>CM052704.1:59187848-59206340 GCA_028551405.1 Uromys caudimaculatus
CTTTTCTGGCGTATTGGGGAATCCAGGGCTTGCTGTGGTGGGAGAGCTGGGTTCTGATGTTGTCAAGTAGCCTTGGTTTCTGTTCCTTAGGTTCTTGTCCTTGACTTTTGCCATCTTGTTAACTCTGATGTTAGCTGATCTTACTCTGTTTGGCTATGGCTTTTCCCCCCTGCAGGCCTCTGTATCAATACTCCTTGAAGACCAGCTCTCTCTGAGAGGTGTTTGGGTTTGGAGAGCTGTGGCACGGGGTCAGATCTGGGGTGCAGACAGAAACCAGAAGGATCTTGTCCCCAGCTGGCTCTTGGTTCCTTTGTCCTGATGGCTCTGCAAGGGTCCCTCTTGATCCAGTGAGTTTGAACGGAAGTGGTGATTTTGCCTCAGCTCGAAGGTGTGTCAGCACTCCTGGGATACCAGCTCTCTCCTGGAGCCCTGTGGCCCAGGCTGAGGTCTCTAGGTCCTGCTGAGCAGTGGTGCTTATCTTATTCCCACTCTAGGCTTGTCCACCCTCCTGGGAGGGTGACTTTCTCTTAGCACTGCTTGTCTATGTAACCCTGGTTGCCCAGGCACAAGTCTCCTGCCACAGATAGAAATCAGAAGGTTCTTGTCCCTTACTTTTCCTCCTCGGTCTCTGTGTCCTGAGGGCCTGGGCGAGTAATTTTCTCACGGAGCTGCTTGGCTGAGAGACCCTAGTGGCCCAGGCAGAAGCCTCTTGCCATAGATGGGAACCAGAGGGTTCCTATGCCCGCCTACCTCAGTTCCTGTGTCCAGCAGGTTCGGGGCGGTTCCTGGTGAGCAGTGCTGGTGAGATTATTTCTTCTTAAGCAGAAAATGCTCTTTTGAAATAGAATGTTAAAGTTCAGGAAGAAATACAATGTACAAGGCTCATGAAGTAAACAAGACTACGGAATCTCCTGAAACTTGTACAGTTCACAAGGCTCCTCCTCAAGATATAAAGTCAGTAATAATTCCTGGGTCTCAAACACTCTCCAATTGATGGGACTGTGTGCAAGTCATGCAAGAAGCTCCATGGATGAAGCTTTTGTTGATTCATCATATGAGCTGTACTGGACATTCTGGTGATACAGTTGTCCTTGACATACTGATGATTCTGTAAGCAATCCCAAACCTATACACCCGCTAATAGTCCCATTGTATCACTCTAGCTAGAATTAGGTGGAGTCATATTTTTGGTCTGTTGTCAGTTCTTTAGCTGAAGTCAACAGATGTTTGCTCATGTCTTCCCAGGAAGAATCACACAACATAACTGATATTCAAACAGAAACTGACAGAACCAAAGATGAGTTGCGGAGGTGTGGTTGCCTGACAACTGCCATGGATGCTGAGGCATGCAACTCAGCCTAAGTGTGAGGTAGAGCATCTTAGAGGCAATTCTGATGATGGCTCCTTTTTCCATAAGGCATTGTGTGATGCATCTCCTTGCTGTAGTGATAGGTATGCCTGCTGAGGTGGATAACAGAATACGCAACCAAAGTCACGCCACCTGATAGCAAAATATTCTTAGGCATAGTCCTTAAGGTAGTCAGTTAACCCTACTTGGTATGTGCCTCCTTGATAAATGTGGTCCATTATGTGTGCATGGGGATGACATCCAAACTAATGATGGGATAGACATTGAAAATACCAGGTATGAAATAAATCGTAACTACTTATTCATACCATGGTATAAGTAACTTATTTTTGTTCATAAGACATACAATTGAGGATCAACTGTCTTCTGAGAGGAAGCTTAAACTTGTTATGCCGGCTAGTCTTATGTCAACTTGATATGCAAACTAGAGTTATCTTAAAGGGGAAACCTCAATTGAGAAAATCCCTCCATAAGATCTAGCTGTAAGTCATTTTCTTAATTAGTGATGGGGGAGAGCTACCTCTTTGTGGGTGGTCCATCCCTGCGCTGGTAGTCCTGAGTCATATGAGAAAGCAGCCTGAGCAAGCCAGGGGAAGTAAGCCAGTAATCAGCACCCCTCCATGGCCTCTGTCTGCATCAGCACGTGCATTCAAATTCCTGTCCTGCTTAAGCTCTTGTGCTAACTTCCCTTGGTGATGAACAGCAATATAGAAGTATGAGCCAAATAAACCCTTTCCTCCTCAAATTGCTTTTTGGCCATGGTGTTTTATCACAGCAATAGAAACCCTAAAGTAGGACACTTTCCCACATATGGGAAGAATTACAATGGAAAAAAAAAAGATACATGGATGCTGTCTACTACACTAGTCTCCAATCTGGCAGGAAAGGTAGAAAATAGAGGAAGATGAGGTGAAGGTGTTGGCTGACTTTTTTTTTTGAGCTGGCAGTTCCAAGGCAAAGAGTGCAAGATAGAAATGTGCTAAGGGGCCCTTTCTGGTATCCAAAAATATCGAATCCTTGGGAAAAATCAAGCAGTAAAATGGGGGAAAGTGAGGTACAAGTGACTAATCATATATCTTATAATATCTATATCTAAGTCCACATTCATATCGATATCTATCAGTCTACCTACCTATCTGCCTGTTTGATCTTTGATCTAGAGAGAAGGGGAAAAGGGAAAAGTCTCTATGAGAAAGGTATCCCTAAAATGGTCTACCCCAGGAAACAATGATAATAAAACACACAGGTTCTGAACCTTTGGTTTTGGGAAGATTTTAAAATAAGCAATGAAAAAGCCCCTCAGAGCCTGGACTGAAGGAAGTAGGATTGATGTTGAGGGAATTAGAGACAGATGGAATCAAACTGACGGCCAAGAGCCCCTTGTGAGTGGTACCATCTGTGAGCTGGTAGTCTTGGGTTTTATAAGAATGCAGGCTGAGCAAGCCAGGAGAAGCAAGCAAGTCAGTTAAGCAGCATTCCTCTATGGCCTCTGCATCAGCTCCTGCTCTTTGACCTGCTTGAGTTCCAGTCCTGACTTCCTTTCGTGATGAACAGCATTTGGAAGTGTAAGCTCAATAAACCCTTTCCTCCCCAACTTGCATTTTGGTCATGATGTTTGTGCAAGAATAGAAACCCTGACTAAAACAGAAGGGATAACTAACCTTTTGAAAAAGTCATAGGGAGATCAATTAATGTTGATGCCTCCTTAAATATATTCCTATCCATACATTAAAACAGTATACATGAAATTACCCTTTAAAGGGGGAGATAATGCCCTTACTAGACATCATAGACTATCAAATAAAAGGCCCATTGCAAGAAATGGGTTACCTTTTCTGGGATTGTTTGTTAATGAACTATCATAGATCCTGAAATATTGTAAGCTCTTGCATTACTCTTTGTTACCCTCCAGAACTTGACAGTATTTTCTTTGCTGAAGTCCTAGAACTTGGTGCTCTCCATACTTGAGTCCTAGAACATGGTGAAATCAAATTTACACTGACATGGAAGTTTATCTTTACTGTATAATTTTAATTGTATTGAAAGGTAATATGAAGGCCACTTGATAGAAAAGTAGGAATCAATCTTCTCTAGCAATGAACCCTGAAATCTACAATAACAACTTGCTGGCTTGACAAGATATGTCACTGGTAGTAACCATCTGCTTTCTGATTATATATAAGCCCTTCTCCAGAAGATGAAATTATGTGGGGCAAAGACTTATGTCTTGAAAAATCATATGCTCTTAGGAATAACCTACTATTACTATTATTCTGCTCAATTGAAATAGCATTAAAATTACTCCTAATAATTTATCATCACACCTATAAATTATTTTGAACAGAAAAGCTTTTTTTGCAGTAAATAATGATTATTATCAGTCTCATAACTGACCAAAGCACAGAGAATAATAGTAGAATGTTCATCTCTAGCTGGTTATCTGTCTTATACTTACTCTTCCTTAGGCTCTGGGATCACGGTGGAAGAAAGGGGAAAAGACTGTCCGAGTCCGAGGCAGTAGATGTTTACAACAGAACAACCATTTCTCAGGCAAAGCAGGACAGTCGCACATATGAACTCATGGTGGTTGTTAGAGGATGCACAAGACCTGTGTTTTCTTAGGACAGACAACTTTCCAGCCAAGTGGGAAACAAAGCACAAAATTCAACCTAGAGTCAAGAAGTTGTTGGAAAGTGGCAGTTGTTGGGACAGAGTCATTTTTCTAAGGTTGTGGCCCTCAAAGGTGGATTAGGCTCCAGTGGACGTCAACATACCCAAGAGTTCACAGGCAGCACAGACTGCAGAATTGATAAAATTTTTAAGAGACATAAGGACATAAAGTTGGGAGGGGAGGAAATTGGAGGATCTGGGAAGAGTTGGAAAAGGGTGAATATGATAAAAATGTACTATATCATATTCTCAAAGAATTCATAAAAATATTACCACCCAAATATTATATAACCATAAAATTTGGAATGGATAAAACTACATAAAGGCAAATGTAAAGTCCCACCCTTAATTCTGAAAAGCTCATAAAAATATATGATTTGACATAGTTTCTCCTACTTAAATTTAATGAAGTTACTTTCTGTACCCAAAGTTCTACTGTAGTCATCATTTCGGCAATGCTTAAGGCATGTTTCTATGAGACTGGTTTACTTCAGTAGATTTACAGAATGTGAACACATAGATGAATCATTAAATATTGCTCTGTGAGAAGGACAAGGGACAGAGTGAAAGAAGGAGGGAGAAAGAGGAAAGGAGAGAGAGAAACTCCTATCAACTAATTCTGGAAATTGATTATAAGTTTTATAAGTAATTGATTTAAAACTTTGTTAAATGAAGGACTTTGCCCTGAATGAAAATACGTATTTCACTAAGAAAGATCCCTAGAAATGTTGAAAGTGTGTTAAATGTTTTATACTTTATTTACTTTCTTACTTTTATTTATTTGAAAATAAATCCTTCTCTCATGTAATATACCCTAACCATAGTTTCTCTTCCCTCCATTTCTTGCAGCTTCCCCTACCTCTCCTCTCCTCCAGATCCACTCTCCTGCAGCTTTTTTTTTAGAAATGAGTAACTCTCCAAGAGACAACCACCAAACAGGAAAAACTAAACTATGATAAGGCAAGGCAAAAATCTATTTAATATCAGTTTTCCAAAACATTTTGCTGATTTTCCCATTAATGGAAAAAACTGCCAGTCTTACTTTAGGCTTTTTTTTTTTTCAAGAGTCATCTAGGCCAATGAAATCCCGAGTTATTTCAGATGTCTACAAAGATGAGAGTCATAGAAAGTATCTACATATACATTTTATTAATTGCACTTTTGTGAAGAACAAGCTTTTGACATAAGACCTAATGAGTCTTTGAATTTCATCAATGTCTGTTGTATGTCTCACTTGTCATTTTGGATTTTGTTAATTTGAGTACTGTCTCTTTACCTTTTAGTAAGTTTGGCTAAGGGTTTGTCTATCTTGTTGATTTTCTCAAAGAACTAGCTCTTGGTTTTGTTGATTCTTTTTATTGCTTCCTTTGTTGTTAATTGATTGATTTCAGCCCTGATTTTGATAATTTCCTGTAGTCTATTCTCTTTGGTGTGTTTGCTATTCCTTCTTCTTCTTCTTCTTCTTCTTCTTCTTCTTCTTCTTCTTCTTCTTCTTCTTCTTCTTCTTCTTCTTCTTCTTCTTCTATTTCTTCCTCCTCCTCCTCCTCTTCTTCTTGTCCTTGTCCTTCTTGTTCTTCTTGTCCTTGTCCTTCTCGTTCTTCTTGTTTTTCTTCATGTTCTTCTTGTTCTTCTTGTTCTTGTTCTTTTTCTCTGTCGCCTTCCTCTCCTTCTCCTTCTCCTTCTCCTTCTCCTTCTCCTTCTCCTTCTCCTTCTCCTTCTCCTTCTCCTTCTCCTCTTCCTCCTCCTCCTCCTCCTCCTCCTCCTCCTCCTCCTCCTCCTCCTCCTTCTTCTTCTTCTTCTTCTTCTTCTTCTATCTTTGCTAGAACATTCATACATACTTTTAAATCATTAGTATAAGAACTTTCCAATTTATGAAGACACTTATTGCTATAAATTTTCCTCTTAGCATGACTTTCATTGTGTCCCATAAGTTTGGTTATGTTATGCTCTCATTATTATTGAATTCTTGAATGTCTTTAATTTATTTCTTTGCTTCTTCCCTGGCCTAGAGATCATTGAGTAGAGCTTTTCAGTTTCCATGAGTGTGTAAGGTTTCTGCTGTTTCTGTTTTTGTTAAAGTCCAGCTTTAACCAATGGTAATCTGATAAGGTGAAAAGGGTTATTTCAATCTTCTTGTATGTATTGAGACTTGTTTTGTGACTGATTTTATGGTCAACTTTGGAGAAGGTTTCCTGGGGTGCTGAGAAAAGGGTATATTCTTTTGTGGATGGGTAAAATGTTCTATAGATATTTTTAAGGTTCATTTGAATCATAACCTCTGTTAGTTTAATTATTCCTCTGTTTAGTTTCTTTATTGATGACCTATTCATTGGTGAGAGTGGTATGTTGAAGTTTCCCACTATTAATGTGTGTGGTTTGATGTGGGATTTAAGCATTAGGGGATATGAATCCTGATGTGGCCACTTCCTGTAGCTCGGCAGAATTCCCACAGGAAAGATAAGGTCATCACCCATCCACAAAACTTTGCACCCCAAATGCATCCTGCCTACAAGATGTTCAGTGATAAAGTTAGAACACAGATAGAAAGAATGGCCAACCAATGACTGGACAAAATTAAGACCCGCCCCATGGTCAAGAACCAACCCATGACACTGTTGTGCTTGCAGATAGGAGCCTACCATAACTGTCCTATGAGAGTCTCCAGCCAGCAGCCAATGGAAACAGATACATAGAACTAGAGCAAAACCTTAGCTAGATCTCAGGGAGTCCTGTGGAAGAATTGAAGGAAGAACTGATGGACCTGATGAGGACAAGGACTCCACAGTAAGATCAACAGAGTCAATTAACCTGAATCCTTGGGGGTTCTCAGAGACTGAACCTCCAACCAAAGAGCATGCATGGGCTGGACCAAGGGCCCCTGCACATGTGTCTTCATGTGGATGCCCTGAATCTGATGCCTGCTTGTGGATCTCATTCCCCTAGCTGGGCCACCTTGTCTGGTCTCAGTAGGAGGGGATATGCAGGGGTGGGTCACAGGATCCAGGGGCCCTCCTCCTTCTCAGTGGAGGAGAGAGAAGGACGGGAAAGATCTGTGTACGAGGCTACCAGGAAGGGGGGGTGGCTGATATTGGAATAAACAAATAAATTGATAAAAATTAACATAAGTAAAATAAATTCTAGTAAAATATAAACTATACAACTGTAGACCAGTCTGGCCTGTCTTCTGATTTAACAGTAGCTTTTCTTGATTTATCTGTTTGCTTTTGCATTTCACCTATGAATCATACCTGCCTTATATCATTACGATTTTTAAATTCCGTATTTTTTTAAAGTAAGCAAGAATCAAAGACATTCAGGAAGCAGTCTGATTGCTGAATCCTTCTGACCTTTAAAAAAAAGGTTTACTGTCTATGTGCTTTTCCAAATCTAATTTAACACGAACTCTTTTTAGGTTTACTTTTACTCTTTGCAGTAGATACATTTAAGCACTTGTGGAAAGAGCAATCTTCTCTTTTGAACCTTAGTATATTGATTTGGGAATTGTTTAGATAAAAAGGGAAGCAAAACTAGAAAGAAAAGTAAAGAAATTATAAGATGCCATTTGTTGAGATCCATTAAAACTCTTCATACACATCACTTCATTTTTGTGTTATCAATATATTTCGAGGGGCATAATATTCCAATTTTCTTGTTATTTAGTATTAAGTTCTGAACATTTAAATACATTTGCTGAAAGAAGAATAATGAAAATTATCTGAATTGAGGTGAAACCTTGGGTGAGATTTATTAGAAATAATAGGAAATACTCTCATGCTTTTCAGTGGGTTAGGATATATTGAAAACACATAGCTGTATATGAAAACAATTTATCTTTTGGCCTTTACACTTCTGTGTGTGAGTCTGGAAGTATCTTCCTTTGTAACTAGAACCTGAGGAACAGCTTCACAAGTTCACAATGATACAATAACACTTTTATGCAATTGGCTGTCTACAACATTTTATTCTTGGAAGTTGAGCTAATAAAGCCCCAATGCCCATTCATATCACTTCTGTTCCTTTTTAAGATCTGACCAAAGTCAGTATAGTTAAGACATGTCAGACAGAGCATCTGCCTCTGGTGACTTTTTACTTTCCTTAATCAATCTCTCTCTTGCTCTTTCTGAGACAAGGGCTCATATAGCCCAAGCTGACATTGAACTTAGTGTGTAGCTAATGGAGCCTGGAACTCTGGACTTTTTGCCTCCATCCCCCTCGTTCTGGAATTATGTCCACAAACCTCCATGTTTGACTTTGGTTTCCATGACATTGGCATTTTTTAAAGAATAGTGCTGCTCCAATCTTTTATATTTAAATATGATCATATTTTGTGATGCCTTCTTAAGACTACATTGACCCTACACATTTAGAAATGCATCTTCATGGTGTCTCTAGCTGTTGGTAGAGTTCACTGCTTTGTCAACATGTTGCTTGATTATTCCCCAAGCCTGCTCACTGCCAGTCCTCTTTCTCCACTATAATGAGCATGCAGTCTGTAAGGCCAACTTCAAAACCTCCTTGAAATTATGCTCACACCAAAACTTCAACGCAGACTTATCTGTTGACGAAACCTTATCAAACTGTCCTGTATTGACTGAAAGAGACTGAGCAGCCAGACTTGTCACTTCTGCTATATGTTGCATTTCTACTTTTCTCTCTTTCTTGGTACTCAACTGTGAGATAGAAAGCACCATCTCTTCCCCTTTTCCCTTCTGTCCAGTCTCTCAATTCTTCACCTACTTTTACAAGCATAGATAGACTAATTTCTACTTTTTAGTGATTTATAATTATTATTTCTTTATTATTTGGGCAACAAAAAATTGCTGAAATTTGTATCCTTGTAATATGATTTTTAAATAACTTTCTTCTTTGAAGAATAGCAAAATACTCTGAGCTCATCTTATACCCACGCTAACTCAACCCTTTATCAGTCAGTTCTCAGAAGACCTGGCTGGGTTTAGTAGAAAATTATATTACAAACCAGGGGCTGTCTGTACTCATTGCCCACTTTATCATATATTGTAGTTTCCTGTGGTAGTTGGGGAAGCCATTCCCTGACTGGGACTCTGGACTGTATATTTGGAGAAAGGGATCTGGACAGCAAGCTCATATACATTGCTGTCTTCTGACTAGGGTCATGTGGCCAGCTGTCTCAAGCTCCTGTCCCTTCAACTATTAACCCCTTCTTCCTTTAAGTTGCTTTTAATCAAAGTAACAGGAAAAGAAAATAATATAAGCACCAACCTTTTGTGAGTAATATAATAATCATAGTATATGGGCAAATAATTATGTATATCACAAATAGAATGTTAAACTAATGGAAGAGGGCAATAATTTTGGAAAAAAAAAGTTAAATTGCAGTTAGAAAATATTTTTATTGGCATGAAATAAGAAATATCTTGTAACGACCCAAGTGAAGCTCCTTCAATAATTACCCCCTAAACACACTAATACATCTCTGCCCTTGCTCTTGAGGTCACATGCTGGCTCTGATTCTTTTATATGCTCACCAGTACAGAGAACTTTGTACTTTTTCTCAGAAAGCAAGTTTTATCTCACTAGTGATTTTAAGATAGAATGCAGAATCATTGTTTTTGATGTGAAACTATAAGACTAATTTGAACATGAAAAGTTGAATGATCATGTCTAATGGTAATAAGAGTGTTTTGGAGTAAGTCGATGATGCAAGGGAAGAATTAACAAATAACAAATACATTTTACCTGAAAAAAAAATATCTTGGCTCACAGTAGGAAGTGGGAAATGCTTGATTCTTAAAGGCTACCTAAAATGTGTGGTATAGTTACAATGCTTAATTAGTCTAGTAATTTAACTTATAAAATGTTATTGCTTAGATTGTACATAGTTTATATTCTTCAAGCATCATTAATGGTTATTATAGTCTAGTTTTCTGGGGTCAATACAGGTCACTAAGTGTTAAATAATTCAAAAGCTTAGCCTTCATTTACTCCAGCCAGCACAGTCTACTAAAGTTACATACCAAATAAACCCCTAAGTAAAGGCTTTATGTTTGGTTCAGAGATCATCCATCCAGAAAAAAATTCTGTGGAAAGCTCAGAGCCCTTTCTAATCACTACATATAAGACATATAAAATTCTCTAGCAGAAATGGTCACGAGTACCTGAGAGAATTTGCGTACTAATAAAAAACTAATTCAGATTGCAGCTTCCCACACTGTGTTTCTGTGCTCAAAAAGAGGAAGGTATGCTATACAATAACACATGGTAACAAGAGTTCTCTACCACCAACAGATTTTAAGGAAAAATAAGTCATAATACAATGATTTATATGATGCTATTTAATCAACTCCTGTCTGTAATCTTGTTTCACACCCCACGGGGAAAAAGGGAGCAGCTCCTCAGTTTTTCTTCTCCCCTTCTTTGGCATGTTTGCCCCCTCACATTTTTCTAGGGTTGCTACTAGAGAAAATTTTGATTTTTGATACCTTACTATGTGGTACAAGTATTTTAAAAGGATTAGATTAAAAACAATTATTTTAAGGTTGGTGACTAAACTTAATTAATTTAAAATTAGCAAGTGCTTGAGTGGCTTCCTTCACAAGTTATGTGATGGTTTATTTGTGACTCAATTAGAACAATGTGATTTTATGTTTTAAAAATCCAATTTAAAATATATTTCTATTTTTCAACTATATAACGTGTAAATATTTGGGAATCTAGGTATGTTTCCCCTGATATAAGTTCTGCAGAACATGTGAACATATCGAAGATGTGGTACCCAATTTAACTCTATTTACACATGTTGTTTCCTCTCTAACTGAAATGCATTCCTCTTTCTTTGATCTCGACCTAATTATATGAATTACTAGGTAAATGGATTTCACCTAAGTCATAGAAACATACCATACTGTTATGAGACAATTGTTCAAAGGATGTTGGGTGCATTTTGAGCACTGGGAACACATTGTCTTTGCTACTGAGGTAAGAATCATCCAGCAATTTAAAAATACCACAGATTTCATTCTTATAAAACTTTCTGCAGTTTTGGTGACACAGACATGAGAAATTTAAAATATGACAAGTATATCATTTGAGTAAATAAGTTAGGAGTAAAGCCTAGGTGGCCTGTGATTCAGGAGGCTCCATGTTTATGATAGGTCTGTGATGATTACTGCTTATGTTTAAATAGATATGTTGTTGTTTAGAGTTACTGAGTAGATAAGCCTTCAGGGTACATCTTAGAGGGATTATTTAGACCCACATGCACATTATCCATACTAAAGTGCTACAATTAATGAAGCCAGGTATATATTCAACATTTCTTCTCATGTAATTTAAGTGATTTATTCATTCAACTGAAAAAGCAAGTAAGCGAATTTTTATTAATGAACTGTGGAGCTGATCAGAATTAAATAGTCTTTCCTCAGCATCCTGTATAGATAGGTTCAAGATGCAGAAAAATGTTGTGCTGGTTATTCCTGCTTGTCATCGTGACTACTTCTGGAATGAACTACAATACAGAAATGGAAGGCAAACCTGTAATCTAGATCTTGAGGCTGGAAGACACAGGCTTCCGATCCATATCTTGACGTGGAGATCTTGAGGCATAGTGGCTATGAAAAGCTTAGGCCCAGGCAAGGTAGTGCATGTCTTTAATCCCAAGAGACTAAGGGAAGCATATCTCTGAGTCAGAGGCCAGCTTGAGACAAAGCAAGTTCCAGATCCAAGCATGGTGGTATACACCATTAATTGGAGCCACCTCGGAATAACATTCTGCTGGAGACCTACATAAAGACATTGGAAGAAGGAAAACTCATTCTTCTTCATCTGCTTGCATTTACTTGCCAGCACATCAGTTGGAACCCTCTTCTTCAGCTTATATAGAAGACCGGTAGAAACATCCAGTCTCATGACTGAGCAACTACTACATATATGGACTTCCCATTTACAGCTGCCCATTGTTGGGATAGTTGGACTACAGAGTGTAAGTCATTACAATAAATTCCCTTTATATAGAGAGACATTCCAAAAGTTCTGTAACTTGGGAGAAACCTTCCTAATATAAATATCTAAATATATAGTCCTTTCCCTTGAATCCCACATGTGAAACTGTGTTTACATACAACCATACACATCCTCACATATTTAAATTGTCTCCGTACCATTCATATCTAAATAATGTAAATGTTAGGAAATAATTAAATTGTGCTATTTCTGAAATAAGTTCTTTAAAAGAGCATTATATTATGGAAGTTTCTTATCAAACATTATCTGCTGAAATCCAAGGAAGCAGCAAACAGATGTGGAAGATAAAGTACTGTCAAGATCCTCACAGGCTTAGATTTCCTTCTGTAACAGATCACTACTGTTTTATTTACTTTGTGTTCATTGCAGTTCCTGCTACTTTTTATTGTTGTTTTGGTGATACATGTAAATTCGTAGGTAACAGAAGAAAGATCACAATGCAGGGCTGTGAGTGAGGCACATGCACACTCTCCAAACCATGGAAGCATTCTACTCACTTCCCCTCTTTTGGTCACCCCTCCCATAATCCTTTTCCTACCCCCTCCCCTTCTCCTCTCACTGGGTGGGACCCTTCTTTATATTCCCCTACCTGGGCACTTCAAGTCTTTTCAAGGCTAGGCACTTCCTTGCCCCAGGCCAAACAAGGCAGCCCAGTTAGAAGAACTTATCCCACTTACAGGCAACAGCTTTTGGGATAGCCCCCATTCCAGTTGTTCAGGACCAACATGAAAACCAAGCTGCACATCTTGTGCTTAGAAGCCTAGGTTCTGCCCATGTATGTTCATTGGTTGGTGGATCAGTCTCTGAGAGCCCCAAGGGTACAGGTTAGTTAAATCTGTTGGTTTTCCTGTGGCGTTCCTATCCCCTTTGGGGCCCACATCCTCCTATTCTTCCATAAGAATCCCTAAGCTCCATTCGCTGTTTGGCTGTGTGTGTCTGTGTCTGTAGGAGTCAGCTGCTGGGTGGAGCCTCTAAGAGGACTGCCGTGCTAGACTCCAGTCTGCAAGCATAACAAAGGATCATTAATAGTGTCAGGGATTGGTGCTTGCCCATGGGGTGGGTCTCAGGTTGGGTCGGTTATTGGTTGGCCATTCCCTCAGTGTCTACTCCATCCCCCTTGCCTGCATTTCTTGTACACAGGATAAATTTGGGGTTGAAAGTTTGTGGGTGGGTTGGTGTCTCTATCACTCCACTGGGGTTCCTGCGTGGCTACAGGAGGTAACTTTTTCACGGTCCATATCCCCATTGCTGTGAGTCACAGCTAAGACTACCTAACTCTTGGATACCTACTTTATCCCAGGCCTGGAGATGTCCCCTCCCTCCTCACCCCTGTCAGTTGCAGATTTCCATTCATTTTCATGGCCATGAAACCATCACTCCTGTCCTTCACCACACCTGATCCTGACTTCCCCTTTCCCTTACCCTCGCCTTTCCCTCCAGTGATCTGATTCCTCAGGACTCAGAGAGGAAGAAGAGAATTGCCTCTGACCTGCATATGTGGCCGAGGCACATATATTTACATGCACGCGCACACACACACAAAACCATACACCCATAAACGTATTTTTTTTTTAATTGGGAAGGAATGAGGTTCAAAATGTGACCTTTGGGTTCCAGAGCATTGTTTTTAAGTTACTGGAGTCATTGCTCACCTTGTTACTAATTGTCAGAATTCTTCTTGTGTTTGGAACGGCATTATGCTCCATACTGCTGGTGGCTAATTTATTGCTGAGTACCTCTGCCAACTCTGTTGATAATTTCATCTGTGCTTGCTTTTGTAGTTTCTTATAATGATTCTCATAATTGGGCATACTCCAGAAATCATATTTCCACACACTAGAGGTATACCCGAATCATCATAGAGTCTGTTAAAGTAGAAAAATGATTTTGTTATTAAATTCCATTCGTTGCTATGCTATACATTGGTTCTGTGTAGGCATTACAAATGAATTGAAGAAAGTAGGGCTCAATTATCCTACTAGCATTTTAATTAAAATTTTCATTTATGAAAGTTATATATAAATTGGAACAACTTTTAAGGGAGGTCAGGTAAGCTAACATTAGCAAAGTTTTTTCAACAAATCCAGTAAAAATTAAAGTAGCCTTTGGCTTTTCTCTTTGACCACGAAAACTGACTTATTGCCAAATATTACCAATTATTTTAAGTAAAATTTAAAAATTGATACCAATAATATTAAGCACAAACTTTTTTTCTTATATTCAACCTCTTATTTTTAGCATATATATATAAAATGTGTGTGTGTGTGTGTGTGTGTGTGTGTGTGTGTGTTTCTTGAGCTTAAGTAAGACCTCATATGTGCTAAGTAAGAACTTCACCGATGAAGTGTTTACCACACCAATATTGAGACAGATCTTGAGTTACTAAAGAGCAACATTTCTGTCTTCCCACTTTGTGATAACAAACACCTAGGAAATTATTTAGGAATGGTAAAGAACAGAAGCCACTTCAAACCCCTTTAAAATCTCAGATAAAATATATAAACAGGTTGGCCATCAAGTTGAAATGTTCCTGAGTGTTTACCACCGACTGACAAAGAAAAACTGCAAGTTTCCATAGCAACAGAGGTAATATCAAGATAGATTTCCACCTCACTGTTGCTGAGTACCTCGTAAGAATATTTTATACTTTTAGAAATTCATTTTGCTTTATAAAAAAGATGCCCCAGTTGCATGTGATAGCGAATAATAGGGCCTTAGTACTCAAGCCACGATTTGGGATGACCAAGAGTTCAAGGCCAGCCTGAGCTAATCGGTGAGAACAGAAGTAAAAGAAATGTCAGAGTGGAGCAGAAGGGTGACAGTGGAGTATTCTTTGCAGACATTCCAGTTTGAAGAGCTATTCACACGGCAAACTGTCATCTCCACAGGTTACAGAGCACAGGTCCCAATTTTAATATAATAAAAGGAAAAATGTGCTGAAGAGGGCAGGGAAGAATGAATTACCGTGGTTTCCTCAGTACCAACAGTACAGCTCTGAGAATAGAACGTGTCCTCTGTTTGGTGGAAGGACTAGCCTGGGTGCACATCTCTGGGGTTTTGTGGCTGCAGGAATTTGGATGCTATGTAACTGAGTGTCAGCTTTAGAGCCTATGGAATTGCCTTCAGCAATAGAACTCCAGCCCGGGGAACCATGGAACGAACACTGCTTAGTTCGATGGGGGAAGGGTTGTGTCGTAGGTGAAAGATGTTATCTTTGAACTCAGGGCTGAAGTAGTGAAAAGTGACACTGGCAGATTCTAATGGCTTCTACCGGCTAGATTGGTGGTCACAACTGGAGCCTTTGGAACAGCCTTGGTGTCACATGGAGACAAGAAGGTAACTGCAATTTTTTGGACTTCTAGCTTAAACAGCATCATTAAATGTAGCAATTTCAGGCCACAAGTCCATCTAAGTAGCAATCCCCTAAAGTGGGATCCATGGTCCAATCCCAGGACCACCATGTCTGTGGTGGCTGTAGGCTTACATGGTGGCACAGTTTTGCAACATTGGTGACAGAATCCTGCTGTTGATCTGTTCCCGTTTGGCCCTCTAAGAACCAAGCAGAATGCCACAGAAGCTGCTCACTGCCGAGAAATTATGGAAAAGCCGTCTGGACTTGTTCTATCTCTAGGATGGATATTGAAGGGAATGTAACCTTCGGAGATGCTCCTTCAATTCTGTTGATAAAGATATGGACAGCAGATTTGAAATAAACCTTGGCTTGCCTTGCCCTCTAGTGCTGAAATAGGAACAACATGAAGCAGGAGACTCTACAGAACTGGATTTACTCCACCATCTAGTGTTGTAGAAGTAAAAGTAAATATAAGTTTACAGAAAGTATGCAGTCTAATTTAAGACATTTTAAAAAGACAGTCACATAGCAAATACTATAATAAATAGCTAATTTTTAAAACATACAGATATTCCAATATAAATTATCAAGATCTCCTAAAAACTAGGATGTCACCAATAGTCAAAATAAGGCAACAGCAAAGAACCAGTATACAAAATTCTGGTGTGGAGTAGTTAAAGTACCTATTTAGGGGAAAACCATTATGATTCAAGAAAATACAAAAAGGTGGTCTAATATTTCCACAAAACATTGAAGAGAGGGGTGGAAGCAATTTTTTTGACAAGAAAACAAAAACCCTTTAAACTGAAAAAAAAAACACATTAAGAAAGGTTTAAAATGTGATAGAAGATATTAGTTGAAAGATATATCAAAGAAAAGTTTGCTGATCTTAAGGCTATTTGAAAATATACACAATGAGAAGTGAAGAGGAGAAAAATGGAGACAAAGAAGAAAAATCACAGGGATTTATGACTGCATTAAAAGAGCAAATATAAATTCAGTGGAATTTGAGGATGGGAAAAAGATAAACAGGGAAGAAAGCTTTTTCAGAAAAATAATAACAGAAAACTTACCAAAACCAGGAAATGATACAAATTCCCAGGTACAAAAAGCCCAAGGTCATCAGTGTCATTTAAGTGAACCAAATATACAAGGAAAGTACTATCACCAATCTCTAAAGGAAGAAGAACAGGAGGCGTCTCAAGGAAGCAAGATGAAGGAACAAATAGCATACAAAGCCTTCCCAATTAGCCAGACGCACACATCTCAACAAGAATTTTATGGTGTTGGAAAGGGTTATAGTCAACTTTCCCAAGGTCCAGGCATCATCATGGAAGACAGGGTAGGAAGAATGTGACAGAGTCTGAGAAAGGGGCTCTGAAAAACTGTCTTCTGGACATGCCAGGGCTGTTTGACCCTGTAACAGGTGAGTCACAGCAACAGAGGCAACCTGTACATGACCTATGGAAGACTGACCTATGACCACCACAGCATAGATGGGGATGGCTCAGAAGGTCATACTTATCCCCCGGGAAGTATAGGCAGTGAGTGGTGTCTAGAAGGGGAAGGGTCTAATGTAGCCACTGGTGAGTTATCATGGCTTGAGTGAATAATCTATCAGTACTCAGGCAGGCCACTCTAATTGAACGCAGTTGGCCATAGACAACAGCAAAAAGGCACCGGAGTAGGAAGGGGATTTTGTTGGTAAGAACATCACAAGATAATAAAAGAATAATGTGGAATATATGATTAAAAAATTACATCTGTGAAATAATTAAAAGAATATTTTAAGGAACAAAGAATACAAACTTAAAAAGAACTTTGGAAACCTATATGGTCTAAAAAGCAAATACAATGATAATAGGGTGAAGGGTTGTCCATAGAAATACAACTGTGGCCACAGGCATACAGTTAAATACATGATCGAAATATAGCTTTAGCCATAGACATGAAATTCCTATTATCACAGTCAAATTTTTAAAAAACATGAGTCTGAAGTTATGCTAAGCTTACCTGGGCCGGTCGTGAAGCCAGAACCAATTCCACTCTTCAGCTTTTAGAGAAAAAGTTGTAAGAAAAAGAAAGAAGGAAAATGAAGGCTATGTTTGCAAAAAATAATTCTATATGTAGAGAGTGATCAAGGAATCTTCTCAGATTTTAATCATAGAAAAACTCTAACTGATATGGATAAAGCAGACATCTGTCTTGGTCCTCACGGATATTTTGTGTGTTACGCATGACGTTCAGGACATTTTGGCCATTGTTCCCTCCCCTAACCCGGCGACATAGAGAATCTTAAAGGTGTTGCATACTGTCACAGGCACTTCTGTGTGCTCGGCTTCAAAGTGCTCCCTCCACCATAACTGTCATTTGAAGTGCTATGATATAGATTCATGTGGATGTCAGTCTGTGAAAAGATATGAACCAGCATTATGAGACTTAATGTGGCAAAATGTAAAATCATTTGTCTCTGAAAGAATACCTGTTTTATTGTCTCTCGGAATTATGAAATAAATACATTAACAGTCAGTTGTGATGTGCTAGCACTGTAACTGCATCACAGCATCCCATTTTGAACTGATTTTGTAGCTTTAAGTTGTTCTTTATATTATTTCCTAAGTTGGGGTACCCAAAATATGTATTTATCATGTTTCCTTACACAGTGTCTTACTTTTTCAAGCACTTTCTGCAACCACATACATATTGTTAGGTTTGATTAGGGGCTATACCAGCTATGCTCACCTGCAGCTGCCCTCACAGTGGAAGTAAAAGAAATGGCAAGTACTATCCTATGATTCTTTGAGTTGATAGTTCTCATTTCCCCAAAGAGATTTCACTAAGCATTCTAAGCATTCAGTGTCTACTGGTGGTGCAAACACTTGATGAACACACATTAGCTAGAGGGTAGAACTTTTCCTGCTTCCCCTGACATCCATTAATCAGGAACAGTTTGCTGTACAAGAACCTCTATGCACTACTCTTCTTTTTATTTATTTATTTATTTATTTATTTATTTTTTTTTTTGATACTTTATTTACATTTCCGATGATTCCCCTCCCCCTCCCCGCCTCTGTGAGGGAATTCCTCCTCCCACCTACCC
>CM052704.1:59240433-59297687 GCA_028551405.1 Uromys caudimaculatus
CCTGGTCATAGGCCGAGAAGTGTGAGAAAGAGTTCCTACAAGTAGGATGAAATAAGGCAAACGGTATCTGGAAAGACAGAGATGGAAGAGTTTGGGGAACCCTGTATTGAAACAAGAATTTGAGTCTTCAATGAATGAAACTGAAGTGAGAACAAAGGCACTTGTAAGCAGGTTGTGACCTAGCAATGGGAATGACTGGCAAGATCATAAGGGTGGGCGGGAAGGCTGTTGTGATTACCTACTTAAGTCCCTGCCAGTGTTTTTAGGTACTGAATGCTGACATATTGAAAGAAGGACAGAGGGGGAAGTGAGAGGGTACACAGGAAGGGGGGAGTCTCCAGAGAAAGAAGGCAGAAAAGGAGATCAGACACCTTCAAGAGTTATGCTACAGGGCTGGGAATGAGTGTGGGGTATGATAATGTTTGGGGAGAAGGAGAGTGAAGATGGCCTACCTGTTTCCCAGGCTGCCTCAATCACCAAAGAAAACTATTTCTTATGCTTTGTAATCATTGGACCACTAGCCAGCTGTAATCACAGTTCGCTTCTCTGCCTCATAGATTTTTGCATTGGGCGTCTTATATCAGCTCAAAATAAATTACTGAGGTTTGTAGAAATCTCCACTGCATTGACTTTTAGTATATTTTGCACGTAAGGATGTTCTGAACTAAATTTAGTGATTACTAAGCTGTAAATAAAACGTCTATTTAAAGTAAACTTCATTTTCTACTCTTCAAGCCTGAATCAGTCTGGCGATAAGAAAAAGTGAAGCCAACTCCCTAACTCCTGTTTCAAGCAACTGAGTGAACTGATAGTACATTTGAAGACAATGAGAAATTATTGCATTTTTTTCTGGTTTGCTTTTAAACAGCCAGTGTATTAAGGAAAAAGAGAGAGAGAGAGAGAGAGAGAGAGAGAGAGAGAGAGAGAGAGAGAGAGAGAATTCGTGTGTGTATATGTGTGTGTGTAACAACATTTAGTGAAAAAATAATAAGAAAGAATGAAGGCCAATAATTTGAGACAGTGCAAGGTCAGATAGATAAGAGGGCTTAGGGAAGAAAAAGAAAGGAGAGATGATATGATCATAAAACAATTTCAAAACATAAAAGAAAATAATATATATATAAAGCAATTGGGGGCATGGTAGAACATGTTGGTGCCAATAGTCCCAGACTCTCAGTTATTCAAGACAGGAGACTCCCTGGTTTCCAGGAGTCTATGACCAATGTGAGGAAAAAGACTGTATATTCATGAATTAAAAAAGAAAGAACTATCCAAATTTAAAACAATCTTATTTAGGTCACTAAAACATAATGCATTAACACCGTATTGGCCTGTGGATTTGGTCATCTCATTTAAAGAGAGCATGTGTCCATTTGGGACTATATAAAAGTTTGACATACCAATATTAGCAAATGACCCTAAATTTCAGGGCCTCAGCTTGTCAGTGGGCTCTTTCCTAATAGATTGTAGCTGCTTGTTTATTTTTCCCTTGGATTTTTTTCTTTTGTAATTTTTCCTCCTGTTTTTCATTCGAACCAACTTTTTATTTTGTCTTTATAATCTTTTTTTATTGTTTGATCCTTTTTTATAGTCCAGACTTCATCTCCTTCCCGGTCTGCCACGCCCCCCCCCCCCCAACGCTCCACATCCCATACCTCCTCTGCCCTGTCTTCAAGAGGATGTCTCCACCCCCCACCCCACCCGACCCCCACCAGTCATCACCACTCCCTGGGGCCTCAAGTCTCTCAAGGGTTAGGTGCATCTTCTCTTATGTGTCAGGGGCCTCATATCAGCTGGTGTATGCTACCTGGTTGGTGGCTTAGTTTTCTAAGAGATATCAGGGGAGTCCAGGTCAGTTGTGATTGCTGGTCTTCCCATGGGGCCGCCCTCCTCCTCAGCTCCTTTTAGCTTTTCCCAATTCAACTACAGGGGTCCCCGGCTTCTGTCCATTGGTTGGGTGCTAGTATATGCATGTAACTCTTTCAGCTGCATGTTGGGCCTCTCAGAGGGCAGCCCCACTAGGCTCCTGTCTGCAAGCCCACCACAGCATCAGTAACAGTGTCAGAGCCCCAGGCCTCCCCTTGAGCTCGATCGTAATTTGGGCCTGTCACTGGACCTTCTTTCTCTCATGCTCATCTCCATTTTTGTCCCTGCAGTCCCTTCAGACAGGAACAATTCTGGATCAGAGATTTTGACTGTAGGATGGCCACCCCATCCCTCCACTTGATGTCCTGTCCCTCCACTGGAGGTGGACTCTACAAGTTTCCCCTCCGCACCATAGAACACTTTATCCAAGGTCCCTCCCTTTGAGTCCTGATAGTCTTTCATCTCCCAGGTCTCCAGTACATTCTAGAGAGTCCCCCCACCTCCTAACCCCCGAGATCTCCATTATTTCTGCTGGTCCTCAGGGCACCCAGCTATACCACTCTTGGGCATATACCCAAAAGATGCCCCACCATGCCATAGGGGCATGTGTTCCATTATGTTCATGTAGGCCTTATTTGTGATAGATAGATAGAAGCTGGAAACACCCCAGATGTCCCACAATGGAAGAATGGATAAAGAAAATGTGATTCACTTACACAATGGAGTACTACTCAGCAATTAAGGACAAGGACATCATGAGTTTTACAGGCAAACAGATGGAACTTGGAAATATCATCCTAAGTGAGGTAACTTAGACCCAAAAGGACATGCATGGTATGTACTCACTAATAAGTGGATAGTAGCCAAAAAAAGTACAGAATACCGAGGGCACAACCCATAGGACTCAAGAAGGTTAACAAGTTGAAGGACCCAAGTGAGGATGACTCAATCCCACTTGGGAGGGAGAAGAAAGCAGTCACGAGGGGCAGAGGGAGGTGGGAGAGGGAACAGGGAGGGGTAGGGTGGAACATGATCAGGTATTGGGGGAGGGAACAGGACTGAAACCTTGAACCATCTTTCTAAATTGACAAATAGCTGAGTCTTAAGCAACAGTGCACACAGTGGTTTAAACAAAGATGTTTAAAACCTGTGGTGATACTTAAATATAAATCTTACTTAATAATAACCTCCTTGACTATAAGATATTTCAATAGTTATTTATTAAAAATAAGTGTATGATAAATTATAATTTGAATTAAAATATTTCATATATCTTTATGTAAAATATATAATTTAGAAAAATGAATACTCTCCTTTGACCTTTAACACCAATCTGTACTTTTCAACAATATTTCTGATACAATGCTTATAGAACTGAATCAACAAATTGTTGTTGAATGATGTATTTTGGGGTAAAATACACATTTTCAATAACTGTGTATTTGCAACCCCACATTTACTTAATTTGTTTGGAAGCCCATTGGGTTTTATATTTAAAGAATTATGAGGACTGGCTTAAGCAGAATTTATTACTGCAAAATGACCTGTAAGACCCATATATAGTAAAGATACTAAATACAAAGTTTAAAATATAAATCAAGGTATAAAATTATTTTAAGTTGTGTCCCAATAAATAACTGGAAATTTTACCAGTTAATTACTGATATTGAAAGTCATCGTAACTGGGGCATGGTGACTCAATAGATTAAGACTTAAGAACATACTCTGCTCTTGTAGAGGATTCAAGTTAGTTTTCTAGCACCCATGTGGGTTGGCCAACAACAACCTGTAACTAGCTTCAGGGCTGCCACCAAGCTTCTCTGGACTTTGTGGCCACCTGGACACACACATGCACACACACACACACACATACACACACACACTTAAAAATAAATCTTTTAAACATTGTTAAAAAGAGCTTTTGATATTTCTTGTTCTCAAACTTAGTTTTCATTTTCTTGAATGTGACAAAAATTTTAACTTAAGCTTGCTGTCTCAAGTCTTCTTTTAGTGTCCATTAGGTGGTATAATGGAATGTGTCTAATTATTTGTTTATTTATTTATTTATTACTGTTATTCAAAAGTACACAGAAGTGGAATGCTATCTGGAATTTGTGATTTAAAAGTTGGATTTGGAATTTAAACGTTCAAAATTACACTAACAGAATTATACCAAGTTAAAGTGAAATAAACTCTAAAACTAAAAGCCTACAAAATAGTAATGAATGAAGTTAACAGGTCCCCACCTTTGCTGGTTGTGAAAAGTCAAAAATGCTGCTTCCTCTATAATATTTGTTTCAACAGGGAAACAAAGCCACTGTGATATAGTCAAATTATTTTAATTAAGCATACTTAATTTATTTGCACATAAACTTCTCAATTTATAATACAATTCTTACTAAGATTTTAAATGTTTGTTTTTTTAAAAAAATTACTTCATTCTTCATATTATTTTATTACCATTATTATTATTATTATTATTATTATTTATGTATTCATCGTACATATGTGTGTATGTGTGTGCATGTGCCGTGGTCTACCATGGAGGTCTATCAACAAAATAGTGGAGTCAAGTATTTTCTTCCATTTTTATGTGGTTTTCAAAATTAAACTCAGACGAGCAGACTTGTGTACCACATATATTCAGTTACTCAGCCACCTCGCACACCCTATTTTTCTAACTTCTTTTCCCCTGCCCTTGTTTTTTTTTTCCCCCTTCTATTGGAAATAGATTCTTTTCTCATACAATATATCCCATTTATAGTTTCCTGTCCCTCCATTCCTTCCAGTACCTCCCCACCTTGTCTTTCTTGTGGATCTACTCCTTTTCTGTCTCTCATTAGAAAGGAACAGGTTTCTAAGAGATAGCAACTAAACATGACAAAATAAAATAGAATAAGATGAAACAAAAACTATCATACTGAAGTTGGATAAGGTAATCCAACAGGGGAAAAAGAGTCCTGAAGGCAGGCACAAGAGCTAGAGACCCACTTGTTCTCATGGTCAGGAGGCTCATAAAAATACTAAACTAAGAGCTGTAATATATACTCAGAGGACCTGGTAAAGACCATTGTAAGCCCTATCCTTCCTACTTCAGTCTCTGTGAGCTCATCTGCACTTTGCTTTATTGATTCAGAAGGCCATGTACTAGGGCTGCCCTCCATGCCTCTGTATCTTAGAATCTTTCCACCACCTTTTCCATGGTATTCCTTGAGCTCTGAAAGGAGGAATTTGATGGAGACCTTCAATTTAGACTCTCTTTACATAATGTCTGACTAGGTGTCTCTGTACCCAACTGCTGCTGGAAGAAGCCTTTCTGATGATGAATGTATAAGACACTGATCTATGAGTATAGGAAAATAACTTTAGGAATCATTTTATTGACTTTTAAAAAAAAAACCAGTAGTGTTTGACTTTACCATAAATCTCTAGGCTATCTAGTTTTTGTTCCTTAGTTACCCAAGCTGTGTTGGGTGTGGGTTCCTTCTTGTGAAGTGAGCCTTAGATCAAATCAAACATTTCTTGGTTATTCTCATATATTCTGTGGCATCATTGCTCTAGTATATATTGCAAGCATGACAGTTTTTTAGGTCAAAGTTTTTATGGCTGAGTTGATGTCTATATGTGTCTTTTGGTAGTCTGCAGAGTAACTTCCCACACCAAAGAGACTAAAAAGTAATGGTAAGAGTTCTATGTATGTTTAGGACCACCTTAGTCATTTTGGGGGTCTCGAGAATGGGAGGATTGAATCAGCTCAAAATCAGAATCTCAGGCAATGATGCACGCGCAAGCTGATGGGTGACTCATTGTTGTTCTGAAGTTCTGAAGCTGTGTTTTCAGGTTCTCTCTCTCTCTCTCTCTCTCTCTCTCTCTCTCTCTCTCTCTCTCTCTCTCTCTCCACTCTCCTCTCCTTTATCTTTTTTTTTATTTTACATGTATCTTCCAGTTTTACACAACAATATTTCTGGATAAAACTTTCTATCATTAGAGATTTCCCCTCATACGGGATCTCACCATTGCTCACTAACCCAGTAGACCCAGCTATTTCTTCCTCTACCTTGTCCCTTGTATTTTCTATGGATGTCCCTGGACTTAATGACCCAGGCTCATTATTCCTTGTCTTTGGGATGTTCAATTCTCTTAACTACTAAAATTTCAAGTTTTTCAAAAACATTTCTTGCTTCAAATATTTCCTGGTACAACATGAGTTGGTTAAGATTTCCCAGAGAACAATTAAGGCAGTCAGCCTTCATATCCAAAACCCTTTATCCTGATATGCCTAGCTTGACTGCTTGAATGGCTAGGGCCAGATCAGTTTGTTGCTATAGACATTAAACCCATTTCCTTCCCATGACCTCAATCCCTTCCCCCATCAAAATTATCAAAGTTATATTTGAGGACAAATATGGTATGGAAAAAGGCAAAATAGACAAGCATATAAGAAAGATCAGTGCTATCTGTATACTAGAAAGTCAGAGATGCATTATTCAGGTTGATGTTGCTTCCACAGCCAAAACTGTGTCATGTAGCCGGGTTGGCAACCCTGTCCCACCTGACACATGTAGACATTAGTTCAACTTCTCTATGTTTAACAAGTTGTGTGGGTGCTGTTCTCAGCATTGGAGCTGCCTCTGTCAGTTTGTGAAGAATCGATTTTTGTTTTAGCAACAACTTGAGTTGTTTGGGGATTGGCATGGAATCCTGTTGACCAATTGAAGGTACTCTAGTGCCACCACTGGGAGCCTCACCTGGCTACAAGAGATGGCTGGTTTAGACTTATATCCTAGATCCTAGGGACCATCATTAGAATCACCTTCATACATTCCAGGAAGTTTCCACTGTACTGAATTTCCACACCACCTCCCAGATGCCTGCCATTTCACCTGTCTCGTCTGTCCATTCACTCTCTCTTTTTAACCACATCTCCCCTGCTCTGATATTCTACTCCTGTCCCTACCAATCACCAGTTCATCAAAAAAATCAATTCTATTTCCAGATAAGGAAGATACATGAATCCCACTTAAACCCCTTCTCTTTAACTTACGTCTTTGGATCTACAGTTTATAGCTTGGTGTCATTTACTTAATGGCTAAAGAAATTAATACATACCATATTTATCTTCCAGGGTCTAGGTTACCTCACAAAAGTTGATTTATTTTTTCTAGTTGCAGCCATTTGGCTATAAAATTTATTATGTCATTTTATTTAGCAGCTGAGTAATACTCCATTGTGTAAATGTACCACATTTTCTTTATCTATTCTTTTCTTGAGGGACATGTAGGTTGTTTTCAGTTTCTGGCTATTATAAATTAAGCTGTAATGAATCTGTTTGAGCAAGTTTCCTTATGCTAAGATGCAGCAATCCTTTGAATTATGTGCCCAAGAGTGGTATATTTGAATCTTGAGGTAGATCACTTCCCCGTTTCCTGAGGAGCTATTGTATTAATTTCCATCATGGCTGCAGAAGTTTGTATTTCTACCATCAATAGAGGAGTGCTGCCTGTGCTCCACATCTTTGCCCACATTAGCTGTCAGTTGTATTATTTTTCTTAGCTATTCTGCCATGTGTAAGATGGAATTCCAAAGTAGTTTTGATTCTCAATTCCCTGATGGCTAAGGATGTTGAACATTCTTTAACTGTTTCTCAGCCATTTAAGATTCCTCTATTAAGAAGTCACTTTTTAGATCTTTACCTTATTTTTTTTAATTGGATTGTTTGGTTTATGGATTTCTAGAAACCTTGAGTTCTTAATATATTTTGGATATTAGCCCTCTTTTAGATTTGGAGTTGGTGAAAATCTCTTTTCATTCTGTTGGCTGCAGTTTTGTCCTATTGATAGTATCCTTTGCTTTACAGAAGCTTTTAGGTTCCTGAGGCCCCATTTATTAATCATTGATCTTAGTGACTGTATTATGGTTGTTCTATTAAGAAAGTAATCTGCACCAATATATTCCAAGCTATAATTTTCACTTTCTCTTCTATCAGGTTCAATGTACCTGGTTTTGTTAAGGTACATTATGATAAATATGCTTCTAAATTGATAGTATTATGTATATACATTTAAAAGATGGATAGAACTCATATTAGCAACATAAAAATACACTGAAAGCTTTAGAAGAAAAAGAAATAATAATACTCAACAGAAGTAGATGGCAAGACACAATCAAATTGGTAGCTGAAATCAATAAAATAGAAACAGAGAAAATTATACAAAGAATTAATGAAACAAAAAGCTGGTTGTTTGAGAAAATCAATAAGATAGACAAATCCTTATCCAAACTAACTAAAGGGCAGAGAAAAGGCTATTCAAATTAAGAAAATCAGGAACAAAACAGTAGATATAACAGCAAACACAAAGGAAATTCTGAGAATAAACCTGTGCTCCATCAACTTGAAAAATCTAATAGATATTGATAATTTATAAACAATTTAAATATATCTATAATCTCTTGTGAAATAGATGCAGTCATTAAAAATTTCCCAGAAAAGAGACATGAGGGACACAAATGATATATCTAAACATAAAAAAGGCAATTTACAGCAAATCTACAGCCAACATCATATTAAGTGGAGAGAAACTCAAACTCATTCTACTAAACTCAGGAACAAGACAAGGCTGTTCATCTCTCTAAATATAAATTCAGTATGGTAGTTGAAATTTAAACTGGAACAGTAAAATAACTAAGAACAATCAAATGAATCTATATTGGAAAGGAAGAAGTCAAAGTATCACTCTTTGCATATGAAATATGCAAATATGATATAATAGTATACATGCATGATCACAAAATTCCACTAGAGAATTCCTACAGCTGACAAACATGTTCAGCAAAGTAGCTGAATACAAGATTAACAACAACAAACAAATTAGAAGCCTTCCTATGAACAAATGAGACATAAACTGAGAAAGAATGGGGTTTTTTAAAATAGCCCCAAATAATATAAAACAGCATAGAAATGCTAATGAAGCAAGTAAAAGGCTTTTTTAAAAAGTCTTTAAAAAAATTGAAGAAGATATTAGAAGATGGAAAGATCTCCCATGCTCATGAATTAGTAGGATTAACTTAGTAAAAAAATGGACATCTACCAAAAGCAAAATACAGATTCAATGCAATTCCATTAAAATACCAAGACAATTCTTTACAGACCATGAAAGGAACATTAATAACTTCGTATGGAAAAGCAAAAATTCAGGATAGCCATAACAATTTGAGCAATAAAAGAACTTCTGGATGTCACACCATTCTTGATATCAAGTTGTAATACAGAGCTATAGTATTAAAAATCCATATGTTATTGGCAAAAAAATACATATTGATCAATGTAACCAAATAGAAGGCCCAAACATAAATGCACACATATGAACACCTGATTAATGATAAAGAAGACAGAAAAGACAGAGAAAAAGTCACCAACAACTGTTGCTGGTCAAAATGGATGTCAACATGTAAAAGAATGCAAATTGATCCTTTTCTTTTTAGCATAGTTCATGAAAGTATGTTATGTTTTTTTGTCATAAATGTCCCTCAAAGACCTACACTTTTTTTAAAAAACAGTGCTGGAAAGCACTCCCAGGTTCTCAGGCATGTTAGTCAAGCACTTTACAAGTAAGTTACACATGTAATTTTTACACTGAAAGATTGCATACCACATATTAGGTTTTTTGAGGAAGGCATTGCAAGTCACAATAAAAGTCCCCTTTAATAATTTGAAACGTCTAAATATGTAGATGATTTTCTTATAAAAATAAATCAATACAGTTTAATTGGTATTTCTCTACCATCCACCATTCTCTTTTGCATGCTGGAATCAGAGAACTTAGTGTGATAACTCTGGGCTCTCCTTGTGTGGCAATTGTGTATATGCACTCTTTAATGTTCTGGTACACATTAAATAATGACATTAACTGACTTGTCTCTCTCTCTGCTGGTCTTCCATACAGAAATATAGTCTAGAGAGGAATTCCAAGAGTTGTAGGAGAGTTTTACACCACCATCGTACATTTGCCATAAGCCTAACCTAAACCAACATAGATACTTTATTAGTTAATAGCAAACTTTGGATTTCATTAGCTTTTCCAGTAAACATGTTCAAGGATTCAGATTATACTTGCTATCTCATTATTTCTGACCTGTGATAACTTCTTAGGCCTTCCTTCTATTTTGTGACTTTGAAAGTTTTAAGATGATTTCTAATACATTTTGTGAAATTATCCTTCAATTCTGTTTGCATGATAATTAGACTAGGATACAGGATTGGGGGAAGGATATCATAAAAAAGTGACTTTGTCTTTACCTCATATTATAGGCGATGTGCATAAATGTGCTCAGATAATTGATATGCTGTAAGGGTTAAGAAAATTAATCTCATGGCATATGCTTCCTGCTTAGCTCCTGAGCAGTATGACAGAGCAACATGAAAGAGTTTTACCCTTCCTACATGAACCTCACCTATGAAGAGATTTTGGCTATAACAATTCCCCCCTTTTACAATTCAAAGTCTAATTATGGATCTGCACAGTAGTGTAGAAACTAGTATAGCTGAGGACACATTACTTGTTCTCATTCACTTGTTCCTCAGTTGCTCCTATAATTTAGCTCTGTCTCTGGCAAGCGCTAGGCACATTTCACTTCTGATTTTCTTCTTAATGCATATATGTTCAACATAATTAAGCAATGGTAGGGAAGCCTTTGCATCTGGAAGGCTATTGAGAAGGGAGATCTTTATTTATCACACCTCAAAGAAGAACACTATAGACACTTAAGGTCATGATGCAGGGGTAGAGGCAGCCACTAGTATGTATCAGCCTTCAAGTACTTTCTTATTTTCCAATAGGCTAACTTGGATTTAATCGTGTGGTAGCTGGCGTACGAGAAGAGCCTCAAAAAATGGTATACTATACAAGCATTTATCAAGTCCTTTCTGATTGAATACTTTTTTAAAAAAATTTATTGGTTATTTTATTTACTTGCATTTCAAACGTTATCCCCCTTCCCCGTTTCCTCTCTGAAAATCCCCCATCCCACCCCTCCTGCCTCCACGAGGGTACTCCCCCACCTACCTGCCCACTCCTGCCCCTCTGCCCTAGCATTCACCTTCACTGGGGAATCAAGACTTCACAGGACCAGGAGCCTCCCCTCCCATTGATGCCAGATTAGGCCATCCTTTGCTACATATGCAGCTGGAGCCATGGGTCTCTCCATGTGTGCTCTGGTTGGTGGTTTAGTCCCTGGGAGCTCTGGAGGGTCTGGTTGGTTGCTATTGTTGTTCTTCCTATGGGGTTGCAAACCCCCTCAGCTCCTTCCTCTGATTTCTCCATTGTGATCCCTGTTGGCTGCAAGAGTCCACATCTGTATCAGAAAGGCTCTGGAAAAGCCTCTCAGGAGACAGCTGTATCAGGCTGCTGTCAGCAAGCACTTCTTGGCATCAGCAATAGTGATTGGTGGCTGCATACTAGATGAATCCCCAGGTGGGCAGTCTCTGGATAGCCTTTCCTTCAGTCTTTGCTCCACTCTTTGTCTCTGTATTTTCTTTAGACAGGAACAATTCTGGGTTAAAATTTTGAAAAGGGTGAGTGGCCCCATCCCT
Organism: Uromys caudimaculatus; assembly: GCA_028551405.1. NCBI lineage: Eukaryota > Metazoa > Chordata > Mammalia > Rodentia > Muridae > Uromys > Uromys caudimaculatus. The sequence continues at coordinate 59,251,889 of CM052704.1, forward strand.
CAACCAGGGGCTGTGCCTAACCTCTAGATTTGATCTCTATAGGTTTGCTAAACCATTGGCTAAAACAACTCATGTGATCAGATCAAATTTAAAGGGTCAGTGAGTGCCCTGTAAACCTTGCTGAATAAAGTAGCAAAATTGTATTGTGAAAGGAATTACATAAAATGATTCAAGATTATTTTTAGAATTTATTCAACATATACTGACCCTTCTAGAAATAGGTTATAATAAATCATATTAATGGGTTAAGGGACCTCATGTTATTTGCTGTAAACCATAATTTAAACTAAGTTCAAGACTGAATGTGCAATATACTTGGGAACACTTCTTAATCTGAATTCATCAGAGAATCTTTATCTGTAGATAGATGTCTTAACTCTTAAATTAAGACTTTTAAGTTTACACATAACTTAGAAACCACATAATAAATTAGTTTTTATGCTTAATATGATTTCAAATCAAATATCATCTATGGGTTCTATTTTCCTGTATCTACTATTTCTTTAACACTACAGAGGTATCTTTTGGGATTTCAGCCTAGTTCAACCACAGCAAATTCTTTTCTATATTTTCTAAAATTATAAAGGCTTCATAATTTTTATAGCTAAGGATGCCAAGGACTATCCAAGGGATAACACAGGGATTTTTGATCAGTGACGACATGTTTTATACAAGGTTTCAGATTTAGTAATTCAAATTTTTTATTTTGCAAGATGTTCTGAAAACTTACCATAATAAATGCCATATATTTCCTACTCCTAAATAAATATATGCTCTCCAGTGACCAATTATATTTTAAGAAATATAGCTATATATCCTGAAACTATAAAATGTTTTAAAGTGTAGATTTTTAAGGATTTCTTTTAAAAATACATAGTAGTGGAATTTAGTCTTGAAAAATGGGTTAGGTTTACATTAGTATAAATAATTTTAGGAAGTTTTAAATGGATCTACTTTGATGATGATATACTGAAGTACATTTGGATTGCTTATTGTGGATAAATAGACCAGTAGAATGGGCTCTGAGTATGATGACTATCAAAATATATTATTAAGGTTATTATGAGTAAAATCTCTTTTCTACAATTGTAAGGCTATCATAAACATATCATTTATTGGATATAAAAATAGATGGTTAGACCTGTGGGAGCCATATTTTTTTCATATAGACACGATGAAAAAAGTACCAATTCTTTGCAATACCAGCATCCAAATCAAACAAGCCAATTAAGAAAGAAACAGTGGAAGGGACAGTGGTTGCACCCAGGTACAAGAATGTAGGTATCAAATTAGAGGGATGAGAAGGCAACATGACGCTTTGGAACCAGAGGGTTTGCACATGATCCTAGAACAAGGGAGTGGAGAAAGGAAGATTTCTGGGGCTTGTTGATCAGTCAGTCAAACCAAATTGGCAAGCTCCTATTTTAGTGACAGATTCTGTCTCAAAAAAATTAATTAGAAAGCAACTGAGGAAGACACCAAGCATTGACCTCCAGCCTCAACCTACATATGTATACACATGCATGGCCACAAATACACACACAAGCTCCTCCTCCCAACATATACACAAATATATAAACAGCAGTATACAAATACACTCCAAATTTTATGAAGGAGAAAGTGTAAAGATATTCTATCTGTTATTAGGCTTGATTACTTAAAATCCTCTGTAGTATTAAATATAATAAACTGAATTATGTAGGATTTGTTCTTTCATGTAAAAAACATTTTATTTGTAATATTATTTTAATTGAAATGGCATTATATTACTTTCCCCCTTACCTATATATATTTTCTCTAATCCTTCAAAGTCCTCTATGACCCCCTACTTGCAAATTGATAGTCTTTTCTCTCTTATTATTATTGTTATATACATATATATGTAAATTCGTACACACACCAACACACACACACAGCCTGCTGAATCTGTCTTACTCTGTTTTCAATACCGACCATTCTACATGGAACAGCCAATAAGGGGTCATCCATGGGTAAAGCAAATTTTCTTCCCAACAGTCATTAGTTGTCCAGTGAGGGTAGACTCCCCATAATGTTTTGCTCTCTGTATCGTGTCCAGGTGTGTTTTCCTGTGATGGTTTCATTTTCTGTAATGAAAAGTTTCTTTGGTGAAGAGTGGTAGCTATACTCATTAGGGGATATAACAATGATATTTAGAATGTCTTAATGAACTACATTGGTCTAACAAAGTGATGGTGGTAGATTCTTTTCTAAGAACCTGTGATATCACAAGGTCTAGGAAACTGTCTAGGTTTTTAGTACCAGTCATGACTTCCTTCCTGTTGATACTTACATCCAATTAGACAGCTGTTGGTTCCCATCAACATTATAGTGCCAATTATTCCACCTTTATGCATATCTTATAATTGTCATAGTTCAAAGGTGTGACAATTGTGTAGAGCTATTTAATTGCTTCTCTCCCTTGGCAACATGAATAATATGTTTTAGTACCCTGAAAACTAGACTACAGGAAAGGAGGATTTCAGGTAAGATGTAGCTTGAATCAACTAAATTCTGATTCTGACTGGCAAGGTGTCTTTAGCCATAGGGGTCAATCCCCAACACATGAGGGATAACTGAAGGCAACTTCAATAATCTACATTGTGTTGGTGGTCACTTTAACTACTCTAACCACCCATTTAGATGGTTTCTTATGCCTGGTAGTAAGGTTTCTGCTAGACTGTGGTTAATGTGGGGAGTATTGTCAGTCCCAGTCTCACTTAACTTCTCTAAGATGTGTGTGTGTGTGTGTGTGTGTGTGTGTGTGTGTGTGTGTGTGTACACATGTGTGTGTGTGATTCACATACACTTATGAATATTGTGTGTAGTTTTAGATAAAATGTTTTTTAAAAACTTTTTTTAGATATAGATTTTTAAAAAGTGATTCCTTGAGCCTTTATCAAACAACTCTGGTGTACTTTTCCTTTATCTCTTCGTCTTTACCTGCATTGACCTGCATCACACCTTCAAATGTGGTAAACAATAAATACAACTAAGATCTAAAGGAAAATGAAATCATGAAATTTGTAGGTAAATGGATTGATAAAAAAATAATATTGAGTGAAGAAGTCCAGACCCAGAAAGCTTATTTTCTCTCATTTCTAAATACTAACACTAAGCCCTCAGATGTGGTGTGACGATAGAAACCAGGAAAGTATAAAGAGAACATAGGTGAAAGGAGGCCTTTTGATAGAAATAGCAGGATAAAGGTGATATGAAATTGGAAATCTGCATATTTTAAAGGTTATTGTTAATATTGTCCTGTCACTTTTCCAAATAAAGCAGGGTGTCACAACCAGAGAAGACAAGATGATAATCAAGGGACTTTTCCAGCAGCTTTCCAATCTCCACTCATATATTAACTAAAATGGTAGTCACATTCATATGTCTATTACTGGAGATTTTGAGAGGAAGGGAGGAAAGTTAAGGAAGAAATCATAGTAGACATGATCGAATATACCTCTTATGTCTGTTCATCAGTACATAGGTAGGGAAGATCCATGATTCAAAATACAGATGTGGACATAAAACTGTGAGAAAAAGAACATAATAGAAGCAAAAGAAAATATCCATTTAGTTTTGTTCTTTTTTTTTTTTTTGAAAGATGATTTTATTAAAGTCATTGTACGTGATCATTTTATTACTACAGCACAAGGACATTCAACTGTAACACTTCTCATACATTTCAAGTGTAAATGCAAGCATAAAACAGCCATCAGAAAAATCTACAGAGCACTTCGAACGTATTTCTTGTCTGTGATCACAGTTAGGAGAGTAAGGAGTCCAGCACACAGACAATGACCTTGATAATGGCCCAGTGCAGGAGCTATTATCATCAGGTACACTCAGCAAGCACTTGAACTGTTTGAATTGGAAGAGAATTTTAAACAGAGACCAAAGGAGCCTGTCTCACAAAGCTGGGGTACATGGGGGAGGATGTGATCACTCTGAGTGCCATGGGAGCAAAGAAACTGGAAACTAGAACTTTCACTTTCTTGAGATAAAGACATCAGAACATGAGGCAAAAGACAAGATCTGTCGCTGATGGCTGAGTCACACAAAACATTAGGGGCACTTGCCTATCGTCTGCCTCTGGCCCCCCATAAATATCGGGGGGAGGAGAAAGCAGAGAAAAGATAAGCATTACAGAGGTAACTGGACTTGAGAGAGGTGATGTTTGATGCCTAGTTGCCTGGTACAGATAGGGATGCATTCACAGAGGGTTAAGAAATTGACGATTCAGCAGGAAAATGGAGACTAGTGTACTGCTTTAAGACTGTTGGGCCTCATAGCGCAAACTTTTTGAGGCACAGGAGAGTCTTTTTCAGATGTAAATGATCTAGAGGATCACACACCATAACCAGATCCATAAAACACTTAAGCAATGAAGAGGGTATGAGAAAAGACAAAAGAAAGGCATCTATCCATGTTGCTTTTAAAAAAGGGGGGGCTAGAGGTCCTAGACAAAAATTAAACAAAATGTCCAATTTATTGCTAGTTATCTTCTATAATATTTTAGGGCATTAGTGATAACTGTGAAAGAAACGATTAAATCTTTCCTGTGGTTGGGTAGTTATCCCCCCTAGAGTATATAGTATAAATGTCAAAGTGTTCATAGGTTCTTTACCTAGCTTGGGATCTTTCAATAAGCAGGTACAAGCAATGGAAAGGCAAGTTTCCATGTTGGCCTAGAGTCACGAGGGAATCAACTCCAGCTATATACACAGAAGACAACAGTGCAGACCTACTACCTCTTGAACTTCAACCAAACCAAGAGCTGTAAGCCAGACCGACTGATACCACTGGTTAAGCGGAGATATATACAGCAGCCTCACAGTGGGGACACGCAAGTTGAGATAGCTTGATAGTTCATTAAAAGTGTCTGTAGATTATGGAAGGCAAGTTATGACAATGTCCTCCATCCATGCAGCTGTACCTCACTTCACTCTCTTAATAAAACAAGTAATGGAAGTGATGCCGTCATGCTGTGATATAGAACATCTCATCAATACATCCTACTTAGTGTCTTTTTATTAGACCAATAACAAATGAACTTATTTGGGATGGGTAGTGGTAGGCTTTCGGAGATTATGTCCATATTGTACAAAAATGTATCATGGCATAATGCTAATCCTTAAGGGTCTAAAAGATTTGTAAGTATGTGGGAAAGCAGTAAAGACAACAGCTAAGGAGTTTAAATGAAGCCACCCTGCATGAGCATAGAAAAGACCTCCCAGAAGCCCTGAGAAAGGACCATTAAGACTCAGAAAATTATACTTACAAAGTTCAGAAAGTAAAGAGCTCAAGAGTCTTATAAAGTTTCTGAAATCTGACAATTACAAGGACCCTCCTCAAAATTATATGAGTTGCAATTTCTGGGAAGAGCACACCCTCCGACCAGCAGAGCCATCAGCAAGCTATGCAGAAAGCTTCAGAAGTGTGGACATCATGAATCATCTCTCCTATGGTGATGAGCTTTTCAGTAACCTGTACTCTTGTATGTAAAACCAATAAGCTCATTTATTCAGTAAGCCAATTTGGATGGAATCATTTCTTTGATCTGTCATCAATACCCTCCCTGGGGTTCATAAACATTTGTTTATGTCTCCCCAGGAAAAGTCACACAATATAAGCAAGCTTATTTAAACTCTGAGCATTGACATAAGCATTTATAGACATGGCATGTACAATTATTCACCTGCATGTGACAGACTATGGTTTACAGCACAAGAAAACATGAAGAACTAAAAAACATTTCCAATTGTGCTTCTCAAATGTCCTTAGGTCCCTTAAGTTATCATTTCTTCTTGCTAAGCCAGAATTGCAAGGGTTCAAGAAGGAGGACAATATCTTCAAACCAAACATATCATCTTTGTCAAATCTCCTAAGTCAGCTGAAATTTCACTGACTTCTTTTGCAAATACTCTGTAATGTCTTTCCTTCTTTCTCTCTCTCTCTCTCTCTCTCTCTCTCTCTCTCTCTCTCTCTCTCTCTCTCTCTCTTTTGATTATACACAGGCTTCAATTTTTTCTGTAATGGCTTATGTGCCAGTATGATCTGCCTAGGTTCCTCAATTATTATGTAGGCATATGTGACATTATTATGTTTAATAGTAGTAATTTTTATATATTCATTTGCCTTATTGAATTTGTAATTGATGCATAGTTATATAAACTTGTGTTTGTGTGTGTGTTTATGGAATGTAAGGTGTGATGGCTTCATGCACATGTACACGGTAAAGTGACTGTCTTAAGGTTTTACTACTGTGAACAGACAACTCTTCTAAGGACATTTAATTGAGGCTGGCTTACAGGTTCAGAGGTGCAGTCCATTATCAAGGCCAGAACACGCAGCATCTAGGCAGGCATGGTTCAGGAGAAGCTGAGAGTTTTACCTCTTTATCTGAAGGCTGCTAGCAGAATACTGACTTTCAGGCAGCTAGGACTAGAGTATTAAAACCCATACCCACAGTGACATGCCTACTCCAACAAGGCCACACGCCCTAGTAATACCACTCCTGGCCTAAATGTACACAAACCATCAAAGTGACTAAATAAAATTAATTAGCATACTTACCTCTCACCTACTTACTCTTTCATTGAGAAATTTTCAAATATGCTATCAGCAATTTAAAAATATTTATTACTACTAAATACAATATTACTTGTCATTGAAAAAGCCACTTCATTCTCTTCTTCCTTCTTTTGTTGTTGTTGTTGTTCTTCTTCTTCTCCTCCTCCTCCTACTTGTCCATCCTCTCCTCCTTCTCCTTCTTCTCCTCCTCCTCCTTCTCCTTCTTCTCCTTCTTTATTATCACCTCCTCCTTCTCCTTTTCCTTTATCTTCTTCTTCACTATTATTATCAGTATTATTTTAGGTTACCCATGAATGTCCCTATCATCACTATTTTCCCCTGACATCCTTTACTCCTTCTCCATTTTAAACCATTACATGATAGACAATATACTCATATCAATTTTATTATATAAAACTGTCCAGAGAATTTCTAGTTCAAGTACATAAAGTCAACATAAATCTTTGCAAAGTGGATGAAGGGTTTCATTCACCAAAGTGAGTATGCAAACTGTTTCAATTCCAGGTGGGTGTGTAATATATCATCACAGTGTATGGACATAAAGAAAGACATGTGTGTTTTGCCAAAATTCCTGCAGTTGTGCATGAGGTGCTTGGAATGTCCTGGTTTCTGGCTCAAGAAAGCAGATTGAGTAAGTACATTTAACATGGATAAATTGCTCTGTGGATAATTAGAATGTTAAAGAACCACCATTACAGTACAAAATTGTACTTTCTGATTTATGTCCAGCATCACACTCTCAAAATCCTTTCTGAAAGCCACAGTCTGGGATTTTACTGTCTAATAGTTCCGTGCTTTTATGCATGTGTTATATATCTTTCTGTTGGAATAGAAAGAAGATCTTCATCTTTCTCAGCCTTCCAGCACATGTTCGCTCTCTCCTGGAGGCTCATGCGTGGATAATGCACACTGTAAATCCTTGAAGATTCCAAGGTCTCAAAGAACAAAGACAACAAGAGAGCAGAGTGCAGCTCCCTGCTTATCCCTCTCTCCCCAGCACATCCCTGCTTGCCTCACCCGAAGGAACAAACAGAATCATTTGTCCTTGTTATAAAAATGATTGAGCTACTTTTAAAAATTTATCTTCAAAGATTTAGCTCCTTGTTTTAATTAATTCATCATCTCTTTGCTCTAGTTGTCAATAAATCAAGTCATAATCCACTAAAAGCTTCTGAGATACTAAATGCTTGAGGTTTGCTTTTCAGCAAACTTTTATGTTTTATTTCAATTTTGAGAGAAAACACTTGATGTTTGCTTCATCAATGGGTGAGTCACACCCCCTTTTCAAAGTGTATTTTATTTAACCTTAAGTAAAAGGTTCAAGGTACAGAGAGCTCAGTCAGAGGGCCTATGTTTATGTATCTGTTCCATTTCACACTACCAAAGATTGACTTCAAAGTTTCTTCTCAATTCATATATGGGAAATAAAAAGACTCCAACAATCCAAACTTTCCTAAGAATTAAGGACATGACTACTATAAACTTAGGGAAAAAATTAAGTCAAAGTATCATAAAGGAAAACCTGCATATGTGTCCCACAAAATGTGACAGGATAGCAAGCTTTCTGTGCTAAGCTGTTTAAACAAGCTGATAGCTTATGCAGTTTTGTTTCTGTTTATTTTCAGTATGTTCTTAGTCAGTGTGTTCTAGTCTACACAGGCTGATGTCTGAACTAACTGCAACAGAGGCTCTCAACCTGTGGGTTGTGAACATTTTGTGAGTCTAATGACTCTTTAGCAGGGATCTTACATCAGATAGTCTGCATATCAGATATTTACAGTGGGATTCATTTCAATAGCAAATTACATTTTTGAAGTATCCATCTTTATGGTTTAGTGGTCACCATAACATGAGGAAATGTATGAAAGGGTCACAGTGTTAGGAAGCTTGAGAACCACTGACCAAAAGAGAGCTTAGAAGAGCAATTTTACCTAGAATAGGCCTTGGGCCTTGGGAAACTGCTCTGGAGTGCACTAAGTGAAGTTGATATGGGATGAGTCTATCATGTATTACAATAGAAGTTCTCATGAGAAAACTTTGCAATCATCTTTGTTCCTGACATTTAGAAATTCATGTTGAGGTGTCATCAAAATTGAAGACCCCAAAACACAGAAGACAGACTGGAGTAATGGCTCAGTGATTAATGGCTCATACAGCTCATACAGAGTACATGGTTCAATTCTTAACACAGATATAGGGGTTCACAACCCTTCCTGGCCCTATTTCCATGGGTTCTGACACCACCTCTGGACTTCATGAGCACCAGGTAATGTGCTTATATGCATATAGAAATAAACATTTATGCATGTAAAATAAAATAAATCTTATTTCTGAAGATGTAAAAGAAAGTGAGTGAGGATATTGCTTATGCTTAAGGGTCAAATTCATCTATAAATCTTCTAATTTTGATATTCCACATAGATTAGGTGTTACAATGTTTATAAATCTTGAAAATAGTTATTATTGCAGGAAAACAAATAAAAGCAGAACAATGTGTGGCGTTATTAGCAGCTCACTTTGACACAAATTCAACAGAAGTTCTCAGCTACATGTAGCAGGATATACTGAATGTAATGATATTTCTGGGAGATATGAAGGGCCAAGTTCCAGATGACAATGAAGAAATCCAGGCTTAGAAAGATGAAGAGTTTGCATTGTATGTGGACTTGAGGAATGAAGTGGTAAGTATATGTAAACATAGACAAGTTCAGAGTAGAAGAAAACTCTAGCAGTTTTAATTACACATCTATGGTGTACTCATTAGATAGCATTGCCTAGGACAATAGACATGCTCTGGTCCTTGGGGCCTCACATATCATGATATTACAGACTAACAAAAATGATACAAGGAAATCAGGTAGTATGATCAATACAATATTGAGATATTTCTAGGCAGTCTATTGATTAGAAAAATGTGAGTTTAAAATTATCATCAAACAAGAAACAATTGGTAGTGTAGCTGGGACAAATAGATCAAAGCTAAGTAGAAAAGCTGAATGCAGAAGAGGAGATGAATAAAAGACAAAGCCATCATAGCCAGAGTGGCTAGAAAAATGTAAGTGCATGGTTAACAAATAGAGAGAATATAATGGATATGGAAGTTGCTATCTCAATTCTGGAGATGGGAAACTTAAATGGAACAGACAGCTTTAACAATGTAAGGTTCTGAGCACTATAGACAAATGATCAAGATCAGGGATGGTTATGATGAAGAATTGCCACGTAAAGTTTGATGCTTTAAAGGAAGATGCTGATGAGTGGTAAAGCACAAACCAATTGAGTGAAATGAAGGATGGGGTAGCACTCACAGGAATGATGAAGCAGACAGTGCAAATGCCAACACAGAATACAGAAGACAGACCAGCACACACAACATCCCAGAACACAAAATTCAGTGAGTGATGAAAGAACAAAAGTGTTTCTTTACAGATATGTAAAGAAAAGATAATGACTAAAATCTTTGTTATCTTCATTGTTGAAAAGATAAAGATGCCTATGTGAGGGATGAAGAAGTTTGACAGCCATTCTTCAGAGAAAGTTCACTTTCATTTGATGGTTAGGAGATTTACAACATTTTCTAGAGCGATTTAGCACTGCTTTACACTTGATTAAATAACTAAACCAAGGAAGTAAGGTTATTTGTTAGAGAGCTATGGGCTATCTGTGTGAGTAGAATATACACTTTCTTTGGATGTGAACACCATAATAGAAACTTCTGAAGGTCCTACACACAATGTCTAAAAGAAAATAATTATTTTCACATGGTTGTCATATTACAGATTTGAAATCAGGTCATCTTTCTTTTTTGAAATTAATTTCATTTTTTTTCTTGGAAAGGTTTAAGAAAAATAATATTGCTTTTTTTTATTAAATAAATTGGAAATATATGAACAAGTTATATCCATGAAACTTTGTGACTCATTGTTTACCATAATGCAGAGGATTGGTAGAATTTTGTAGTTATGAATTTGGATTTTCTTTCTATTTATTTCTAGCCATCAAATCCTGAGTCTCTCTCACATATGCTATCTGTAGGTTTATAGGTTTGCTCCATAGCAAGTAACACTACCAGGAGGCGTGTCCTTGTTGGAAAAGGTGTGGTCTTGTTGGAAAAAGTATCACTGTGGGAATAGGCTTTGAGATCAGGTGCTCAGGCTCTGCCCATTGTGGAAGAGAGGCTCCTGGACGCCTGAGGATGAGAGTCCTCTCCTTCTGCTGTCTTTGGATGAAGATGTAGATCCAGCACTATGTCTGTCTGGATGCTGCCATGATTGAAGCTACGGTGATAATGGACTGAATCTCTGAAACTGTAAGCCAGCTCCAATTAAATGTTTTCCTTTCAGAGAGTTGTCTTGGTCATGGTGTCTCTTCACAGCAATGGAAACCATAACTACAACACTATCAAATGTGTCATATTTACTTACATCCTCAGCACAGGTGCTATAAATCCTTAATATTTCAACAAGGTTATGGCCATCTTCAGAACCATTCAAAGTAAAACATAGCCTTGAAGACAGACAATCCATGAAAATATTCTGTGTTTCTGTCTCTCATCCCCTGGCTTATGCACTTTTATTTTGAAAGGAAAATAAATCTAAGCCTCTATACAGAACTTGATGTGAATTACTATCTTGCTGCAGTTGCTTATCCTGTTTACCTGGTCCTTTTAATTATCATTTATATATTTGGCACGTGAGATCATATGGAAATGAATTGTGTACCCCTCGTATTATCTCTCTGATACGTCTAGATTCAAACTTTTTGATAATTATTTTTAACTTATGTATTTGTGTGTGTACATGTGTGTGCGCATGCGCGCGCGCGCGCGTGTGTGTGTGTGTGTGTGTGTGTGTGTGTGTGTGTGTGTGTGTGTGATCTCTGTGTTCATGTCTTTGTAGAAGGCATCAGATACACTCAAGCTGGAGTTAGAGGTAGTTGTAAGCTGTTCTCTGTAGATGTGGAACTTAGGCCCTCTGAAAAAGCAGCAAGTGTTCTTAACAACTATATTTTCTCTCTAGCCCTATGCTTCTCTTTCTTGAAAGATAAAAGTGAAGAAGGTCTTACCTGAGGTTGTTTTCCTTGCTCTGTTTCTTCATTACCCACTTAAAACTTCTTCAGAAACTTCTATAAGAATTTTGCTCATTGTTAAGAATTCATGATTAATATTTAAATGTTAGACATAATTAAAAAATCTGCCTCTACTTTCTAGTACTGGGATCAAAAGTATGCACCACCACATGAAGGAAAGATCTTTTAAAATGATTTTTAAACTTGTGTATGTGTGTCTATATGTCTCTGTGTGTCTGTCTCTTTCTATGTGTGTGTGTGGGGGGGTGTTGTACGTGTCTCTATGCATGTCTCTGTATGTATTTTGTGTCTTTCTCTCTGTATGTGTGTCTCCGTGTGTTGTATATGTCTCTGTGCATGTGTGTGTGCATGTCTGTGTGTGTCACTATGTGTGTTGTGTGTGTCTGTATCTTTCTGTAGGTATCTCTCTGTATGTATGTTTCTGTGTGTGTTGTATGTGTCTGTGTGTGCTTGTGTGGATGTGTGTGCATGTGTGTGCATGTCTGTGTGTGTGTTGTATGTTTCTCTCTGTGTATATCTGTGTGTTCCTATTTTCTCTCTCTCTCTCTCTCTCTCTCTCTCTCTCTCTCTCTCTCTCTCTGTGTGTGTGTGTGTGTGTGTGTGTGTGTTTGTAGGTGCTCATATCAGTGCCAGTGTTCACAGAGGCCAGAGGTTCAGATGTCAAATCTGGAGTTGCAAGGAGTTATGAGCTGTTTTTCACATCATTTAATTTGTTCTGAGGCCAGTTTTATTTCTAAAAAATAAGTTCTTTAATTTGTAAAGGAATTTTAATCCCACAACAGCTGCTCTAGCAAGGCATCACATACAAAGATCTTCTAGGTCTGTGTTCTCCTCCTGGAATATAGACATGTCTTTAATCCCAGGAGACAGAGACAAACAGTTCTCAATTCAAGACCAGCCTCATAAAGAACAAGTTTCAGGTAAAGAAAAGCTTAGGTCCAGGCATGGTGGTACACTCCTTTAATCCCAGTACTCAGGAGACAGAGCCATGTGGATCTATGAGTTCTAGTCAGCCAGTTTGGTTGAGTCAATAACTTGAGAAGAAGTAAAATGGACTGGAGTTCATGGCAATTCAGTTCTTGAATTTCAGAGGCAGTTTTTACAGGGCTTGTTTCTTACAGCCAGGTTGCAGAGAAAACACACTGGACATAGGTGAAGAAGAAATGAGCCAGAGAATGAGAAGAGCCAGGTTAGAACAGATTGCTAGAGTTAATTGAGGCCAAGCAGAGCAATTCAATCAGAAGCTAGAGAAGCCAGTTTGAATCAATCAGCTTGGAGAGACGTTTGAGCCAGAACAGATGAGTTGAACCAGCCAACCAGCATTCAGAAAGATCTAGAAAGGATGATCTAATTCAGCAGTTGGCCTGTGAGACAGCAATTGCATCAGGTGAATAAAAGATCCTTTTACATTTATTACCTTCATTTCAGGCCATTTCAAACCAAGTTTAATAAATATTTAATTATCTTTCTAACAGTAAAGTATAGGCATTATGTAACTGATTTCTACATGAATTCAAGTAAGTCTGGGAGAAAATATAAACAGGACAAATAATATTATGACAAATTTTTTCGAGAAAAATCCAAACCTAAACACAGGATAGGACAAATGGTATTTGTTTAAGCATATTAGAAAGAGTTTAAAGGAAATGGTTGCATTTACCCCAAGCAAAAGTGAATCAGCATATGGGGTTTTTTAGCTAAGAACAACATCAGGATGCAATAAGACATTTGTGGTGAGAAATTGAGTCATTTGCCTATTTTTGAATTATCTTTCCACAGGCAAAATTCAAAACATGTTTTAATGTCAGTATTTTCTTGACAATTTCTAGGCTCTATTTTTGTTTTGTCAGATGTTATTAACATTAACCTACATGTCTCCATGGGAGAGATAGAGATTGCATGGAACACTATGTAAGTCTATCTTAAACTCGGTGTAACAAATTTTTGCCTTATCTTATGATGCCAATAGGCTTCTGACACTATCTCCGTTTATCATAACGGTTCCCTCTTATCCACCCACAACAAAGTAGATGGCAAATGTCTGAGTGACCAAACAGGCCTCAAACACAAGGTAGATTCTCCTAATAGCTGAAAGTCTACTAAATATCTGCACAATTTGGAGGATAAAAATAAATCTAAAGGCAAACTGTTTCTTCTCTATTTTGTAGATGAGCTGCTTACATACAAATATGAATCTTAGATGTTATTAAGAATATAAGACAACTAATACTTGTTACTCAATCAGGACAAAGGGAAGAATTGATTATCCACACCCAAGAGCAATCATTGTCCCATCTTATTTATTTTTGTACAGTGTGAATTATCTTTCTCTGTGCAAATTCAATTATTTATAAAGAAAAAAAATCTTATTATTTCTCTTAGTTTGTCTTCAAAATGTTGCCTTACACCAGACAGTGATGATTTAGAATCACCCAGTTCAATGGTCTATTTGTCTCTGTATACCATCAATCTGTAGAGACACTTGACACTGTTTAATCTGGAACCTAATACATCACTTAAGATTCATTACTCACATAAAAGAACTGGAAAGGCTCTATCAATATGCCTCTACTGTGATTCTTCTTAAATCCTTTCCAAACTGAGTGAAAATAACTCAGTTCCCAAATTTACTTTAATATTTGTAAAATCCCCTGCATGAAAGTTATTTCAATTGGTCTGTCTTCAGTCTTTGAATAGTTCATGAGCTTTACTGAGCTATTGATAAACATTATTTTCTAAAGTTTTTCATTTATGGGTTAATTTTAGTTGCTTTAATTAGGCCATTAGTTTTTCCTAAGAAATGTACCATTTAAATAATCTAACTAGCATCTTCCCCAATTTTTTATCACTGTTATTTAATAGTATACATTAACATGCTTAAGTATTTATTCTCTCTGCATCAGATATACCTTTTATACTTTTAAGGTAGCCATTCTTTTGGTTTTGACATTTTGGTACAAATGGAGTAACCCTTTCTATAATGCTTTGAACAAAACTCGATGTAAATTTCTAAACTTATCAAATTCCAGAAAATCTGTGTTTATATTATGGGTTATTTGGGGAATGTGCTTCATTAATGTGTATACATTTCTTCATATAGAAAAAAAAGTCAAATTTTTTATATGTTTATTTTATGTGGTCTTCAGAACTGCTCCATGGATGAGTCTGTTATATGAGGGCGGGTGTAAAATGTCTTACTGAGGAGGTTCATGACAATTGAACCAAATATTTGAAAGTTGTAAACCACAAATTTTGATATGTTGGGTTTCTGATTTGATTTCTTTCAAGAAATTTAAATGTTTCCTTTTTAAATTTTCCAATAACTCATTGGTTGTTCAAAGAGATACTCGTCACTTTCTAGGTAGCTCTAAAATTCTAAAGCTTTCTTTGTTGCTTGTTTCTGGTTTTGTTCACTATGGTCAGAAAACACGCAGGATATGGCTTAAATGTTTGTGGTTTATTATCGTTCATTTTTAAATATGATGCATGGTCTTTCATGGTGAAAACTGTATGCGAAGATTCAAAAGAATGTGTAGTTTGAAATTTTTGTATAAATTACCTGTCAATTGATAAAAATAGGATGCGAAAAAATCCCCATTATTATTGTATTAAAGTGTGCCTCTCACTTAAGGTCTGAGAATATTTAAGAACATGTTGTGGATTGCCCTGGTGCTGTTCATATTTTTATGCTAATTCTGCTTCCTCAAGAGGGCCTACCCCATGAGGAGTGGATCAATTACTCAGGTGGTTTCATGGGAACCTTCTCATTTTAACTGGTCAATAATGGCAGCAGAAGCCAATCACTGGGTAAAGGATAAAGTGGTATTTCTATTTCGGGGCCCAGGAGGAGGAGGAGGAAGGAGCGGGGGAGGAGGAGGAGGAGGAGGAGGAGGAGGAGGAGGAGGAGGAGGAGGAGGAGGAGGAGGAGGAGGAGAAGGAGGAGGAGGAGGAAGAAGAGGGCAGGGGGAGGAGGAGGAGGGAGGGGGGAGGGAGGGGGAGGGAGGGAGGGAGGGAGAGAGAGAGAGAGAGAGAGAGAGAGAGAGAGAGAGAGAGAGAGAGAGAGAGAGAGAGAGGTGGACCAGGCTATGGAGCAGGAAGTAGCAGATATTTAACTCTTGGGGACCCATAGTTTGTAGCCTCCGCAGGTGGCTGCGGAGGCTGAGGAGGATGGGGCAAGATATTCTTCACCCAGCAGTTGTGTCAACTGGCTGGTTTTAAAATATTAAGGCTATCTGGTGTTTTCCATCCACACTGACTCAGGTGGGCAGGAGAAAGGGCACAGCTGTGGGGTAGTTGTTAGTGGTTTGGCTAAGCTAGCTGTGGGAGATGAGTGAGATATCCCTTGCCAGCACTGGGCAAGGAACAAACAGAGACCAGAGCAGCAAGCCATGAAGGCTGGGTGAGACCACTGTGCATTTTTAAAATTACATGCAACAAGAACATACATGTTCCAACATTTGATACATATAAACTTACACTCATTACAACATAGAGTTGATCCTTTGATTAGTTGTTATATAATAAAGTAACTTTCTTTCTCTTTTCTTACAATTTTTATCTCAAAACCTTTTGCCAGAAATTGGGAACTTCTCACCCTTAAAGGTTCAATTTGTTTAATATATCATTCTGTATTTGTGTACTATATTTTTCTATTTCTATCTGTGTGTATCTTTGCTAAAGAGTTTCTTGGAGGCATTATACTGTTGCTAATCTTGGTACTGTTGACTTAACTCTTTCAACCAATCTGTGTATATTAGTTGAAGATTTTAGGCTTATTTGACAATGATAATCTTTAATGTAACCTGCCTGGTCTTTATAACTGTTCATATTTGATCAATATGCACTGAATGTTCTACTGATGACATCTTTGAATATACCACAACCTGCTGTATTACATATATTAATTTGCTAAATTTTATGACATATGAAAGTTATCTTTATCAAGTTGTCAATAGTTGATCTAGGTAGGTGGGTATGAGTAGGAGTAAAATTGACAGACAAAAGTCAGTTTCATTCCTTGTAGCCCCAGATACTCTTGGACTTTTCTTTTAATACTAGAAACTGAAGGATGGTTATTCATTAGTTTAAGTTGCATAATATATTATGCAGTTCTAGCAACATCATTCAAAAATTTTACTCTGATGCGGTAATATCAATTTATTTTTCCTTTATCCTTGTATAGTTTATACTTCCTCAGAAAGAGATATAAAGTGATAAGACACCTCCATTCATGTTCATATACACACATATAAGATAAGTGTGCCCTTTATCCATGTCACTGAGCTCCATGGACCTACTGTTCACATAGATACCGGTTTTATGCATCTTTATCTGAAGTTTGTAGGTTCATTCTTTTGATTTCTCAATGAATATTATGCTTGTGTAAGACAGTATTTGCATATTTGGGATAATTAGCTTTGCCAAACTCCACACAGCCTTTAGAATGAGTGTCATTACTTTTATTTTATTATTGACATAATTGAGTTCAATAACGTACCTACTCAGGGTTTCAAAGTTATCTGACTAACATGATAAAAATATAACTCTTTTCAGAGTATCATGGATTATGTCTTCTCTAATGGAGAAAACCATGAAATGGATCATCTTATTTCTCCTGAGTCCCAAAGGAATAAGCTAAATTTTCATATATAATAAAGAGTCATGAAATAATATATAATTAAAGTAGGTTCATAAATCAAAGTAATAGCTGTTTTGTGATAGCCTGCTAAGAAAATGCATCTCACAGCAAGTATAAAAGCATCTATTTCTTGAGGTACCACAATTTCAAACCTGATCACTTTTTTCCAATAACAAGAGTCTCTGCAGAAAGGAACCCATCAAGTACAGACAAGCACAGGAAGCTTGATCACAGCAAGGAAAAGTCTATGATGCACCCTTCCAAAGAGAGAGAGATGGAATGGGCTTGACCCATGCAGCATTTTATCTAGACAAGCTCCATGGCTGAGAAATAAAAGAATTAAAGAGAAGCAAATGGATCAAATTCCCTGGACAAATAAATCTACATTTGATATTAAAATATTTCTGTATAAAAAATAAATAAACTTGTGTCCTTATGTAAATCCATAGTTTCACACAGATTATGATCCTTGAGAACATAATTCTAGTTCCATGGAATCCAATGCCTTCTTCTGACATCCACAGGCATCAGAAATATACTGGTTGTACATACATCCATACAGGCAAACCAGTTGTACACATATAAAAAATAAATAAATACAAAAAGAAAACATATTAAATATATATGACACTGATAAGAACACACAGAAATACCCATCAAATATGTGCTTTTAGATATCGGTTTCTTTTCATGTAAATTGTCCAGGGTGCTGTTGTGTTTCATTGATGTAGTATTTGTTCAACATTGGTGACAATAATCAATGCCAAAGTGTTTATTTTTTGTTATTCTTACAGCACCTACTAACAATTTTTCTGGCTCCATTGAATCTAAATGAAACAGGTTTTTCCTGCTTCTCTGTCTCTCTTTCTCTGTCTCTGTGTCTCTGTCTCTGTCTCTGTCTCTCCCTCTCCCTCTCACTCCCTCTTGCTCATATCTATGTGTGTCTCTGTCTCTCTGTGTATGAGTGCACATGCAAATGTACATACATTGACACACTTGAAGTCGAAATATTAAAAATCCCAGGGCAGAGCTTCTTCCCCTCCTTAGACTATTTATGTTCCCAGATGAAAGACACACACAGCCTTTATATTTTTAAAATAAACCTTAGGCAGCACAATAGCTGGGCAGTTACCCACCTTCCATGCTGTTTTAATGTACTTTCAGTAACCCCATGTTATTCCTTACAATTTACTATGTCCTATCTTGGCTGCTCTTAACTCAATTGGGCAGCCCTCTGGGCCACATCTTCATGGCCTTTGGCAGCTCTCCTTCTCCCTCGTGCATGTTCTTATACTACATGGCTGCTTCCTCTTGCTCCTAATGGGCCTCTCTCTCCAAGCCCACCAAACCTCAACCCCAACTATGTCTTTTCTGCCCAACTATTGGCTGTTGGCATCTTAATTCACCAATCAGAATTAACTTGGGGGCAGAGTCTCAGAGCCTACAGTGAAGACTCCATGTCTTTGGGGTCCTGAACTTAGCATTACAATAGACAGTAAAAGACAAAACCTTAACACAGACTTACCTGCTTTCACTGTTACCATTGTTGCCTGTCTGCATGTGTACAGTTCAGTAACCACCATTATATTCTCTTATATATTCACAGCAGAGAGAGAAAAATCCAGTCATACTTCCCAAGAGGAAATAAATCATTTTCCCTATTCCTCTTCTTCCCTAGGTTTATACCTACCCTGCACACACTACATTTCTTCCTCTGTGGAAGAAACATTTCTTCCTCTTTGCCTCACACATGGGACTGAGCAGTATAGTCAATAAGGACATAAAAGATATATATATATATATATATATATATATATATATATATATATATATATATATATATAATTTTTGTGTAACTTCTTTTTGAAAAACACACTAATATTAATTCAATGACTGTGTAGAGCACAGTTTATATGCCAAGCCCCAAGTTCAATCCCCACTCCTGAAAAATAACTGAAAGAGCAGATGATCTTTCTATTGCATTAAACTCACTAACTCTTGACTCTGATTATGAGATCACTTTGGAGAAGCATTTGAGAGTTCCAGTGTGGTATGGAAAAAATACCAAAGAATAAGAAAAGATCATACTGAGAAAATGCACTTTGCTCTTGCCTTTGACCTTGAAGTCTCCCTATCCTTGTGTAAAGAACACTCTCCTGTGACTTCAAAGCAATAAATATGCAAAGCCAGATGAAAAGTTGTTGGCTAAATGCTGTTAGCGTGGTCCCTGCACCTCCATCTTTTTTTCCTAACCTTTGTTGAGACCTTGAGAGTAAATCAAATGCAGATGTGTCTATGCCTTAGATTTATTATTCTTGGTTGCTTCAATCTCTTCACAGCTAAAATTAACCTGGACAGCTCATTAATTACAAGGCCTATATTTTTCCTGTGGTTCCTAGTAATACTCAGAATTTTAAAGTTTGGGTTACCCTGACTTTGAGTACAAACAGGGCTAGATGTCCAAAGAAACATGAATAAACATCCAGGGTCATTTCTTTAGCTACACTAATGCCCTCTCCCCTCGTCCAGACTTTCAGTACTTAGGAGCCTTCTGGATCCCTGTGAAGAATTCCCCTCCTTACCTTGTTCTCAATCATTCTACCAAAGACTTTTTACTAGTAACAGAGATGGACATCTTCTATGAATACACACAATATACCAACAGAAGAGAAAGATTTCTCAAATACTATTTCCGAGTAGCAATTCCTTTCTAACATGTTAAAGATGTTCCTTACTGGTTATTTGTGGGAGAAAACACAATGGAAAAAGTCTGTTTTCTTAAATTTTCATCTACATCTTTGCCATGTTAACTTCTAATATTTGTAGTCATTACTACAATATCTTCCAATTCGGCCAGTCTTTCTAAATAAAGTCTGAGACTTTCTTCAATCAAATGTTTCCCAAACAGGCAGGAAACTGAATTTGGCTTCTAAGCCATACCTTATCCACACCTGAGAGATACCAAACACTTTTGAGTAGTCGAGGGCATAAATAAATACAAGATTTTAATTTCAATATATTGGCAAGCTGATAACTAAGCATAAGTGTCATGTTCTATGCAAGTGAAATTGTAATTAGTTCACAATGACATAGACTATATCAAAGTAAGGGTTAATTATCTGAGATAACAGGTATAGTCACTAATTTTAATTATGGTAACACAAAAATATGATATAATTACTGTTTGGTGGCCATCACTGTATATCTTTAATATTTCAGCATTAATTATGTTAGTAACTTTCTAACACTGAAAAATACAACCCTTCTTTCGAAGATTTAGATATTTTAGTCATGCAATTGAAGATAACCTAAGGACAATTGTTCAGTTTTGTGTCCTTGTTGGTAATATTCTTTTGATCTAAAAGTAGTATTTTGATTTGTTTCTTACATATGCATATACATGTGTGTATATATTAGAATATGTATATAGATATGTGTGGGTGTGCATTGTGTATGTGTATATTGAAACACACATTTATTTCAAATAGAGTCCTCTGTTCTTTAGACCATTTACCCTTTGACACTTTTGTAATGCTTTCCATAGCATAATCTTTGTGTTCATTGTCTCTCTAGTGATTTTTCATTTTATTTA
This sequence comes from Uromys caudimaculatus, assembly GCA_028551405.1. Taxonomy (NCBI): domain Eukaryota; kingdom Metazoa; phylum Chordata; class Mammalia; order Rodentia; family Muridae; genus Uromys; species Uromys caudimaculatus. Next base: position 59,272,819 of record CM052704.1, read on the forward strand.
TTCTTTTCTTATGCAATATATTCTGACTGTAGCCTTACCTCTCTCCCTTCCTCCAAGTCCCCTGCCTTCCTCTCCTCTCTTGCAGATCCACTGCTCCTCTCTTTTCCTTCAGAAAAGAGCCGGCCTCCTAGTGATAGCAACTGAACATGGTATAAAGAAATGCAGCAAGACTAGGCACAAACCCTCATACCAAGGCTGGATGGGAAAACCCAGTGTGAGGAAAAGGGTTCCATAGGAAGTGAGAGTAAGACACCCCAGGCCCACTGTTAGGAGTCCCACAGAAACCTCAAGCCAAACAATCAATATGTGCAGAAGACCTAGTGCTGACCCATGTAGGCCCGTGCTTGTCACTTCAGTTTCTGTGAGCCATTATTAGCCCTGCTCAGCTGATTCTGTGGGCCATGTTCTCTTGGTGTCTTCAATCTCTCTGGATCCTCAAATCTTCCATCTCCTTCTTCTTCAGAGTTCCTGAGCTCCACCTAATATTTGGCTGTATGTCTCTATCTCTGTTTCCATTAGCTGCCAGAGGAAGCCTTTCTGAAGATAATTGGGCTAGGCACCTATTTATGAGTATAACAGAATACCATTAGAAATAATTTCATTGACTTTTTTTTGTCAGTTGCATTCCAAAATTCAAGTCCAAGTAGATCAAAGACCTCAACATAAAACCAGACACACTGAGCTGAATAGAAGAGAAAGAAGGTACTATCCTTGAATGCATCAGTACAGGAGACAAAGTCCTAAACAGAACACCTATAGTACAGGCACTTAGATCAACAATTAATAAATAGGACCTCATGAAGCTTAAAGACTTCTGCAAGACAATGGACACTGTCATCAAGACAAAATGACAGCCTACAGAGTGGGAAAGTTTTTCACCAACTCCACATGTAATAGAAGGCTAATTTCCAAAATACATAAAGTTCTCAAAAACTAGATGTAAATGAACCAAATAATCTAATTTTTAAAAATAGAGTACAGAGGTAAACAGAGAATTCTCAACAAAGGAACCTCAAATGGCTAAGAAATACTTAAAGAAATGTTCAACATTCTTAGTCATGAGGGAAATGCAAATCAAAACTAATTTGAAATTTCCATTTTGTACCTGTCAGAATGGCTAAGTTCAATAACACTAATTGACAGTTTATGCTGATGAGATGTGAAACAAGGAGAATACTCATTTGCTCATGGGAGTGCAAACCCATACAGCCACTATGAAAATCAATATGGTAGTTCCTCAGAAAATTGGAAATCAATCAACCTTAGAATCCAGCTATTCCATTCTTGGGCATATGCCCTGCAAACATTGTATCCTATTACAAGGACATTTGTTCAGCTATCCAAGTGGCTTTATTCATAAGATCCAGAAACCTAGATGTCCTTCAAGTAAAGAGTAGAGAAAGAAATTATGATCCATTTACACAATCGAGTATTAGTCTCCTATTAGAAAAAAATGGCATTATAAAATTTGAAGAGGAATGGATGGAACTAGAAAAATAAAATCATCTGGAGTGAGGTAATCCAGACCCAGAAACACAAACATGATATGTACTCACTTAGAAGTAGATATTGCTGTCAAGTAAAGGATAATCGTACTACAATGAACAGACCCAGAGAGGCTAAGGAACAAGGAGGACTCTGGATGATCGTATGGATCTCCCTGGGAAAGGGGAATAGAATAGAGCTTTGTGTGGACCAGGAACAGTGGATGGGAAGAGGAGGGGTCAGGTGAGTGAGGGAAAGGCTGAGAGAGAGAAGACTGGTGGGTTTTTAGGGGGCATTGTGCAGTGGAATCTTACTGAAACCTATGAGGACAACACCAGTGAAGTCTCTTAGTACTGAAAGATACGGAAGCTCAACTGATTACCCTCTGTAACTAGGCTAGCTCCTAGTGTTGGAACTGTAACACCATCCTAACCACACAACTTTCTGCTCTGTAACCTGTCCTGCCTGTAAGTTGCTCTGGAACTGTGATGACTCAGTGCTTCTGGGTGTGGCCAACCAAGGACTAGCCTAACTTGAGGCCTTCTCCTCCATGAGAAGGATCCCAGCCCTGACACTGCCTAGATGACCAGGAACTAGAAGCTGAGTAGCTCAGAGATTCTAGTAAATTATATATGCACGTACTGTAAATGAAAGGACTTTTGCTACACTAATTTTATCATAGTTCTGTGCTTTTACAGTAGGGAGATAGAGCAATTTTCAGATTGACAACCACCTTTATTTGTACAATATAATCACCTAGAGTGACATTTCTCATGCAAACTGTTGAACCATGATAAGCTCTATGAAAGATAATAAACAAAATATTTTAAATATTTCAGATAAATGTTTAAATCACAATAGATTTTTAGTCTAAAATGATTGGTATAGGTGAGTCCAGCAAAACCGTATGACTATTTATGATTAAAATAACTAAGCAAACCCACAGTTTGGCTAATCTTTCATACAATCTCAGAGGATTATATCTTCAACAAGATTGTTTTTAATACAAAGGAATGAAGCATTAGAATAGTCTTAGGTTTTAACAAAATAGATTTTAGAAGTATACATTTTAATAAAAAACAGATATGAGTATCTATTTACAACAAAATAAAGTGACATTCACTTTTAAAGGTCCTTTACAGTTTTTACAGTATAAACATGAAAAGTCCACTCAGTTATTAAAGACAAATAGAATTGCACTGGGTGGTTACTCTAGAAGAAAGAATTTATCTGCTCTTGTGAAAACCCCTTTCCTGCTTGTGGCTATACCACAGAAGAGGCTGGTCACAGGGAGACTCTCTGAGGAGATATATGAGGTCCCCACAAAGGACAATAGGAAAGAAGTTTATAGAGAAAGCAGAAACTGTAATGCAGTTCGGTGAAATTATGTCTTACAGTCTAAGCTTTTTTCTGAAAAGATCCTTCCCTCATTTCCTTACCTGTTCTCCCTCCTCCCTTTCATTCATTACTTTTCCTGTTCATTTGAGTGTTGCTTCAATTTTAACTACCATGATGAAGGACTCATTTATCTGCCAAATCACCGCTTCTACTTTATTGAAAAAGAATTTAAGCAAAATTCTCACTGCAACTCAAGGCAAAAATGATATTTTAATCACATATGAATGGACAGAGAAAATCACTGCAACTGTTGACTGTTCCTCACATGGAGAAGACAATATTCTTGCATGAACATTGTCTTTTCTTGAACACATGTACACTAAGCATGCCTCCCTGATTCTACATGTCCCAGAGAAAACACATATGACATTTGCTCTTCTTCAAAGAGAAAGTTTAACCACAATCCTTGCCTTGTCTACCGTTTACCTAAGGCTCATGTATTCCAATTTAATATAAACACAGCACAGGATACACATTCTAAGTTTGTTCTCATGCACGTGATCTTTGACTCTGCCAGACATCTGTCATGCCTGTGAAGCAGAAAGTAGGCTGCCTTGGAAAGGTGAACACTCCTTTACCTTTACGTATTCCAGGAACTGCCTGCATAGAACTGTTATTTTGGCCAGAAGGCAAATTTAATTTGGCTCATATTCCATCTCTCATTAACAAAGTTATTTATAAAATATGAATGATAGATGATTCACCTCTTTCCATCTGGACTGTTACAGGGACTCCATAGTTAACTTAAGCCCTTTCATAATGAGGAAAACACTAGCGTGTAAATGAAAGCTCTTTGTTTCAGGTCATAATATGCTATTGTTGTAGATTAAGAGATTGAATACCAGTCGTACTTACAAATAGAGTCTTTCTGAAATGAACATTCTCTCCTCTCTCTGACTCTACCTGTCCTGGTACATCATATATGCCTCAGCCCAGGAAAGTCAGGTGGCTTTCCATGCTTACCATATATAGCCTAACATGATAATTAATTCATAATCCTAAAACTTGGAAAAATCAAATGAGTTTGAGAAACATAATGATTCCAAATGTCATAAAATACTTCAATAGCAATTAGATCAAAGTCCTAGGGAAATCCCTACATCAGAATGAACCGAAGCTGTCCAATCAGGATTTGATTCCCCTGAAGATGCCATCATGAATAGGCCCATCTTAATTTATATATACTGCCCTCTATATCAATGTGTCTGTTACTGTGTCTGGGGTGGAAGTCTATAGTATTTCAATGTTTTGTGATTCTGGTCAGATCACTCATTACTCTTTATAAGACAAATATTAAAGAAGTACTATTTCTTCTGTCAACTCAAATTATCTTTGATTTGAATTGGAAGAAGAGCATACTGAATGAGGATGCATATTACTTTGTAGATATCATCTTAAAAGTACCTAAATACAGACCATATCTTTATGATAACACGATAAAGATGTTTTCTTCTCAGGAGGTTAATCATGGGCAACAGAAAATATACCTTTCATCTTTGTCCTCTAGAGAGATTCCAGAATCTTCTTTTCAAATTTGACCAGATGAACATAGACCTCCATAGAATTTTACCTGTATTTTTCTTTAAATGGTAAATTCTATAAGTGTGTAGTTATAGATGAAATAAATACATGAAAAGAGAAATACTAGGCAAGCAATTACATAGAAGGACTGGTCTCTTCCTTTACATGTCTTCTTTCCATTTCTAAACCATTGGCTCAGACTTTATCAACTATGTTTAAGCTTTCTTATTATATAAGCATTAGATTTTGAAGTTGTTAGTAAGTACTAAGTTAACATCTAGATTGTTTTATGAAATGTAATCACAATGTTTGAGCTTCCTTGTCTATATTTCTCATCTATGAGGATAGTATAAATTCTTAACACTACTGTTAACATTTTGGAAAACACATATATCAAAATGTCTGCAAGTAAGCATTTCTTAGTGTGGTAATTACACATTTCAGACTAAATTGAATTTGGAATTATGGTAAAGCAGGAACATCATTGTTTAATATATAAAATAAGAAGTATCGTCATTCAAATTCCTGGCTAGATTCTTTTACTCTTGTCACACTAATTAACATTCAATATCCTTACTGTGGCTTCATTTTTATCATCTTTCTCTGTGATAGATGACACAAACTCAACAAAGCATCTGCTTGAATGAGTAATTGCAATGCTAACACTCACATAATCATTACTCATTGCCAAGAGTAAGTAAAACAATGCCAGAAAAGTAAGCAGTCACTCACGGACTCTGTAATGCAGTGTATGGAACCCCAATAAGGCCTTTTCTCTCCAAGTTGCCTTTGGTCAGTGTCTTGTATCACAGTGGTAGATACCTAACAGAGACACTAGCTCATAGTCATACATCTGCTTGTTTATATCAGTGTGTGTTTTAATTTTGTTTGCAGTTTTCAGCTCTAACATTCAAAGCTTATCTTACTTGCACTTTCATTATTCATTTGTGTTCCTCCGTATGTTCACAAAAGTTTTGATCTTTCTTTCTTCTTTCTCATGTCTTCTGCATTAGTATTCCATAGAATGTCAGTGTTAACATTGTGGGTTCATAGAATTCTCCGTGCTGCAGATAGTCTTGTTCTGCTTTGATGCATGATGCTTAGATCAAAGTCTTTGGTTCCTGTCTTACATGAATGATGACATTACACTGTCATTTTAAAGTTGCTGCTTTGAACCTAACATTCAAAACTTGGTGAGTCAATCTTTTTGCCCTTTGATTTCTTTTGAGAAAGGTTGCTTTAAGGTTTCACTAAGATAGTATTTATATGTAGTCATTTTTCTAATTTAATTTAAATTCAATTGTTTTTAAATCCTAGGTCAGCTTTCCTAACTTGATATTTTTATGAGCCTGGAAAATTTTTCTTGCAATATTTTCTTAAATATTGATTCTGCCTCGTTCTTTCAATGTAATTCTTGCACAGTATGTAACATTTTGATTTATTCTTCTATGTAATCTATAAGACCTAAAGCAACCTAAGGATATCACCCTGTTCCTCTTTAAACACTGAGTTTGACCAGTGTTCTTTGTCATCATTTCTCCCATAAACTCCTAATATGACATAGCTGTTCGCTCTACTTTTGATTTTGGTTATTCTGTATTTCATATCTAAAATTTTGTTTTATATTTTTAAAAGTATATAGGTCAAGTTGGTGCCACAGACTTGCAATCCTTGCACTGATGAAACAGAAGCAGTGGTCACAAGTTCAAAGCCAGCCTCAGTTACATATTGAGTTTAATACTGTCTCAAAAACAAAAATAAAATTAAATAAAATATATGCACCTGAATAGGCTATATTTAAGGTTGTTTACACTTAATATTTTCAAGGTTATTTCTAGTTAGATTAGCATTGTGAACATGGATATTTTGAAAGTGTGTATTGTGATCGTTAAGGATCTGGTTTTGTGCTACTTTTGACGGATTTAGTCTATGTTTTCTTCTTTCCTTGAATATTTAAATTATTCTATGTTATCATTAAAGAAAGTTGCTTGAAGACCTAGAACAAATGTGGCTTCAGTTAGACAAATATAGTATTTGTTTGTCCTGTTTGCAGTGTCGTCAGGGGAGTTGACTTCAAGAGTGAGTCCTCTGTTGACGTGAGTGTGGAGCTAAAGCTATCAAACTTATCAATTGATGAAACACAAATGATATAGTCTCAGTTCTTCTTTTTTTCGTTCTTTGCTATTTTCAATGGCAAGGAAACTTTTAATTTAATATCTTAGTGATTATGGGACTTTTGATCACGTTGCAACGAGGAGAGAGTTACTTGTCTCAGTTACTGGTTAGTTATTGTCTTAGTTACTGCTTAGTTCTACTGCTGTAAAAAGACACCATGACCAAGGCAACTTTTATAAAAGAAAACATTCAGCTGAAGGTTGCCTACAGTTTCAGATGATTAGTTTATGATCATCTTGGTGGGTGGTAGCAGACAGGCATTGTGCGGCAGCAGCAGCCAAGAACTTTACACCCTAATCCACAGGCACAGGCATCAGGCAACAAGACACAGACTAATAATGAAAAGAAGGAGAAAGAGAGAGAGAGAAAGAGAGAGAGAGAGAGAGAGAGAGAGAGAGAGAGAGAGAGAGAGAATCAGTATAATTACAATTACATAGGGAAGAATAGCAAAGTCTAGTGATCTCCAAAGTATCCCATTTACTTATTTTTATTTATTTATATTTTTAGTTCTAGAATGATGTCTAGAGCCTTCTACATAATAAAGTAGTCCTCTACTACTGTGCTGTATCCTCAGCAACCCTTTAATTTTCTATTATGTAGCACAAATTTTCTTATAGTATGTGTCTATATTACTGTCCAAATTCTATTCTGTTTATCATAAATATGCATCATTTTTATTATAGATTTATGCTAATAAAAGTCACATCATATATAACTTAATGTCTTAATCTTCCTCTATTGATTCTTCCAATGACTTAAATGTGTGATCAGCTTTTACACATGCATGATCTTCGTTTGATGATTTTATTTGTGTGCTTTTTTAATAAATTTCTCTAACTCAGAGTACTCATAGACAACAACAAAAATGTTTCTAATGTTTTATTTTTATTTTTTTCAGATCTTCCTGGGATAGTGATGATCCTTATGAGTGTAAAGTCTGGTTACGACCGGAATGTTTGAGCATTTGGAAATATGTACTCTAGAGTTCTGTTACCCGGTATGATGGTAGTAGAGATGAAACATATTGGGAAAAGTAAGGCTCACATGAGGCTAGGAAATTGGATCCCTTAGGATAGAATGAGTACCCTGGTAAGAGTAGACGATGTAGAGTCTTTGTTCCCAGAGGACAAATAAAAAAGAAATCTCTTTTTTATGCAAGCAAGCAAGGCCATAATAGCTTGCCACAGCAAGATAAGAGACTTAGAAGGAAGTGTGCTTTGTGTTAACTTTGGGTCTGTCCATTCCCCAGAACCGTGGGAAGTAAGTCTGTATTGTTTGATATATTTCATATGCCTACACTGTTTACTTTTGGAGCATGTATGTACGAAATATGTCTGCTTTCAATATTTCCTATCTATTCTTTCTTTTACATGCCTAACAAAAATAATTTTAAGAAATACTTTTCATTCATCTTACTGAAACAGTAGCAAGTTCATCCTTAGATAATTGAATCAGCGCCAAAAAAGCACACTTCATAGTCAAAGCAATAGCAGTTTGTAAACAACAGACTGGCTTGTGATTCAATTTGGTGGAGGTTGCTTACACACTTAATATTTCTTATGAATAATTTATCCTAAAAGATAAATAGGTCTGGGCAAGGAATCTATTAGGATAATGGTTTTTAGATGTTGGCACATTTGTTATATGCAATTGCACATTTACTAAAGATGTCTCTTCATTCAAGATGGGTTTCTTTCCATAATATTAAAGAGAAAAGTTGTGGTCAAGGTCACAGATTTCATTTCATGAATTTCAGCACTGATGGTGTAGTGTCTTGAATATTAAATGGTCTTGGCTACCTAAACGATCCAATGTCAGTGTCCTCAAAATTAAGGTCACTTTTAAAGCTCTGCACATGCTAGGTCATTAAACACCATCTACAAGGAGGCCTTTCACTGAGCTGGTCTTTCCCACATTCCATGAGCTCCCGAGGATTATCCAGCTGCAGTTTGCAACTCTGTTTGAGAAAGGGGATACTTTTTCAGCATTCATGTTTGTGGGTTGCTTTTTTGTTTTGTTTTTTTGTTTGTTTGTTTTTACAGGTTATTTATATTTTCCCTGTGTTTCAATTTTGTTCCTTAATTTTGTTTAGATTCTCAGGCATGCGTAGACCATGGCCCATTGATAACATATGGCCAAGGGTTGTTATAGATATACTTCAACATACTATCATATATTTAAGACAGAATGAGGAACTGGAGATGTGACTCCGTCAGTAGAATACTTGATTAACCTGCACTTAGCCCTAGGTTTGAACCCCCAAGACCAAATATATCCAGTTTGGTGTGGCACAGCCCTCTAACCCCAAAATATTGGAGATGAAAGCAGGAGAATCAGAAGTTCAAATTATTTTCTTTTTTATGGTAATAGTCTGATTAGGGCTGACTGTTCCAAGGTCTCTCACTCGCTGCATATTGTTTGGGTGTGAGTGTCTGTATTTGTTCCCATCTGCTGCAGGAGGAGTGTTCTCTGATGGAGGTTGAGCAAAGCATTCTATGAATATAGAAGAATGTCATTGGTGGCTAATTTATTTGTACATAATTTTAGAGAACAGTAGTATTTTGTTTTACCAGAGGTTCCTGGGCTATCTAGTCTCAGGTTTTTACATACCCAAGCAGTGTCAGATATGGGTTCCATATTGCAGACTGGAATTTCAGTCAAGCAATTTTGTGCTACCCTTTCACTAGTATACCTTGCAGGATACCATTGTAGTTCAATGGGTTTTTATCTTGATTGGCATTTACATTTCTCCTTTGGTAGCTAGCATGGCATGCAGGGTACCTTCCTTTAACAACGACACACTAGCATGCATAAAATCCTTCCCTTAGATCTCAGAGAACCCTGAGAAGTTGGAAAGGGGGTAAAAGCAATAGGGTTGGAAGACAGATGCCAAGAAACCAGCCCCCTAAGTCAACAGGATGTATGTTCATATGAACTCATAGAGTGTGAGGCGTCAGTCACAGTGCATGCAATGGTCTGTTCCAATGGATTCTGGAGCTGAGACGATAAGTGGACAACATGCTCCCATCCCTAGCCAAGAAGTTATCTCCAATGGATAACCAATTGTAAATAAAAATTTAGTTTTTTCTAAAGGAGTTTCACTGGGGAAACAAACTACTCTTGAGGGTAAGCTACATGACTGGAAGTAGATGTCCAAAAGAAAATGAATTCAACAGCATCATTGGAGGTTTCTTGTCTCATAATGTTGTCTGGAGTTTATTAATAATATTAATATTATTGTTATTTATGTTATCTTATCTTGTATTTTATTTTCTCTCTCTTTTTACTGTGCAGTTCTTCACATATATATTCTGGCTTCAAGTTTAGTGCTTTTATGGAATTCCTGAGTGTGCAAAGTGTGGGCCTCTGCGTCTATATCTGGTTCTTGTGCTTTGCTTTGGCTCTTTTCCTTCTTTCTCCATTATAATATGATAGATTTTATATTATATTTACTACGTCCCCTTAAAAACCTGTTTGTTTTCTGAGAGGCAGAAAGAGGATGGATCCAGATGGGAGGCGGGGGAAAGTTGAGAGGAGTAGCTGGTGGGGAAACCATAATCAGGGTATATCATATGAGATAAATCCATTTTCAATAAAAAGAAAAGATATCATTTGTTGACAGGCGAAATCTGGGATTTTGCTTTTCTTTGTAACTTGATTTTTTCAATTTGTTGAGTATGAACTTTGTAGATAACATTATATTACAACATCAAGAGTTTGGGCATGTTTGTAAGAATATAATTAGATAAATACAACTAAGTCTATTAAATATTTTGAATATCTATTATTTAGTCTTGTTGGCTTAATTAGTCATCATCATTGTTATTATTATATGGGGAAGAATCTCCTAAAAAGTCACAAGGCAAAACCAAACAGCTTCCAAGTCTTCTCGGCCTTATAATCCTTAATCTAGTATTATTGTTTCATGATTAAAGCAAACAAATAAACAACAAAGCTTGCAACCTATTGTGGAATAATAGTCTTTCTTACTATACAATCAACCAAGCTATTGTCATTGAAATCAGTCAAAATGACCCTCAAACTTATGGGAGGTCCCATGCCTCTAAATTTCATCACCATTTACTCCTTCTTCTGAGAATAGATGTACAGATAATATAGAAACTTTTCCAGTTTTATTCAACAAGTACAAATGTCCAGAATATTGTGGAACTCTGAAAGTCAAGTTGTAACAGTGATACATTTTGGCAGCCATATGATAAATATCTTTATGGCTATTATTTTGCTTAGGTCAGAAATAACATTCAAGTGTGTAAAGGCCAGAATGTTTGTCGTTAAGGCTCAAACTGGTTCTTTTTCACTTTCCATTCAATTGTAAAAGGTATCATTCTTTTGCTTTGGTTCATGCCTCAAGACAATGGTGTATGTGACAAATGCGTACTTTGCTTAAGATGAGAGGAGATGGTGAAGCTCAGTGATGGGATGCTTGCCTGGGATGAGACCTAAAATTGATTTCTATCATATAAACAGAAGGAGATCAGGGAAGTGAGTGGGAGAGGAAAGCAGAAGAGGCAAGGGAGAAAAGAAAAACAGGAAAAGAATACCAGGTGGTTTCAAATGTCAGCTTGATCTAAAGCAACCAGTCTCTGGGCATGAAGAACTGACTTGATACTTTAATTGCGGGGGGGAATGAACCACTCACTAAAGGTGGTAGCATTCACTGGAATGGGGTCATGGACTGTAAAAAAGAAGAAAGTGAGGTGAGAGCATGCAGCCATCATCGGCTGGTACTTGACTGTGAATGCAATATGATCAGTTCGAGCTGCCAATAATGTGATGTGCCTTCAATCTGTGAACCAGAAGGAAGTAACCTTTTTCTCTCTCAAATTGTGTGTAGTAGGGAATTTATCACAGTAACTATGAAAGAAATAGAGAGGGAGAGAGGGAGGTGAGAATGAAGGAGAATGAGGGGGAGGAGAGGGGAGGAGGAGAAGAGGTAGAGAGCACCTAGCACACAATCTAGGACATATAATAATTCAAAGAGTTTAATTGACTAAACATAAAATCGTTTTACATTACTGTAGATGTTTCTAGTGCTCACCCTCCTTGGGATTTTGCTTCTATTTGATCAGATGACTAAACTTTCTGAGTCTCGTTGAAGATAAACAAGGGTGTAAAAACAGATGAAGTTTCTGAAATGTCAGCAACTCTGTAACTGATGAGACAACACATTTATGAATATGGACATTGTCCTCTCCATTCCCCCCCTTCCCTACTGTTGCCATCACGTGCCCAGATTTGAATAGCATTGTCATAAAAAGAGACACTTTGCATCTCTGAATCACATAGAATCTATTTTTCTAAGGCTGGACCATACATCCATCATTTTATCAAGTATTTTGCATTGGGTCATTGAGAGTGGAACTTTGCATTTTAGCTTCCTGATATATATAAAACCAATCTTAATCAAGACTGTTTACTAATTTTATTCATAGAGGAAACCAATGGATCTACATAAATCAGCTTTTAATCATTTGTTTTTCTACCTATTATTAGTGTACATACACCATCTTAAAGTATCAAGAGAAAAGCCATCCTTCACTTAGCATGTGATCAATTCAGTAAATCCCTTTTCACATCTCAATAGTATGTTTAAAGTTTTTCTGTGTTTGTAAAATTACTATTGATCTCATAGTGAATAAATCTTCTAAAAGGCTGTGATATATTTTATCTTGAAGAAATAGGCTCTGAACTAGAACGAATATAATCCACAACAATGTAAGAAATCATAGAGGAAGATAAATAATTTATAAGGAATATGACATGGTGAGCCAGTCTAGGTCAATGAACTTAACCCAATTAAGTGTGTATCACCCAAGGTTTTCTTTTTTTCAGTATAATAATTACCTTTTGATTTCCAACTAAGAATAAGCTCACATTTTATCAGAGCAGTCGGTGTTCTCCTATTTTTACAATGCACTTTTCCTTGCTTTCTGGGTTCAAGGAGTAAAGTCAGACAGTCTTTAATGTAAGAAATAATAGAGAAATGCTGCTCTAAAGAAAAAAAGATATTTTTGGAGAGTGAGAGTTCAATTACAGAAAATTATTTTTAGGCTTGACCTAGAGTGTTGGCTGTAAAAATAAAATAAAATATCCCTACTCTTTTCAAAACGCCATGGAGGGTGAAAATGGCCAGTGAAGGGCAGGAACACAGTCCGCTGGATGGACGTGGTTTGTTTTTGTTTTATTTTTAATGGCCAAGACCTGGAAGGATAGGGCAGAAGGGAAGTAGGAAGAAAGAATTTAGAAATGTGTTCCTTTGATTTGAGAGGAAATGAAGAGCTCTAACTATTTACTTGCCAAACAGTGAAAAGCAAGTTTACAACGAATGGGAAACTTACAGCATATGATTGAAACTTTACAGAGAACTTATTTTTCTTAGTCAGGGTTTCTATTCCTGAGCAAACATCATGACTAAGAAGCAAGTTGGGAAGGAAAGGGTTTATTCAGCTTACAGTTCCAATTGCTGTTCATCACGAAAGGAAGTCAGGACTGGAACTCAAGCAGGTCAAGGAGCAGTAGCTGATGCAGAGGTCATGGAGAAATGCTGCTTACTGGCTTGCTTGCATGCTTTCTTACAGAACCCAAGACTACCAGCCCACAGATGGTACCACTCACAAGGGGCCCTCCCCCTTTATCACTAATTGAGAAAATGCCTTACTGCTGGATTTCATGGAGGCATTTTCTCAACTGAAACTCCTTTCTCTGTGATAACTTCAGCTTGTGTCAAGTTGACATACAAAACTAGCCAGTACAGTTGACCCCTTGTCAACTTGACACACAAACACATCACCAATAAGCCTTGACCCTTATTTCCTTATCCATCTCCAAGATCTAAATAACTTTAAAAGTCCCACAGTCTTTGCAAATTCGTACATATTAACATTTCGGTCCCTTTTAAACATCCAATCTCTTAAAATTCATAGTCTTTTAAAAATTCAAAGTCTCTTAAATGTGGGCTCCACTAAAATACCTTCTTTCTTCAAGAGTGAAAAATATCGGGCCACAGTCACAATCAAAAGCAAAATCAAACTCCAAATGTCCAATGTCAGGAATCCACTCAAGATCTTCTGGATTCCTCCAAGGGCTTGAGCCACTTCTCCAGTTCTGCCCTTTGTAGCACACACCTTGTCTTCTAGGCTCCAGAAGCCTGTACTCCACTTCTGCTGCTGTTCTTGGTGGTCACCTCATGGTACTGGTATCTCCAAAACACTACTGTCTTCTGCTGCAGCTAGGTTTATCAGTAGCCTCTCATAGGCACTCTTCATGGTGCCAAGCCTCACCTCCTTTGCCTGACACCTTCAGTCCTGGGCCATCAATTGCAACTGAGGCTGCACCTTCACCAGTGGCCTTCCATGTCCTCTCACAGTGCCCAGGCCTCAGCTTCTCTTCATGACTCCTTCATGCCTTCAAAACCAATACCACCTGGGTGACTCTTACACATCACCAAATCCAGCCACAGCTTAAGGTACAACCCTGGCTATCTCTGGAATGCAGCTTCTGTGCTCTCAGAAAACACTCTCAGAAGATTTCACCCCAATGATGCTGATATCTTCTTTTTTTTTTTTTTTTCTTTTTCTTAATCACAGCTAATATCTTAGCTCCAGCTAACTAGCATCAATAGTCTCAGCAGTGCAGGGATTTTGCTTTAGTAGTTCTGGTATCTTGTTAATCACAGCTAATTTCTTCAGCACCAGCTGACCAAAACCACAGAATCTTCACAGTCAAACTAGCAATGGCCCTAATAATAGTCTTTAATCTTCCCTCTGAAATTTCACAAGCCAGGCCTCCATCTTCTGCACTGTTCTCAACATTATCTTCCAAGCTCCTACACAGCATCCCACAAAGCTCTTAACATAAAATGGATCTTCTAGCCCAAGGTTCCAAAGTCCTTCCACAGTCCTCCCCAAAACATGGTCAGATGTCACAGGAATACCCCATTACACTGGTACCAATTCTGTCCACAAAATTGACAGGAACTTTTTTTTTTTTTAAGAAAAAACATGATACATTAAATAAGAGTTTTTTGGTGAAGAATGGCCAAATACAAAAAAATACTGGTAGTAGAATGGTGGGCCTGAATTTATGGCTTATTTCTATAAAATAGTGAGGAGCATTATTTCTTCAGAATTTGGGGTCAAAGAGATGAAAAAAGGATGTACTTGGGACAATTAACTCATTCTAGGAGACTAACGGTAGCATCATTTTCACATCTCTGTGCCCACTGCTACCTAAGCCTGAACACAACGCAGACTCCACTGGTGTTCATGTTTCACTCAAGTAGCATAAATAGAAGTCACATAGGTTAGCTAATAGGGCATAGAAGTGATTACATTTTTCTACTAAGGAAAGTCTAGATATAATATTTAAAACATGCAAATATTGGATTGGATATTAAGACCTGCATCTACTGAACTTGGCTTGGCATGCCCTTGGTAGAATGGACACATGTAGCTCTAAAAGAAAAAAAAGTTTATGGAAGGTAAAATGGCTATCACCATTAGAAATAACATAGCCTGTCTGACTAAAGCCATTTAAAAAATTCTTCCAAAGCATTTATCAGTCATACTTAACATAAAAATTCACTGTCACAAAATCAAATATAATAAAGACATGAATATCTAAATTTATCTGCTATTTATATATGTAAAAATCCAATTATTCATTTTTTAGCTATCACAGTAGTTATTAGGTAAGAGGCAATGTATTTTTAAAATATGGAACACTGTCACCAGTAACTCTGTCAAGTATAAATTATATTCATTTTACTACTCAAAAAGCACAAAACCTGCAAATATTTAATAGAACTAGAAAACCTACCAAGCACAAACTCCATTTTTTGTAGGCTTCATTAAAACCCACTCTCTAGGAAGAATAGATGAGCTTGCCAGTTAGCCTTAGGCCATGTAAGTGTTTAAAAACTTGTTTTAAAAAGATGTTTTATTGATATACTTTCAAAGATGTATTAATTTTAGTTTTCATGTATGTGTGCCTGCATGTCTTATATGCACCTCTGTTTCCAGAAACCTACAAAGGCCAGAACAATGGTGTTGAATTATTTGGAATTACAATTACAAGCAGTTATAAACAGTTGTGTACATGCTGGGAAACAAACCTATGTCTGCTACAAGAGCAGAAAATGTTTTTTACAGCTGAGCCATCTCTCTAGCTGAAGATATTTTATATGAATAATTATAATCAAGAGTTTTGTTTGCTTTGATTTATGTGAAAATTGAGCCAAGTATTTCCTAGTCACATTTTCTATGAAGTTCCAGATAATTGTTTGAGGGGCACCTGCAGCTCTTACCAAACACTAAGGAAGGTACCAATTAGGTTCATAGAATTGAACAGATCCAAACAATTCACAAGAGCACAGCTCAAGAGAGGCAGGACTTTTATAGTTGCCACATACAGAATGCCTATCTGTAAACAGATAAATATCCTACTGACTCTCAGAACCAAACTCCAGCAGCTTCCTTACACTAAGACATCACTTTGTTCTCAGTTTACATGTGTGTTTCCATCACACATTAATGTCATGTAACAGAATCTTGGTGGTTGCAAATGAAAAATAACATCAATAAGATTCTTGAATACTCAACACCCAAAACCAACTCAAATCAAATACATACTGAATTGCCAGGGTCACCTGTGCTGTCATGTGGAATGTCACAGTAGCCTTGTTTCTGAACATGCATGTACACTTGTGAGTGCCACTGTGTCACAGAACTTCAAGGAACACTGCCTGAAAATAACAGTTAAGAGTTGAGAACATTAGACATTATGAGTTGCAGTGTGTTTAGTGTACTTACTGATCTTACAGAAACATAATGCCTTAATATGGGAAACAAAGACTTTTAATATTTTCTTACCATTATTCTTGAACATATAGTTATCAAGTTAGTATGTCACTGGATTTGTGTTTAGTACGATGTTTGACCTTAAATTTTTC
Organism: Uromys caudimaculatus; assembly: GCA_028551405.1. NCBI lineage: Eukaryota > Metazoa > Chordata > Mammalia > Rodentia > Muridae > Uromys > Uromys caudimaculatus. Next base: position 59,289,368 of record CM052704.1, read on the forward strand.
TTGTTTAGTTGCTGACTTGAGTTTCACAAAACTTTATTTATTGAGTTTTAGTTTGGGATTAGAACAGAATTTACAACAATTTCTAAAGTGGTCTTAAGTATTCTTCTACTGCTATGTATTATGTAGTAATTCAAATTGACACTGTCAGTGTAGATGTCTATAAAATCTAAATGTATATCAACTGGAAAATGTTGATATCTTGGGCCTTGCAAAAGCAAATATTTATCCAACATTAAATTCTTCATAGAAAATAAACTAGCAAATCTATCTCAGTATAAGCAAATTTGCTATAATCTTTAATAACTATAAAATTACATATAAATACAATGATTTTATATATAAGTAAAAATCATAGAGCTGTTTTAAATAAACATATGTTTTCCAGTAAGTGTTTGGTTTGTATACCTATTTTACATTCCTGTGGAACCACAGCTAAATAAAGAACACACAGAGAGAACAGAGCAAGAAAGATTTAAGCAACCTTTATATAGCCTAACTGTGGACCACAAATATCAATCCTCAGATAACTATGCTTCCCTATTCCAATTAGTGATCATTATTATTGCCTGTTTCAATAATTAGAAATACATATAGGTTAAATTTTATTAATGGATTCACAGCAGCAACATAAAAATATTATCTGCCAGGGTTATATAGGACTATTAATATATGCATTCTATATCTCCTTGACATTTAAGTGTTTAGTAACCGGTGAATTTTAGGATGGTCTTACAACCTCAATTCCTAAGGTAACATAAAAAAATCAAACTTTTAATAGGTTGTCACTTTTCATTTGTTTCCCATGAAAATGGATTAAAGTAATTTGATACATGCACTCATCTCAGTTGATATGCATATTCTTTCCAAGAAATTACTTGCATTTTATAGGTCACTGTAATAGTTTATGTTGTCAAGCAAATACTTCTACAGTATCCCTTGAATTATTTCTAGCTGCAATTTTAGAATGAATATATTGTTTGCATAAAACTTCTATGATTTCATGAATGTTTAAGAAGTCACAGTATCTTGTTCAAATTGTTACCCTAATGTCTCTGCTCTAAATCCATATGTCTATGCAAGTGATGCTAGGCTGAATTTCTGAAGCCTGACTTGCCCTGGCCAAGAACACTGTTACCCCCCTTAAACTTGTCTAGAGAGAGGCAGACTGAAGGCTATGAGCAGAACTTTTCCCTTCTTGTTTCATAATACTGATTTTTGTCTATGTCCATACCCATATTGACCCCAATCTTGTGTAATTCCTCTTTCAACAAGGCATTACCCCAGGAACTCTTTTTTACCTTGGTGGTGACATAATGTATCAGAGGCATACTCTCGAGGATGGCTCCCCCAACAGCTCAGAGCTGTTCAGCCCCCAAAGTTTTCCAGATCTTATGTTCTCAGACAGCAGACAAGAGAGACGCTTATTCTAGATCAAAAGGATAATTAGCTCAGGCTTTCTATGTTAATTCATTTCTCTACACAAAAGTTATCAGTATTCAAAATCTAGTGTTCACTTTTGCAAAAGGCAAAACAATGAGGGGACTTGAAATTATTAAATTTATCAAGTTTTGTAAAAGTCTTCTTGAGGAGAACTTCGAACTCAAGGTAGAGAATGGTTATCAGCATACCATGTTGTCTGAATAAGAGAAGGGGCACAGAGAACTTGGGGTTCAATTAGCTGATTGTCGTAGGCACCTGAAATTTTTTTTAGATAAATTAAATGCTTGTTTATCAAAGGATCGATTTATGTCTTTTTCATGGACAGGTCAGCTCCTAGGAGTCTGCATCTTCTTCTGGAGGTAATATCTGTATTTTTCCCCAGCAAATTGCTTTATAACCATATCATTAATTATTCATAGATTCTATAAATAATGTCTGTGTTGAGCTTTTTCTAAAGTCTTTGGCAAGGTCAATAAAGTTAAATAGTAAATGTTCACATCAATACAGCAAGTTGTTTGACTCTGTGCTCTGACATGACATTTCATTTATGGTTAAGACTGAAATTACCTAAAAAGGTCTGTAAGAGAATGACATTAAGGTCAAGGATTATAATAAGAGTCTAAGTATTTTTCATGGAGCTTATATTTTTCCTAAAAAACATCTAAAATGACAATAAGATTAAAAATGTGCAAGTGGGGCAGATTTTATAATGTAAAGAAAGCATATTCTTTCAAAACATTCACAACAACCATGTGTTCCTCATCTTATTTCTTTCCTAAATTGCCATTTAGAAATGACAAAATGGCTGATTTATTTGGAAAGAAGAGGAGATACACTTGGTGTGCGTCATGACATCATTCTATAAAGGTTGTGAGGCAGTTGGGACCTTCTCATCCAACCTATTATGAAATCTGTAGCAAATAGAAACACTCAAAGTTATTTATCAAGGGTATGGCATTTTCAAGGTGACCCTTCAATAGCTGAAATAATCCAAAGAACAGAAGTGGCTATACGTGGGCATAGCGTTGGGATTCTGATTTGTTCATATAGCAACTTTCACTGAACAACCCAGATCTCATTGTATAATACATCCTCTATTCACCCGCACAGTGTACTCAAACATAAAGTATCAGATTATGAGATTTAACCTTCTCTGTGTCCTTGCACTGAATTTTTGAATTTTTACTAGAAAATCAGTAGTCATAACCACTCTTCATTCTCTTCGTGGCTTTATGTCAGCAGCTATTCCTAGTTTACTAAATCATTGTTCACAAAAACTTCTTTTAAGAGACAAGATACCTCCACCCATCCATGGATCTATTATCCATCCATCCTTCCATCCATCCATCCATCCATCCATCCATCTATTCCTTTTTTACAGCACGTTGCATGGAACCTGGAGCCTGTGAATTCCAGACCCCAAAAGACATGCACAGTATGTACTCACCTATTAATGGATATTAGCCATAAAGTACAAAAGATCCGTGCTATAATTCAGAGACCCCACAAATGCTAAATAAAAAAGAGACCCATGGATGCTTGAATCTCAATGGGAAGACAAAATAAAATTATCATCAGAGTTGGATCGTGGGAGAGATCTGTATGAGAAAGGGAGGGGGGTATAGAAGAGTGGTAGGACCAAATGTAGGGAGAACTGGGGAGAGAAGAATGGGAGAATGAACAAAATCAGCAGGAGCAGGGTGTGGTGGGCATTTCTAGGATGTGGAAGATACCTGGCATGAGGGAGGTTCCAGGGAATCTATGAGGGTGGCTCTAGCTGAGGTTCCTGTTAGCAGGGAATATGGAATCTGAAGTGGCCACCTCCTGTAGCTAAGCAGGACTACCAGTAGAGGAATACGGACACCAACCCACCCACAAAATCTTTGACCCAAAACTTTTCCTGCCTACAAGAAGTGCAGAGACAAAGATGTCATAGAGTCTGAGAGAATAGCCAACCGATAACTGGCTCAACTTGAGATCCATCCCAAGGGCTAGAATTAATCCCTAACACTACTTACTGAAGGTACTCTGTTATGCTTGCCAATAGGAACCTAGCATAACTGTCCTCAGAGAGGCTTGCCCCAGCAGCTGATGGAAACAGGTGCAGAGATTCACAGCCAAACATTAGATGGAGCTCAGAAAATCTTGTGGAAGAGCTGGGGAAGGATTGAGGAACCTGGGGAGGAGAGAGGTGTGGGGAATAGGAAATCCACAAGAAGACTCACATAGCCAATTAACCTGAACCTTTGGAGGCTCCCAGAAACTGAACCACCAAGCAACGAATGAGTAAGGGCTGGACCTAGGATCCCTACATATAAGCAGTTTGGTCTTCATGCGGATCTCCTAACAACTGGAGCAAGGGCTTAAACTGACTCTGCTGCCTGCCTCTGGATCCTGTCCCTCTAACTGGGCTGTCTTCGCTGGCCTCAACAGGAGAGGATGTACCTAGTCCTGCACTGGCTTGAAGTTTCAGAGTGTGTTGACACCCAGGGGGACCTCACACTTCTCAGAGATAAAGGTGAGAGAGGTATGGGGAAGGAGCAGTGTGAGGGGAGGACTGAGAGAAGAGGGGGGCTATGATTGAGATATAAAGTGAATAAATAAATAAACTAATGGAAAAAACAACAAAAAAGGGTTCTACCGTTGAGCCTTATCTCCGGCTTCTGTACTTATATTTTAGATCAGAAAACTTTGGATCTCTTTGAAAAAAACATTGCAAATATCTTCCAGTACTTAAATGTTAATGATAAAGAGTAAACATATAGAAGGTGTTTGATTTATACACAAGTTTTATGTGTTTTACTTCTAGATGATGCACCAGAAAAAGATCCTCACATATTCCATAACAGCCTTGTCTAATTGTTTCTTAACAGAACATGACAGCATTTTGGATGTGAAGAACTCATGTTTGTCATTTTGCCAAATATTTATCACCTCTAACTATTTTTACCATCAACTCTCTGCATTATATCCTGGCCTGCATAATTCTGTCCACCAAATACAACCAACTATATCAAAGACATGTGCTGCACTTGAAATTAGACAATAGAAAGCTGAGTGGATGGGTCGCACCTCGATTCTAGAACTCAGGAGTCTGAGGCCAGGAGGGCGACAGAGCAAGATACCATCTCAAAAAGCCAGAAAAGAACGACACTTAAACGTAATTTTATTAATTAGATGATTTAAGTCGACAAAAATTGTTCCCCAATTCTCTCTTCATCAGCATGGTGTCTTCCTGTGTGAGAAGTTTTGTTTCTTAAACACCTAATTCCTTCACCTCTTTACTGAGCTGTGCCTCAGCCTTGTCACCTCAGTGGAAATAAATTTTCCAGAGTGGATAATCCTACCCTTGGAGACTAAGGACTCTTTTATTCATCTACTTGCCCAGCTGTCTCCTACCACTTCACTCCCACTAAGCTCCATTTCCTGTCTGAGGAAACTGTCCATCCTCTGCTGAATTGCTGTGGGCCAGTGAGTAGCCGGTCCTGAGTCATCCAGGCATTTCCAGCTTGGTTACCCGATATAGCCATTCTGAATCACCCACTTTCCCTCTTCAGAGGCTACTTCAGAATCAGTGCTCTAACAAAGGTCCACTTTGTTTTTCCAAGCACAGTAAGCAGACCATTTGTACTTAAGTAGGAGGAATTGTTTGCCTCCATATGGGTCAATAGTGATTATTGTCATAATTATGTCTATATGGGAGACACACTGTCTATTTGTGGTGCATGGTGGACAAGGCTCTCAGATATTTCCAGGAGACATGTCCATTTTACATGATGTCTCTAAAGCACTGGATGTCTCCAGTTTATGTGAGTCTGAAAGAGTCTTCATGAGGTAGAAAATTCATGACAATTATGTTTTAAATATAATGCACAGTTTAAATTTAGTTACACATAGCTCTTTAGGTTTCCCTGAGTTACAGAAAACAGTAAAGACATAATGAGAATCTAAATAGGAAATGTATTGCGGTAGTTTATGTCTCGGAGATTCTTTTGAGTCTGTTTTTAATTCCTTACATTATTTTTTACCTAGAAACATTCAGTCATTGTCCAAGCTCCAGTGTCAAGTTAGGACAGGTAAGAAAACACCTTAGTGCTACATATGGAGGTATTGCTACCCAGCCATAGGGCAAAGCTGATCCTGACAATGCTTCTAAATTAGGTAGAAGTATTAATAGGAAAGAAAATAATGGAACACCAGGGTAAATTAACTTTGTGTTTGATATTTTAAACAAATAACCCTAATCCAGTTATATGAAATGATAAAAATTGCTTATAAACTAAATTTTGCCACATTTCTTAAGCAAATGTACATATTCTTGTACATGCTTTACTCATTTTCAAAGGTATCTTTGAAGTATTAGTCTGATAACGAATTAAACTGTTTATGGTGACTATTTAGGAACAGATTCTTGACTATTGATTAGGAAATATACACAATCTTTACCTCTATCATTTCATTAAATATATTCATGCTTTTCTCCACAAAATACATATTTTAATATCCATAATATATGGCTTTTGATTATGAAATTATATCTTTGAAATTTCCTTTATTGAAAACTATATGAAAAAGATAGATCTCCATCAAATAAAATTTCCAAGTTGTGAATTTCTGGTCTTCCTTCATAAGTAAGCAGGAGGCTGTTGTCTCCTACACTGACCATGGTCTGAGCACTAATACTGCCACATTGAAAAATGGTCATCTACTTCCAGGTCTTGGAGAAAACGTGTGTTCTTTAGACTCAGAATAGAACAAAAACACTTAGAGCAGCCCACACACACAATCAGAGCTTCACCAGTACCTCCCTGCTCTCCTGGGCTTATCCATTCCAGCCACACACATTTCCTCACAGTCGCTTACATTCCCTTATGTTCTGGTCTTAACATATTCGCACCCTTATTTTCTCTTCCTAAAATGACTTTCTATGTTTTTCATGTCCTTTAAGAATTTGCTTAAATATTATCATTTACCCATACTGGCCTTGAACTTCTAGACCCAAGTGATCTTCTAGCCTTCACTTCTTAAAGTCAATGAAGCTGTGAGCTCCTCTTAAAAATCAGATTACCACCTTTTCAATGACCAAAGTGAATGTATTATATCTCAGTTTGTAACCCAATGAAAATCCAGTTTCTTCAAATAATTCAAATATAACATAATCTGATTTTGTCTGATTTTCATGGTATTTAATGCCTCCAATATAGTTTACTTGCATATTCAATTTATTGGCTGAGGTCTATGAACGTACAGAAAATAAACAGCACAGAAGTAAAACTATTTGCTGTTCCCAAATACATATACCTAAAATTATAGTTAGATTAGTTATGCAGTCAATGTGTGTGTGTGTGTGTGTGTGTGTGTGTGTGTGTGTGTGTGTGTGTGTGTTGGTTGTTGTTGCTCTTCTTCTTCTTTTTTGGAAAGAATAGCATGCTGTTGGTGACAAAGGCATTCTTTATTCTAGCTTTAACCAGGTTACAAACAGATATATAATAGAAACGGAAAATTACCAAGTAGAAATCCAATTTGTGTGTAAGATTTCATAAAACACAGTCTCTAGGAATAATAAAAGAATGAGTAAATCGTTTCTGGGTATATTAATATTAAAAAGTCTTGATTTAGCTAAAGATGATTTATAACAATAATTGAATTCTAGAATTTTGCTTGTTTTAAATACGAAGAGAGGACTTCATTTTCTCAAATAGTATAATATTTTTATGCCATATTTTGCATTGATGTTAAAGTGAATTATTTGGGGACTCCCTTCAGCTGCTAACTGGGCACTAAGTTTCTGATTATTTTTAACACTGAAAAAAATAATTCAACCAACATGTAAGAGTATAATTCTTTAGATCATGGTAAAATTTTAGACTCCCAGATAGATAATATATATCTATAAATGCATAAATATCCAAATATAGGATTAATTGATTTCATGCTACAAAATAACTAAAAATGTAAGTAGATATTTTATATAAGGTTCCATTAATGCTAGTTCTTCCACCATACAATCTGTTCCTTAGGATTTTTTAATAATAGAGGTGATATGCCATCACTATTGTTAAGATTTAAAAATAAAGGAAAATAGTCACATATCATGCAGTCTCCAGAACGGTGCAATATTACAGACAGGAATTTGTCGTTTGTTTGTTGTTTTTCAGAGCTAAGAATTGATCCATGACTTTGCACCAGCTGTAAGAATTATAGGCTTTTTATATCTTTTCAAATTATAAATATGGAAGCAATAATAAAAATTATTTATAAGTGGTTTTGATAATCCATTAAACCCTCTCCCTGAATACTGCTACACAGCTGCCCTGGGCTTCAATGTGAAAACTGAGCGTCAGAAAATAAGCAACTTGTTCCAAACTACACAGCTAGAAATGTCATTAAATTAACCCTTAAATCTAGAGCTTCCATACTTCTTGTTTTATGCCCTTAGGCTGTTTCAATTACTTATTGTTCCATTACTGCAGCAAATTTCTGCAGTAATTTACTTACATAGAGAAAAAGGTTGATGGTGGCCCATTGTTTCATAGGTTTCAATTCATAACTTGCTGGCTTCCTTGCTTTAGGGGCAGAAAAAGATGTGAATGGCAGTGCAAACCACCCAACTTCCAGCAGCAGACAAAGAGTATAAGAGGATGAGGACACGATTCTCAGGTGAGCTCTGCACACCATGCCTCCAACTGCTGAAACTTCTTCCACAAGAACCCGCATGTTAAGAACCCCATCAAAAAATGGGGAACAGAGCTAAACCGAGAATTCTCAACTGAGGAAATTCGCAGGGCTGAGAAGCACCTAAAGAAATGCTCAACATCCCAAGTCATCAGGGAAATGCAAATCAAAACAAGTCTAAGATTCCACCTCACACCAGTCAGAA
>CM052704.1:59298187-59309991 GCA_028551405.1 Uromys caudimaculatus
CAGTAAAGGGGAATGTCAAGGTAGGAATATGGGGATGGGTGGGCGGGTAGGTGGGAGGATTCCATCACAGAGGAGGGGAGGGGGAGGGGATAGGGGGTTTCCAAAGAGGAGACCCAGAAAAGGGGAAACATTGGAAATGTAAATAAAGTATCAAAAATAAATTAAAAAAAAAGATTTTGATCAACTGTAATGGAATCAAGCCTTTAAGACATGAGCCTTTGGGGGGCACTTAAAATCCAAACTATAGAAATAATCTATAATTCTTGCACATTATAATGTAGATGAATTAATTTCATCAAATATATTTATTTTGTATAATCTATAGCATGGCACATAGACATTAGCCGATCCACTTAATTTGAGGAGATTATGCTATCCTGGTTCTTGAAGTCAATGAATCACCTTTTTCTTACCTAAAATTCACCGAATCATTTTCACAAGTGTGCTACATGTTTCACTTGGGTTGCCAGGGCATGGGCTCCAAAGTAGCTTCCTCTGTGCACTTCATGTTAACTAGCACTTCCGATGCTTTCTTGATTCCCTGTTCCACTGTTCCACTACCTATTGAAAACTTTTGTGCACAGTATTCCTTCTCTGTATTTTCATCTCTAATCTACTATTCTGCCCTGTCTAAATGTATCCATGCTCCTGTTCATTGGCCTGTTCCTAATTTCATGATTCCATACATCATAGGATAAACACACAAAAGAATATTCTAGTTACCACCACAAATGAGAGAGAACATGCAGCACTTATCTTTGTGAGCATGGGAGATCTTACTAATATAATTTTTCAAAGTTCCATCCAATTACTTGCAAATTTTCCTTTATAAGTGAGCAATATTCTGCTTTGTGTAGCTGCCACATTTTCATTATCATCAGGGGATGCATATCTAGATTGGTTCTGTTTCTTAGCAGTTGTAAATATAGCAGTAGTGAATGTTTAAGCACAAGTATCTCTGTAACATTATAAAGTCCTTTGTGGAGATGTCTAGGAGTAGAATACTCCAATCATGTGTGTATGTGAGTTTATGTTTCTATGGAAGCCGGAGGTGTGGGATACCCTGGACCTGGAGTTATAAGGTGTGAGCTACTTGAATTCTGATCCTCTGCAAGAGCAATATATGATCTTAACCACTCAGCTATCTCTCCAACCCTTGATATGAATATTCAATTTCTATTTTTAAAGACATCTCCAGACTTAATTCCAAAATTGTCACACCCATTTGCACTCTCTCAATGATGTAAAAGCATAACCATTTTGTCTTATATGTACCAGAATTTGCTGTTGTTTGTATTCCTGACATTAGACATTCTGATTGGGGTGACTGGTATGTTTAAAGTAATTTTTGCAATTTTATGATAGCTAACAGTTTTGAACACTTTTTCAAGTGTTCAGCAGCAATTTCCTTAGAGGAACATTCTGTGTAGATCCACAGTCCATTATTAATTCAGGTTTTTTCTTTTCTTGATGTTTACTTTTTGTCTGCTTTAGAAACTGATCCTCTGTGAATCTGTACTTGGAAATATTTTCTCCCATTGGTCATCTGCCTCTTCACACAACTGAAAACTTAGAGCTTTCAAGTCATGCTGTCTATTGGTTTCTTGTGCTGCCATTGTCTTCTTTAGAACATCCTTGCCTTTGCTTGTAAGTTCCAATATACTTCACATTTTCCCCTTTAGCAGTTTTGCTATATTGTACCTTATATTGAGGTCTTTAATATGTTAATTATTGAGTTTGTTCAGGGGGAAAAGTTAGCATATAGCTTCATGTTTTTCATGTTGAAATTCATGTTTGCTAGTACAATTTGCTTAAGTGGTTGTGCATTTCTGTGTGCATTTCTGTCACCCTTGTAAAGATCACGTAATGGAACTTGCATGGATTTACCTTTCAGTCCTTTGATTTTTTGTACCAGAAAAATGTTGGTTTTTGTCATCATCATCAGCAGCAGCAGCAGCAGCATCGTTATTGCTATTATTATTACTATGGCTTTATAGTTTGAAATTAGGTATTGTGATATCTCAACGATATATAAATCTTTTTTGTTCAAGATTGCATTGGATATTCTTGATTGATTGTGCCTCCATATAAAAAGTGAGATTTCTATTTTTTATATGTTTGTGAAGATTGTCCCTCATGTTGTAATTGGGAATGCATTGAATCTGTTAATTCTTTCTAGTGGGATATATTTCCTCATAAGATTAATTCTCCAAGTTCATAAGCACAGGACACAGTTGCATCTAGAAGTGTGACTTAAACTTTTCACTACAGAGGAATTTCTTCTCATTCATTGGGTTCGTTCCCAAGTATTTCATGTGTGTGTGTGTGAGTGTGTGTGTGTGTGTGTGTGTGTGTGTATGTGTTTGTGTGAGTGTGTGTGTGGTATGTGTGTGTGTATGTGTGTGTGTATGTGTGTGGTATCTGTGTGTGTGAGTGTGTGTGAGTGTGTGTATGTGTGTGTGTATGTGTATGTGTGTATAAGTGTGTGTGGTATCTGTGTGTGTGTGAGTGTGTGTGAGTGTGTGTGAGTGTGTGTGTGTGTGTGTATTGTGAAAGGGACTGTTGTACCGATTTATTTTTAGTATATAGATATGGTTAATATTTGCAAATATGCATACCTTCAATTCTTCTTTTCCTATTTATGTTCCTTTTATTTTCTTCTCTCATCTTATTGATCTAGCTAAGACTTCGAAAATTATATTCAATAGGATGCGATAGAACGGCTAATCTGGTCTTATTCCTAATCTTAGTGTAAACTCTTTGAGTCTTTATTTAAAGTATGCCATGAAAGTTAAGCAATAAAATTGAACTATTTGGCATGAAGCATTCAAAGTAATTTTAAAATTATCAATTGCTTTATAATATAGGATCTCAAGTAAATCAACTCTTGAAATATGAAATAACAAGAGTTTCCAGCACTGGGGAGGAAAAAATACCACCAAAAATACATTCAAGGCTACAAACTGGACACTCAAGGAATTAAACAAGCAAGAAATGTAATGATTTTATCTGCTGTAGTTATTTTACATAATTATATTTTTCAATAAGGTGTATGTATATATAAATGAGTAAATATAGACAATGAGGAAAGAAATGAATAAAGATGGGAGTAGATGGACAGCATCACTGTGCAGTACAGGATACAGAACATTTTAGTGTTTCTCTGTGCTGTGCCTTCTTTCTGCTACCTCAGCAGCATTCTAGCCTTAAGCCCCCTTCACATTTCAGTTCATTATTAAAAATCCAAAAATAATGATTCTCCCACATGTTAAAAGTAAGAAATGGATACAAGAAACATTAATCCTGACTGAGCTCTTTCTTATTGCAAGACTAAGAAAATGGAAAGAGTGATATGCTTAGTAAATACATCTTATTATATCCAAAATAGATACTGAAAGTTGTATGCTATATATAACACTAGTCAAAAATTGTAAACACTCCTGTAGCTGGTGAGCAAGTGATTAAAGTACCTGAAAGCATGCATGCATAGGGTCCAAGGATTGATATAAAGCAAGAAAACAGAATCACAAAGTTAACTGGAGATCTTTTTACCTTGTTTAAACTTTTCTAGTCAAAAAGTGATTCTGTCTCTATTTTCAGTGTTCATTCCCCATGGCAACATCTTGAGTTTCATCAAAATAACTTTTTCCAATCTCTTTATACCTAGCAAAATTCTAACACTAGTTAGTTGGATCCATATAAATTGTGTTTTCAGTTACTACCTAAGTAAGGCTACAAAGAAAGCCATTTAATGTGCTGCCTCATTTCCCAACTATTTAGTACAATTCCTCTTAGTATTTTAATTTTGTCTCTCTAAATACTGACCATCTTCAAGTAGTATTGATTACACAATCGGAATTGTCTTTACCCATATTCTTCAAATAATGTAACCTAATACAACAAATAATAGACCTATGATACTTTTTATATAGGAACACCTCTAATTCCAAACTATTTTTTACATAGGCATTCCTTAGGTTATCTGAAGAAAAAAAAATCATTTAGAAAATCCAGTCTTGGATCTCTTAACACTATTCAAAATTTTCTTGCTTTTAAGATTCATTCTGATTTCTTAGGATGTCCAAATAAGCTGTGAAGTCCCATCTTCAAAGAGACAATACTGTCCAGTTTTTTAAAAATGTGTCTAACCTATATAATTCAAAGTTTTATTTACTATAAAAATATACCATTAAAATTCCTTGTCTTATGACATTAGATGGTTTCTGCTTTGAGAACCATATGTTCCCTGACTGAGCTATAAGATTCATCCATTTGCTTTTAGGGCCCTGAAAGGTCAGTATTTAACTTTTGTACATTTCGCTAAGAATTTAACTATAGTACTCAGATGATCCTTACCTCTCATTAGAGTAACTGCTGTACTGTGGAGCCCCGTAAGGATCTGTTAGCAGTGCGTTAATGTGCATGGTATAGGAAACTTTGGTTTTTTTTGGTTAAGAATTTAAGCTTTACATTTAACAAGGCTTGTGAGTAAAGCAGAAGTCTGTGTGTCTAGACATAAACTGTTAGCAGTGATTGTTTTCACATAATTGGGAGCAGACAACAGATAGGCCAGGAACAGAACTTACTCTCAGATGGGCAGAACGTGTGTTGTCAGGCAAGCCCACGAACATCAGCTTATGAAGATGAAGGACAGCCAAAGGGAAGCTCAGAAGCTCAGATGCTCCTGAAAAATATGTTGATTTGCTTCCAATGCAGTAATGGTCCCTGGTGATAAATGTCCTTTCTGATCTGTTTTTTTTTTTTTTTTTTTTTCATATGTAAGTTTCTCTAAAGGGCCTGCCAGATCCGCAATGATAAAATAGCCCACGTCAAATGTTCCCTTTGCCCAGGACCATCATCATCACGCACACACAGAGGCGGCCACTTCTAGATAAACAACTGAAGTCATCAATTGTTACTACGGAGTCACCCACAGTCAGAGATTAGAGTAACTGATTGCCACTATGGCTGACAGAACAAGAGCACTGATAAGAGGAAGACAAAAGCAAACTTCAAAAATGAGCTGAGACCTTCCTGAAAAGAATCCAGGACCAAAGAGGTAGCCCTGTGTGACTTCAGCTTGTCAGAGGTGCTAGCCTGAGACCTGCCCTCAGCCAATCCTCTTGTCTCCTTCCACTCTCCTCCCAGCCAGTAGGACCATAGTCCATCATTCCTGACCCCAGACACCAATGGAAGGTAAAGGTTAAAATAGAGTGTTTACCTGGTGGTTGTGATATAAATGTGTTTATCTTTTGAGATCTTCATAATAAAAATAGATAAATAGTGAAGTCTGGATTTCTGAATACATAGAAGTGCTATGTTAAAGAAGTTTTTTGCAACTATATTTATGCTTTAGCTTTCAAATACCCTCCATTAATGAAGAAATGTCATCATAGTTACTTTAGTAAAATAAACAAGTAATATAGTATTCTTAGACACAATTTTCCTTGAAATATGACCATCACTGATAAAAGTATTCAAATCAAAAAAATAGAATGAATATTATCTTAACAGGATAAAAGGTGAATCATTTTCTCATCATTACAATTAAATACTGAATGTGAATAACTTTCCCTTAAAGAGTTCCAATTATTTTTAAGAAAATATATGTAGATACATGTGATATATTGATTAAAAATATCCACGTAAAATTGAAACTGAGGAAGCAGGTATGTAGATCAGTGATAATTCACTTACCTAGCTCATAAAACGTCCTCTGAGGTGGGGGAGAGATTTGAAAAGTACTAAAAGAAACAACACCAACAAGCAGGGCTCACTCCTATGACTCAGGAAGCAGAGGGAGAGGAATCACAAGTGTGAGGCTAACCTGCTACTCAGTGACATCCTGTTAAAATTCCGTATTTAAAAGTTTAAACTAAGTTGACTGCCTGACCTGTTCGGCTTTGTCCAGCCTCAGTGGCAGAGGATGAACCCAGCACTGCAGTGACTTGATGTGACGGGGTGGGTTGGTAGCCAGGGGGAGTCTCCCCCTTCTCAGGGGAAAATGGGAAAGGAGGATGGAGGGATCCGGGAGAGTGTGTGTGAGGGGTGGGGGACTGGGAGGAGTAAATAAATAAATAAGTAAATAGGGAGAATTGGAAGTTTGTGAATAGTCTCCTCACATCTCAAAGTGCTAATTGAATACTACTGTAGTAGGCATTTCCTCCAGGAAATCTGGCTGCTAGGAGCATTCTTTCACTTGTCAGTAAGTACATGTTAAGCTGCTTATAAAATAGCAGAAGTCAAATCATTAATACTAGGCTGTGTGGCATAGGCCAAATTATACTACAGAAGAGGTCATGCTATTACTGTAAGCATTGCATCCTAAAGGTACACTATGAAAAAGTCTGTGCACTGTGTTTTTAATATGTACATAGAGCATACATAATGGTCAGTCCCAGTTATTTTAATTCTAATTCAGAAATTTAAAAGAAAAAATCATTAAAAAAACCTGTTTCTCAAAATGGGTAAATAATTTTCATTTCAAAAAGCTTAGAAAATATATAAACCTGCTAATGAAACCCTTACATTTTCTCCACACAATTCTGACAGAACTGGAATTGAGCAAGGATGAAAACAATCTTGTATTCATATTCTAAAAGCAGATATGTACTTAGGGCAGACTGAGTTAAGTATCAGACTATCTCAAAGCCACACCAGGAAAGAATAATACCATAGAGTTTGAATAATAAACATGGTAGCTACATTAGAGTCCAAATGTGGGATTTTCACAATTATCCCTCATCTGGCACCTCTAATACAACACCCGTAACTTTTGACATTTAAATCAGAGGTCCCACTTGAGTTGTAATTTTAAAAGGTGCAGAATTGGTCCTGTCTTGACACAGCACTTTGGCTTGTTTTATCTACCTTTTTTGGTTGTTATTATGGCTGTAACAATGTTTCCAGAATCATTTGCCTAGGAGCAGAACGGTAAAGGGCAACTTTTGATTCTTCTATTATTATTTTCTTTTGCTTTTGCTTTTTTTTTGTTTGTTTGTTTTGTTTTTGACAGCTGGATTTGGCTTCCTGGATGTTTTTTTGAGGCTCTGTAGTAACAGCAGAGTCTAATTTTGGCTATGGATCTAAAACAAGGGAAGCTAGATATTTGCTAAGAAATGGTCCGTTTACTAGACTCAATTTCTAGTTTTAGGATTTATTTAGTCAGTTTTATTTTAGTAAATGTGTTTTCCTGCTTGAAAGAAAGTGTGCACAGCAATGTAGAGATACCCAGAAAATGGTAGCAAATTCCCTGAACTGCAGTTTCAGTTATAAGCTGCTAGTAAGAGTGCTGAGCTGATCCTGGCTTCCCTGCAGAAACTTAACTGCTTTTACGGCTAAGCCATGTCTCCAACTACTTCAGTGGTGTCTTGGCACTAACTTTTTGATACTATATCTTCAATTTCACACAATTTACTCAAAATCTTCTAAAGATTTAACTAATATATATTATTAGCACAAAGCACAACTTAATTAGACATTAAGTTAAGGAAGTCAGGCAGCAAATAGAGAGTTGACCAAAACAATAATTCCAAAATAAAAAGATTTGCTGACTCCATTGTTTCCACAATTAGAGAAAGAAATAAAAATCTATTATTCTTAGAGCAAGTACAAGAACTTTCATCTCATTATTAGGACCAGAAAAAAGAAAAAAGCACAAACAATAACAACTTCTGTGGAAGTTTCCTCTATGGCACTGTATTGCTCCAAGCCCCTAAATGTGATATAGCTCTGTTTTTATATGTTCATCGTAAACATCATTTGTCACAATCTTACTAACTAACATCTTCAACAAAACAATTACAATGTGCCACTTTTACTCAATTTATTTTGCAGAAATTTATTGGTTAAAAAGACAAAGTGATTACATGATAAAATAATAGAGAACTACTTGTACTTATGCATATATTCTAAAAATTATTTCCAGCTTATTTTTTTTCTTTTGTGTGTGGTTTATGTGAGATGTTTATATTTTTATTTGTATGTGTACATGCTAATTTATCTCAAAATTTCTAACTGTGGATAGCTAAGACTACTTGGTATATTACACACACACACACACACACACACACACACACACATATTGCATGTATATTCATTTCCATGTTTATACTTTAATATCATTTTTCAAATGAGAAAAGTGAAGCCTTGATAGGATAAAAGGATAACCAAAATTAGCAAATTTCACAGTTAACTTTGTTACTCAGTTTTGAGCCATACATGTAACAATTTTTCATTTGCTTGCTTTGTGGCCGGTAGAGAGGGATGTACACATGTGTGTATATGTATGAACATGTATGTGATTGCATACACACACACACATATATATATGAATTATTCATAAATATAAATGGGAATATTGAATATGACTATGTCACACATATCTTATATAATATTGAATAAGCTGATCAACCCATTCTTGCATCCATAAAGTACAGTTAAATTTAATTAAAGCAAAGTAGAAGACAAAACTGTGGTGCTTATTATCCATGATTGTTTTTGAAATTCGCAGGGCTGAGAAGCATCTAAAGAAATGTTCAACATCCTTAGTCATCAGGGAAATGCAAATCTAAACAAGTCTGAGATTCCACCTCACACCAGTCAGAATGGCTAAGATCAAAAACACAGGTGACAGCAGATGCTGGCGAGGATGTGGAGAAAGAGGAACACTCTTCCATTGTTGGTGGGATTGCAAGCTGGTACAATCACTCTGGAAATCAGTTTGGCGGACCCTCAGAAAAATGGACATAATACTACCTGAGGACCCAGCTATACCACTCCTGGGCATATACCCAGAAGATGCTCCAACATGTAATAAAGACACATGCTCCACTATGTTCATAGCAGCCATATTTATAACAGCCAGAAGCTGGAAACAACCCAGATGTCCCTCATCAGAGGAATGGATACAGAAAATGTGGTACATTTACACAATGCAGTACTACTCAGCTATTAAAAACAATGATTTAATGAAATTTGCAGGCAAATGGATGGAACTAGAAAATATCATCCTGAGTGAGGTAACTCAGTCACAAAAGAACGAACATGGTATGTACTACTGATAAGTGGATATTAGCCCAAACTTTTGGGATACCCAAGATTCACTTTACAGTAACTGCTGGACTGAGAGTGAGGTCCCAAATGGAGGAGTTGGAGAAGGGACTGAAGGAGCTGAGGGAGTTTGCAGCCCCATGGAGGGAGCAACAGTGTCAACTGGCCTGACATCCACCCCCGCCCTCGGTCCTCCTGGAGGCTGGACCACCAACCAAAGAATACACATGGAGGGACCCATGGTTCGGACCACATATGTGGCAGAGGAGGGCCTTGTTGGCCATCAGGGGGAGGAGAGGCCCCAGTAAAGGGGAATGTCAAGGTGGGAATATGGGAGTGGGTGGGCGGTGGAATTCCCTCATAGAGGTGGGGTAGGAGGAGGGAATAGGTAGTTTCCAAAGAGGAGACCTAGAAAGGGGGAAACATTGGAAATGTAAATAAAGTATCAAAAAATAAAAAAAATAAAAACAATAAAAATAAATTAAAAAAAAAATACAGAAAACATTAATTGCTAAAAAACTTCCTGAACATCTTTGAATTTCAAAAATTTCTGTTAGGTTAACTCCCCTACCAATGTCAGTAGGATGTATGAAGTACTACACCATGCACTTACAGAGTCACAAAATCCTGACAACTAAGAGGAAAACACCTCTCGGTGGTAGCGAGAGTGGACTACAATAGTTAGGGGATCAACAAATCTGATGTTCTTCAGTTTATGAAAATATTTACACATAAAATCTCCTAAAATGACTGCAGAAGTCCAACTTTGTTGCTTTGTTTGTTTGTTTTTAGTCTATTTCCTGTTGAATTGGAGTGAAATCAATTCTCCTAAAACAAAAGAACGTCTCCCCAGTGTGGCTTGGGCTCTGGGGCTCTTGAAGCCTGTGAGGAGGCTGGGGAAGTCCTCACTCCAGTCTTGCTCACTGGAAGCTCAGCCTTGCTATAGAATCTTCTGCTCTTCTGTTGCTCGGGCCAAATGTCAGGATAAGGGCTTCTTTCTTACACGCTCCCCAGGTATTGCCAAATCCGTCATCTCATGCACACCATCCACTCAGTACCAACAAAATGATTGCAGACATTACAGTACCTGAATGCCTTTAACAAAACATCATGCAATAATTTAGTAATTAAGCTAAAAACAAAAACATAATCTCTAAATTAATAAGTATACAATACAATTGATAGAGAACTTGCCATTTCTAGATAATATTTTTAAAAGATATGTATCTATTTCTGAAATGATGCAGTTTTCTGTGAAAGTGAAAGTTTACTAAAACGTTTTAAAAAATACTGAAAATAGGAAGATAAGAATCAGGCTTATGCTGTTAGCACATCTTCAATGGAAATATTCAAAATAATTGTACATTAATAACTGTTTTCAAGATATAAATAATTCCTCCAGTACTAAAAACATTCAGACAGTATCTCAGTTGGTAATATAAATTCATTACACATTAAGATAGTCATTATTAACCCTGTCTCGAAAAACCAAAAAAAAAAAAAAAAAATAAGATAGTCATTATTACAGATGCATTGTTTGTTGGAGTTCATACATGATTTAGGTAATACAACATTGCAAAAAACATCAGTCATCAACTGAGAGATTCTAGTTAAAATAATAAAAAGTGTTAAGTATTATTACATGCATGAAATATCATAAATATATATAGTTATACATGATATAAAAACTTGAAATATATATTTTTCTATTATATTGGTTTCTCAATAAATCCAGCAATTTTCTCTCTGTTTATATTAAACTAGTGACTAGAGATACATTATCTTTAATTTTTATTTTATCAAAATTATAGAAGAGGAAATTTAAAAACTGTTTTTTAAATGTGTCCTTTCCCTTTGAACTACAAAGCCAGGATCATATCAGCAAAATCGAGTAAAGAATTGTGGCCATGGTTTAGATTACATTCTCAGTTACCTGTAATTTCAATGAACTAAAGCATACATATAAATCCACTTTTATCATCATGGAAATCCTTTATTCTTACCTTCATCCTGGGAAGACATTGAATGAGCAGCTGATTTATTCCTATACATACTCTAGGAGTCAAGCTACATGACAGGCATTACACAGAACAAAATACTCCTGATATCTACAAATAATGATCTAGAAGGCAAGAAACCAGAGGACAAGTATCAGATAACATGCAACACTATGTGACCATAAATTGGAGTCATTTCATTAGGAAGATACCAAGGTAGAGACTGTTGCCAGTTACATTAGTATGCTTAACCAAAGGCTTTGATGAGCAGTCAATTGAACCACATCCTAACAATGATATATTAGTAGCAGTGTCTGATGATGTACTGGCTCGATAGAAGCCATAAAAATAGGAGACTGTTCATGGAAGTATACCTGTGTCCTTTCCAAAAGCACCTGCGGTTCATCTGCAGCATTGCCAGAAAGAAAAGGTATGGGACAGGGTGGGAAGAAGGAAGGGATGGGGAAGGATCAGGAGGAGGAGGAATACAGTAGGGGAAATAACTAGAGGTAGAAGTAATGTGATATCAAAAGAATGCAAGCATTCGCATGGCTGGAGCACAACTCACCATGATGTGGACTGCATGAAAGGAAGTCAGGAAGACAATTGACACTCTTGCTCCCTCCATGGGGCTACAAATATCCTCAGCTCCTTCAGACCTTTCTCCAACTCCTCCATCTGGGACCTCACTCTCAGACTAGCGGTTACTGTAAAGTGAAACTTGGGCATTCTGAACTTTTGGGCTAATATCCGCTT
>CM052704.1:59310091-59339389 GCA_028551405.1 Uromys caudimaculatus
CTGCTATGAACATAGTGGAGCATGTGTCTTTATTACATGTTGGAGCATCTTCTGGGTATATGCCCAGGAGAGATATAGCTGGGTCCTCAGGCAGTATTATGTCCATTTTTCTGAGGGTCTGCCAAACTGATTTCCAGACCCCGGTCGTCCTGGAGTTTGGACCACCAACCAAAGAATACACATCTATGGACCCATGGGTCGGACTGCATATGTGGCAGAGGATGACCTCAATGGCCATCAGGGAGAGAAGAGAGGCCCCTGGGTCTGAGGGTGTTAGAGGCCCCAGTAAAGGGGAATGTCAAGGTGGGAATATGGGGATGGGTGGGCGAGTGGGTGGGAGGTGGAATTCCCTCATAGAAGCAGGGATGGGGAAGGTATAGGGGGTTTCCAAAGAGGAGACCCAGAAAAGAGGAAACATTGGAAATGTAAATAAAGTATCAAAAATAAAAATAAAAAAAATTAAAAAAAAAAAAAGAAAGACAACTGAATCCCACTGTGGCCACTACATACATCCCATGTGCCCCAGTACCTGAACTATGCTGAGCCAGACTTCTCTTAGGATGGGCAGTGTTGGGAATATCTTGGAAAGGGTGTTGTTCAGTGTTCGCTTGGTATGCTAACCTGGTTTGCTGATCATTTTAAAATTATTACTATGAAAGAAGTAGGCATAGAATACCTACTAAATTCCATTATATTTATTGAGGTGACAACATTTTTTCACTTCACTGCTGAGAACCTCTTTATGTATTTCCGTATGGACTCCATTATGATTCATAGATTGACTTATCTAATATCCAATACTACAATAAATTAATCATTACTGTTTTGTACTTGTTCACAAGGAAATTTCTAAAACCTTGATAATTCATATAATTTCTTTGCTAATTGTGTCTTTGAAGTTCATGAGTTTTAGAATCTCAGCTTAAATTATATAATTTGCAGATTGTGCTTAATCTAATATTTAAGTGAGGAAGTGCAATATTTACACTAAAACTCTTGATCTATCAGCATAGGACCTTCTCCAATATCTTCTGTGCATCATTAAACTGTTATTAATAATTTTCAGTGTAAATATTAGTTCCTTTAACTTTGTGGAAGTTTTGTGCTATGTCTTGACTATCAAGTGTCTTTCACAGGCCCATGTGTGCTGTGATCTGGATTTGTGAAGCCTTTAGGGAGTAGGTCTAGAGTAAGGAAGTTAAGTGACGGAGACTGTGTCTTCCTAGGAGATCCTGTGGCCCAGGCCACCTTTACTTCCCTTCTGTCTCTGCATACTGTGGTGTAAAGGGGCATTCTCTGTCATGCACTCCCACAATGCTGACTGTGTCACCATAGGCCCAAAGAAACAGGAACAAGTAATCATGGACTGAAGGCTGGAAGATGATGACCAAAATTAATTTATTTCCTTCTGAGTTGATTTATCAAAGGTGTTTAGTCATAGTGATCAAAAAGTAAAATGCCTTAGTCACTATACTTTTAAATTTCTTCTTAGTTTTGTGGTTTAAAGAATTCTGATTACTTTTAAATATTGACCTTTATTATCTGTAGCCTAGTGAAATTTATTGACTATCTTCAATGGTCTGTATATGTTTTGTATACTGGATATTTTTCTTCTAGCAATGATATTTTTTTTTATCCTAAACCTCATGTCTTTTATTTCATTACTTATTTCATTCATTATTTCATGGTGGCTATAGAAGATGTCTTCTTTCTTTTTTTTCTTAATTTCAAGACTCAAACTCTAAATATTTATCATTAAATGTGATCTTTCCTGGGAAGTTTTTGTAGACACTCTTTATCAGATTGGAAAATTCCATTGGTAATTTTAATTCATTGAGAGTTTTACCATGAAGGAACATTAAACTACTTTCCAAATCTATTTAAATGATCAGATGATTTTGCCTCATTTTCCTCTTTAGTAGGTGACTTCATTCAAAAGGTTTAAGACACTAAGTCTCTCTTGCACATCTGAAACAAGCTCACACTTAATCATGATTTAAGTCATTTGATCTGGTGGTTTCTTGCTAAGATTTTCCACTTGATGTTTCCTAAATTAGTATATATTTATTGCACATATTGATGGATTCCAAGACATCTTCATTCATATCGTGTGGTTTGATCGCATCCGCTACGCTTCCCATTAATCCCAATCCACTGTCTCCACCAGTTCACTTCCTTGCTCAAAACAGACTCAATTTTTACTTTCATACAATTATTTCCATATATTATTTATGGCTATATGTGTATATTATATATAATCTAGAAAAGCACATAAGAGAAAATGTATCTGTGTTTTGAATCAGTTCATTTCACTTATTATGGTCATTTTCCATTACACTCATTTTCTAAAAATGACATAATTTTTGTTCTTTATAGATGAATGAGATTCAGATTATTTCTTGTCTGTCAAATGCACCTGAAAGGATCCATGACTTGACTTGTCTGAAAATGCCACATCAAGGTTGTGCAGACATTTCTCTATTTTTCTGTAGTGGTTGAATAAGAATGGTCCCCTTAGGCTCATATATTTGACTTCTTAGCCATCATGGAGTGGGACTAAGGATTAGAATGTGTTACCTTGTTGGAGTGGATGTAGTCTTGTTGGAGGAAGTGTGTCACTAGGTGGTAACCTTTGAAGTTTCAGAGGCCCAAGGCAGACTGAACTGTTTTCTCTTTTAGCTGCTTGCAGATCCAGATGTAGAACTCTCAGCTACCATGTCTGCCTGCATGCTCCCCATGCTTCCTGCCATGAGAATAATCGACTAAACCTCTGATATTGGAAGCAAGCCTCAATTAAATGCTTTCTTTTCTAAAGTTGCCATGTTCATAGTGTCTCTATACAGCAATAGAATTCTGATAAAGATATGTGCCTACTTATATTCCCACATATAATTCAGCTAGATCTTCTGGTAGTTCTTCAGTTTTTATTGTATTTCAGTGTGTGTGTGTGTGTGTGTGTGTGTGTGTGTGTGTGTGTGTGTGTGTGTGTGTGTGTGTGTTCTGAATGCATCTGGCTAAGCCTGGGGAATTCATGTGAATCAAATGTCTTCCTAAATTAAATTACCTTGTACATTGAAACAAGGACTCTCATTTGAAATCAGAAGTTACCAATGTGGGTAGTCTGGGTATCCAGCTTCCTCTGGGAATCACTTGCATCTGCTATTCAAGGGTGGTCATTATAAGCAGCCTTCACATTTACCAGGCATTTACATGGATGCTGGGTAATCCAGATATCATCCTCAGACTTTCATAGCAAGTGTTTTTACCCACAGAGCTGTGTCTGCAGCCCTATTTCCTGTTTGATGCGGAAACTATAATAATGTCTGTAGTGGCTACAAATTTATAATCCCAGCTTCAGTACTCCAGTCCCCTACATCATCGCCAGTATTTGTTATTTTCTGTTTTTTAATAATGTCTAGTCTGAAAATTTTTACAACTATGCTTATCAGAAAGAATGGCAGATGATTGTATTTTGTTGTCTGTTTAGCTTGACTATCAATGTAATCCTGGGTTTGTAAAATGAACTTCTTAGCATTCCATGCCTTTCTGTCTTGCAATAATTTCTGGAACACTGGTGTGAGTTTTCAAAGGATATACTACAGTTTAGTGGCGGATTCAATGGGGCTTTTGTAACTGGGAAGATTTGGTTTGGTTTGTATTATTGTTTCTATCTCATTATTCATTATAGACTTGTTTGAGTTGTTTCAGCATCTTGCAGTTTAAACTTAGTAATTCTTATCTATCTGGAAATAGATGTCTTTCCTTGATTCATAGTTTTCCCTTTACTGGAAAGATTTTAAAGAACAGCATTTGCCATGGAAGGTTAATACAGAGAGGAATATTTGCCTCTATAGTGCCCTTGCTAAGGATTCATTGTGGGCCTTTGCAAATGGCTTTCCATTGCTCCAGAACAATACCCACAGGAAGTAGGGCTCTCCAAGCATGTGGATAGTATCTGGACTCTACGTTTCTGTGGTGTTTGGTGTGTAATTCTGTTCAGTAATGAGAATCATGTTATTTTTGTTTCCTAAGTGTCTTTAGTTTCTTTCTTGAGTTTTTACTCTTCACTCTCCCAACACTGTTGCATTGTATTCTCTTTGCTCCCTAAGCTATACGTCCCCCACCTCCTAACTTTTCGGTCTAAATATTTGTTTTTTTAAAACTATAGGGAATTTTCTCCAGTCTGTGTTGACACCTCCAGCAACTGCACTCTGTATATAGAATAAAACACTCCCTGTGTGAAACTGAACCCTCTAGAGTAGCTATCCATCTGTCTCTGACTCTCTCTGTATCTGTCTCTATCTCACTCTCTCTCCAGCTCTGTCTCTCTGTGTTTATCACCCTGTGTCTACCTCTGTCTCTCTGTCAGTCTCTTACTATTTCTCTGTGTTTCTCTCCCCCCCTCTTCACACGTATCAGTGTTAGAAGATGCCTAGTTCTCATCCTTATTCATTCTCAATTTAAGCCCAGAGACTTCAGTGTTGCTCTCCATCTTCTTCGCCACAGAATCTACCTCTAATTGTGTTGAAAGATACTGAACTAGTCATGTATTTTCCTTTTCTTGTTGCATGTTATATTTTTAAACTAACATTTATTTTATGCAAATATTCAGGCTGGCAATAATCATTTTTAATTTCCACTTTTTGTATGTATCCATATGGTTGAATTTGCAATGATGTCTCTTTTTTTATGTTTTTTTAAAATTGTTATTACTTTTATTTTTTTTTACAGTCCAGTCCTTGCTGCCCTCCCAGTCTGTCCTCCCACGGTTCCTCATCCCATTCCTCCTCTCTAATCCCCTTCTTCAAGAGGATGTCCCCCATCCAGACCTCTCCACTCCCTGAGTCCTCATATCTCTCAAGGCTTAGGCACTGAGGGTTCTCTCACTGAGACCCAAAGAGGCAGATTACTGTTGTATATGTGTCAGGGGCCTCGGACCAGCTCCTGTATGCTATCTGGCTAGTGGTTCAGTGTCTGATAGATTTCAGGGGTCAGAGTTAGTTGGTCTTCCTAAGGGGTCACCCTTCTCCTCAGCTCCTTCCTGTCTTTCCCTAATTCAACCACAGGAGTCCCTGACTTCAGTCCCTTGGTTGGGTGTAAGTATCTGCTTCTGTCTTAGTCAACTGCTTGTTTGGACTCTCAAAGGACAGCCATGCTAGGCTCCTGTCTGTAAGCACACCATAGCATCAGTAATAGTGTCAGGCCTTGGAGCCTCACCTTGAGGTGGATTCTAAGTTGTGCCAGTCAATGGACTGCCTTGCCCTCAAGCTCTTCTCCATTTTTGTCCCTGCAGTTCTTTTCTAAACAGAACTCCCATGGCTCAGGCTCTAAGATCAAGAATTGATAAATGGAACCTCATGAACTGTAAACCTTCTCTAAACCATACGACATAGTCAATAGGACAAACCTGCAACCTGAATATTGGGACAAAAATTCTTCACTAACCCCACATCTGATAAAGGGCTAATATCCAAATGTATAAAGAACTCAAGAAGCTAACGTTCAAAAACCCAAACAACCCAATTAAAAAATGGGCTATAGAGCCAAATAGAATTCACAACAGAGGAATCTCAAATGATCTAGAAGCATTTAAAGAAGTGTTCAAAGTCCTTAGTCATCAGAGAAATGCAAATCAAAATGATCCTGAGTTTCCACCTCACAATAATCAGAATGGCTAAGATCAAAATCTCAGGTGACAGCAGCTGTGACAAGGATGTGGAGAAAGAGGAACACTCCTCCATTGTTGGTGGGAGTGCAAACTGGAACAACTACTCTGGAAATCAATCTGGAAGTTCCTCAGAAAATTGGAAATAGATCTACCTGAAGACCCAGCTATACCACTCCTGGGCAAATACCCAAAAGATGCTCCACCATGCCACAGGGGTGCATGCACCACTATGTTCATAGCTGTCTTGTCTATGATAGCCAGAAGCTGGAAACAACCCAGATGTTACACAACAGAAGAATGGATACAGAAAATATGTTTCATTTACACAATGGAGTACTACTCAGCTATTAAGAACAAGGACATCATGTGTTTTACAGGCAAATGGATGGAACTAGAAAATATCATCCTGAGTGAGATAACTCAGAGCCAAAAGGACATGTATGGTATGTACTCACTAATAAGTGGATATTAGCCAAAAATGTACAGAATATCTATGATACAATTCACAGAACTCAAGAAGAACAAGCAGAAGAGCCCAAGTGAGGATGCCGCAATTTCATTTGGTAGGAAAAAGAAAAAACTCATGGGAAGCATAGGGAGGGAGGGATCAAGGCAGGAGAGGGGAGGAGAAGGGTAAAAGGGAAACATGATCAGGTATGGGAGTAGGGGAGAAAGGAGAGAAGCCCTGAGGGACAGCAGAATGAATGGAAATATGAAACTTCTGGTGGTACAAGGGGAAGGGAGCCTCTAGAAAGTACTAGAGACCTGGCAGGGGAGAGACTGTCAGGACTCAAAGGGAGAGACCTTAGATGAAATGCCCAACAGTAGGGAGAGGGAACTTATAGAGTCCATCTTCAGTAGAAAGACACAGCCTCTCAGCTAATGTCATCTCAATTGGGTCCTGGGAGTCTCTTGCTTTCCTGGTGTCTGGGACTTTCTGTTGGCTACCACTAGCCTCACATCTCTTTTGCTACACACCTTTGTTCAATTCTCTGACCCTCTTACATCTTCCCCATCTCCTCCCACACCTGATCATGGGAATAGAGCCCCAGTACCTTCTCATCTTTTTTAATTGTTCAGGTGTCAGACAAAGAGGCATATTTGCAGCTAATGCTACAATGACGTTACAGTTAAAATGCAACAGGTAAGTGAGGTCACCACAGGGGTTTTCTCTCTAGGCTCCCTTTTAAAACCTTCCTCCATGCCTTTCTCTTCTGTTTATCCTATAGGGTAGATATCTTCTATTCAGATCACAGTATGCCCTCATGCGTTCTCACAAATATATAACAGCATCATTTTAAAGAGCAACAGGATGTACAGTTAAATGATCTTCCCTTATCAAAGCATGTAAGATATTCTAACTGTATCCATTTTTAAACTTCCAATGACAATTTTTCCATATAGATATATATCACATAGAAGATTGTATTTTAAGATGTGACCAAATCACCTCTTCTCTTTTTAAATAAAAATTGGAATTTATGGGTGGAAAAATAAAATTGCAACCACACCAAAAATATCATGTCGTGCAAAGAAATCCAAACCTATTTTAACCTGGCTTCTATCTGCAGAAGATTGTGTCTGTGTATTTGCTTGTGTGGCTTCTGACAAATACATAAAAACAAAGCTGGCACTCAGATTTCAGACGACAAACATGGAATATTCGTTGCATGTATGTGCTTGTGCTTTTCACTCTTGTTTCCACAACACCTCTAAAATGATAGTGATCCGATGTACTACATGCATAAAAATATAAGCACAACTAAAGCGGTTAGATGGAGGATTTTTGCATACTGATAATGGACGGCTGAGGCATAACCTGATTTGAACAAATATGGCATGCTGAATTCTTGCTCCTTTTGATGCCTTTCCAACCCTCACTGTAATCTGTCCATTCTACCATCAAAGTAACCTTGTCTAGACTTAGTTTAGTATGATCAGCTGGTTCTGAAACATTTCTTCTTGAGGTTGTCTATCTATTTTTCTTCACTCAGTTTTATATGTTTCATGCATTTTTCTCAGTTGAATGAGACACTTTCAGATTCTCTCTCCGTGGTGCACCCACCCCCAGACTTTTGAGAGATCACAGATGAATGGTTACATGATTACATTGGGAAACACTAGAGCTTCAGTGCTTTGCAATTTGCCAACAAGGTGTACTAATCCAAATTTAAAAAACAATTCACTATGGTGGTAAATACTATCATGCTTAGATACAGAAATTGTGGAAAATTATTTTCTTTCCTCTGTCAAGGTATTAGTGTTGTTGATTTAAATCATGTGGGTTGTGTGTGTGTGTGTTTTCTCTCTAGTGCCGCAAAAATGGTAACACCATAGAGATTGAGAAGACATGGTATCATATAGATCAGCCTTGCTAAATTATAATCTCAGTTAGCATAGATTAGCCTTGAATTCACTATGGAACTGAATATGAACTCACTATGTAACTAAATTTGGCCCTTGGTACCCCTGCCTTCATCTCCAAACTGCTGGGATTACAGGAATGAACTACTGCACAGATCCATGGTGTCTTCTTATAGGAATTTAAAAACCTATTTATAGTAATAAACAAAAAACTAATGATAAAATATTAATAATAAAAAGAGAAATAGAAGTGAAATGATATAACAGATACAATGTTCATGTATTCATTTAGAAGAAAAATAAATTTTTGCTTGGAAATACCACAAATCATTTATACATTCAGATATTTAAATATTTACCTCCCAAAGGTTTTCTAGAAATTTATATGGCTTAAATATAGAAAAATGTATAATGCCCACAGGTATTCAGGGCATAAAGAAACTGTGACTAGTTTGTCAGCACATATTGATAACAATGGCAAGTTAATAACGTGCTATTTTTCAGGTGAGACTTCTTTGGATAATTATCTATAAGTAGTTTAAAATTTAGTTACTTTTAATTTCTCTATTTTAGTAGTTTTAGAAAGGTTGATTTTTTTTTGTGTAGGATAAGGTTGTGTTACCTTTATAATAGATTGCATACAAAATTAAGAAATATATATAAAGTCAGGGGAGGAAGGGAGCTAGTACAATTAAATTATATACATTACTATAAAGTAATAATTAGTACACTTTGGAGGCTTTTCAATTGGCTAGAGGTTTGGACTCAAATTCCAGAAAACCAGCTAAACACAGACATGCCCATACAAAGCTTTTACATGATTGGCAGTTTGAAGGAACTGGAAGCAAACCAGATACTCCAAGGAAACACAATTGTCCTTGGTAACTGAAGCTTAACAATCCTTCTGTCAAGTTTTACAAGATTTTACTGAGTTATGTTGTCAAACGGAAGAGACAGGAGGGCTTGAAAGAATAGATGGATTTCAATTAAGCCTTTCTTTAGTTTTGAATATTTGAATAGGTAGAGAGGAAGTTGGATAGACACACTGCAGACAGAGACAACAGCAAGAATGGAACTGAGACGTGATGAATTAGAACTGCATGTTCCAGGTCATTTAAAATGGCAAGAGTTGGATGTGTATGGGGAGCCTACTGGTAATGTACGGTTCAAATGTCAATGAAATCCTTGGGGAGGCAGATAAAGTTTCAGATAAAAAGCAAGGATGAGGGTCAGAAAGGAATGTGAAGTCTGCTGTGGAAACAAAAAGAAACTTGTATCAGTATTTTAAGTAGACTGATCATGTAATGAAAAGCACAAAATCCACTTTGTATACATCTTTAAAAATAAAATGGGACAGCATAATCACAGCCATTGCCCCGCTTTTAGCAGTTTATAGCACATTTTAAATATCTACATAATTTTCTTGCTGGGTACTATTTTTTTCCATTTTAAAGGTAAGATCATAAAAGAGTTAAGATATTCAAGACTTTAGGTCAAATATAAGATCACAATTTCCTATGCTTATACATTTCCCCATCTGTATCCTATGACTACTCAAGTATGGACTCTGGATTCCATTCATTTGAGTTTTAAAATTGTCTTACTAGTCATTAGTCCTGCTTGGTATCTCAATTTCCTTTCTTTGCAAATGAATGTGGTAACATACTTCAATATTGAAGAGTAATTTATTTATTATTTAAGATACATTGCACAGCATCTAATTCACAGGTCTCATTTTTCATTGCTGTTTCTTCTCACCGCATACAAAGTGTAAATGAAAATAAAGGTAAGTAGGACAATTGCAGACATTCACCCAAAGCAGATGTGTAGACTTTTGTCACTCCCCCAAAACAACATGAGTTTTCCACAAACATAGAAATTAATATATCAAAATTCAAGTGCTGAGACTTAAATTTTCAATATTTCTGAAAACCTCTTCCAAATTATATCTTAAGTCTCAAATGAATAGTTACATATATGGCTGATAATTATTCTAGTATTTCAAGAAGATGCTGTAGTATTTACGCATTATGCAAGAGTATAACCATAGACACGGAAATGGCCGGCAGCCATATTGGAACTGTGCCTAGCTGCCAAGGGTCGGAAGACATGATCAATCACCATCAGAGAAAGCATGTTCTCACAGCACAGCAGCAATTGTAAACTTGATTGAATAATAGCTATAGTTTGGATTGACCATTTGCTTATTTAAAATTAACCTTTAAAACATGAGTTAGCAGTTTGGGATATCATCATACAAGTAGGTAAGTCATTCATACATATAAGATAAGGCAAGTTGTCCTGCATAGGTCCAGTCTTGAATCTGCCTCAACCAGCAGTGAATAGAAAATATTCAAGCCAAAAACTATCCCTGAACTAAACATGTAGCTAACATGGTGTAACAGCTACTTTTCTAGCACTTCCATTATTTCCAGGATTTAAAGTACAAGTAACTGTATGCTAGATTATGTGAAAATGCACAACAATTAGTAAGAGACTTGAATAATTCAGGATATATTTTATGTTTCAGGATGGTTCTGGTGCCAATTCCTCATGGACACTTATAGACACCTGTGTACATAGGGAAGTGGCATCACTCTGAGTTTACATAAAGTAACTGTGCCCATAGAAGTTCCTCAGTTTGACATTGACATATATAAGAGAATCACTGGGTGAGCTCAGTCAATGTGTATTTAATCTCCATGCATTTCCTTTGTAATTTCTACTGACTGTATGTATTTTTTTAAATAAACGTCAATCAGTGACCCTTAGAAAGTCACCTACATCACAGAAACAATAAAACTTAGTTTTCCCTAAAAAGAAAAATCTTTGTTTGCAAATTTCCAAATGGTGTAGAATTCACAGAGATTTTTGTAACATTAACTATAGTTGAACATTCATGTCTAGCAATATATTAAATGCATTCAACATGTATACAATGATATATTAAGTATGTTTAATATATAATTGAATAATGTATTAAAATTATTGGCAAGAATTGTCTACGTTGTGTATCTCAAATTATTTTGGCAGAGATACCTAAACACACACTGACCTAAGTAAGAATGATTCAGTCATAAAAAGTAAAACACCAGGACTACAATTCATTACTTTCAATTTTGAAATATTAGAAAGCAGTAGTTGGTTTTAACATTTGGGTTTGAAATAATTTGGTTTTTATAAGAGATTGTAAGTCTGTGTAAAATGACTATGTCTCTGGGTTACTCTTTTTCCTATAGGAAACTTGTACACAGTAGCACGTCTTCTTATGGCAAACACACACACACACACACACACACACACACACACACACACATTGAAGTATGCTCTATAAATAAGAAGGTGACATTGACAACACTCACCGAAGCTGGTCAGAACTGAATAAATATACGTGGCCCTCTTGTGTGTGTGTGTGTTATCCTTTTACTCACAGTACATATAGCCTTGCATACAGTCTCCTTCTGATGAAGAAGATAAGAATAAGGGAATAAGAAGGGTAGGAAGGATGAAAAGAAAGAGCCTGTGATGATGATATAATTCAATGAGTCGTTATTTAGCATTGTGTAGAATATATTTCCATTAAGATGCTTTTAACATATGCAAAGGGAAGGTCATACCGTGGTCCCAGAGGTGAAATTCCCAATGAATAATAAGAATGAAAGCAAAAAAACAGAAAATGGTGATTTTAGAAAGATAATTTGTCAAAACCACATCATACCATTCTCTTTTCAGATGGTCTTGCTATTTAAATTAAAGTGTCTTAGGAGAAGATGTATTTGACAACAAATAGAACTCAAATGCCCTCTTGTATGTGTTAACCTTATTAATTGCTTTAACATTCAAGTGCCTGCACTCACAGGCATAGAAAGTTCCGGTTATTTATTGCCATTTATTGTGGCAGACCTTTGTTCTTTGTGCTATTCAGCTCTGTTATTATTTGGAGCCAGGAACTCTGACAGCTGCTGCCAGTTCCATGAAGTTTGTTTAAAACAATGGGGGAAATCGCCTAGCAACCTCACATCCAGTTTCTGGTACCCTCCTGGAGATCACATTCCATATACTCAGCTCATCTCCATAAGCTCACAGGGGAAATCATGGTGCCTGTGTGCACACACATGCGGACCAACACAACAGAACCAAAGTTCCCAACTGGGTCTCTTAAAATCTTGCCCAGAGTTCATAATCTATGTGACTATTTGACATATGAGGCATGGGTGGTTATTAAAGCTGAACTAATCGCATGGAAATATATGCAAATCAATTACTTTCTTCTCTTTCAAAGTTACTTTTGTGAAGACATTAATACACAGCTGAAAATAGGGTTCAAATAATTAAATAATTTATTTATTTGACTAAAATAGTAGTCAGAAGTCCTCTTCATCCTGTGCCTAATATGTGAAGCTTCATACCCATTGTCTATTTTGTTATAATTCTCAACATCCTCATAACTTTTGGTAATGCAGATTTTATCTTGAATCAACTTGAAAACATGGCAGAGGAATGAAATAAACATTGTTTCAAAGTTAGTAACAGCCAGAGATTGGACTGCTTTTATTGTATATTTATCTATATTTCATATAATGATAAAAATGCTTAGGACATTATAAAATGTTGTGAAAATGCCATTCCACTAAGTTACAGGGATCGACTCTAACACTGAAACGTCACATGCTCATTCGACCACTTACTTTATATTAATGTTTTATCTTCTTATCCTTATGTAAAATAGAAATGGTAAAACATAATCTAAGGTCCCTCACTAGCTAGCATTCTATACGTCCATAAATGCCTTTGCTCTTCCATAAAACTGCTCTGCATTAACAATGGAGAAGGAGGAAACAGTTATGAATCCAAAGTTACTTGCCAGCTTGGACTACCATGTTGGACAAGTGCTACCATCTGTGAAGCTGGAAGAACGGAGTGGTCAGCTGATCACAAAGAGCTAGAGATAGCAGTAAGAACCTTGACAAAGAGTATAGAGTATGGGTATCCCAGTCTTAATTAAAACCATAACTTCAACTTACTAGAAATTAATGAGAAGTGATTTGAGTTCAAATTCTAAGAGTGGTCAAAATGAATAGTTTGTGTACAAAAGCAGTTTGGGGCACATAAAGAGATGGTGGAGTACACTGAGTCTATTCATTTTCCTGCTGTCTGTGTCTGCTCTCCACATTCATGACAGACAGAATGAAATTGTAATTACTATTCAATATATACTATGTGAAAATTCAGGCATTCTCCAAAAAACAAAGACACTATTGCAAAGAAAATGTGGAATCCAGAGGCTTGGATTTTCCCTAATCATGTTCTGAAAATCATTGCCATTATGGGTATGTACATAAGTCACATTACATAAAGCTAACCACTTTGTTGGAAAACACATTAAGGACTATTAGATGACAGTGTAATTCCTCAATTCTCTGTTATTCATTCATAAAATGAAAATGCAAAAAATGTTAATTCAAGGAGAAAAGCATGTTTATCTTTTCTGTTCTTTTTAATTTTTTCCATTTATCTTGAAATATCAGAATAGGTAGGCAGTGCCTTATCTTGATAGGCGCTTCCTAAGAATTAATTAAGTTATAGTTCTAGGTACTGTTGAATTTCTTGGTTCTCTATGAAGATTCATGGGCAAGGTCACAGTCTCAATACTGTCGAATTTGAAAAGATACTTGATAAACACTGGATGACTGTATCTTCCCTTTAGGATTTCCTAGGGCATCTAAAAATTTGTCCTAGTTCCTTGTTATTCCAAGAAGTGGCACTGCAAGATACCATCAAGGAAACATGAGAAGGCATGATGGAGAGGGAAGTGGCAAAGGGGGAACTAAAGTGAAGGAGACAGGAACGAGTGGAGAAGCTTCATGGCACTTTACACACAGAAGCAGTTTACACAAGGTTTAGAAATTTATTGTATCAAAATGTGTTCACTGTGGTCTTCACGGAAACATTTATTTGCTAAGAGTGCTTGTAAGAGAGTGTGAGGCATAAACAGAAGTGACTTTAAAGTAAAAAGGGCTTGTAGATTCCATATAGTGACTGTGGCATCCTGTTTATACTACAAGGGTTCGTTCATCATCACTAAACTTCTCTTGCTTGGCCTAGCTTCTGGTTGTATTTTCATTTTATCTACATCTAAAAGTTGGTCTTATTCTTATAATGGAAGCTATCCTCAAATCTGATCTCTATTTGTTGCCCAAGTTCCATTACCTTAGCAGTGATGAATGGCCCTAGGACTGATGAATATCTAACCCCCCCCCCCATTTTCTTCGTAGATACTGTTTGTATCTCAGCTTATGATCAAGTTGCCCAGAGATAGGTGAGTTCATGTCCTTTTGATCTTGTGTCTGTTCCATATCTGATTTTGGATCCATTGTCCCGACTCTGGCACCCTGCCTTCCTGTATTTTTCTTTTGCTTCTGGTAAGCAATTTCTTTGTCCCATACCCTTGCCAGCAACTTTCTTTAAACTATTTTGGTCATCAGAATTACTGCAGGGTTGGTCTGTTT
The DNA here is from genome assembly GCA_028551405.1 of Uromys caudimaculatus. NCBI lineage: Eukaryota > Metazoa > Chordata > Mammalia > Rodentia > Muridae > Uromys > Uromys caudimaculatus. The sequence continues at coordinate 59,324,633 of CM052704.1, forward strand.
AGAATCTGACCTATGAAGATGGTGAGTTTTCTCCCACACCTACATTATCTCATCAAAGATAACAGGAAAAAAGAATAGTATAGTCCTTGAGACGAAACTGATTTGAAAACAACATAGTAAAATGGTCTTTGTTTTGCTTTTAGTTTCTGTATATTTCCTTATTCCTAGGATTCCCTTTATCTAATGCCAATGCTAACCAACTTTTGGCTTATACTCATTAAGAGGCTACTTTCTTTAGAGTTCAAACAAAGAGGAATTTAGCATGTCCTTTGAAGCTGGACAGACTTAATATTCAACTCTAATACCAAAGACAGTGTTTTAAGAAACTTAGCAAAAAAAAAAATCTGACTCAGTTTGTTTTTAAAGCTTTTTTTTTTTTTTAGTATTACTGGAAATATAATAATAATAATAATAATGATAATACAAAAATACATACATACATACAAAATCCTTATATCAGCACCAGATACCCAGAATTCATCAGTGTGCAGAGGTCACTTGCCTCCCCCTTTTTTTCCTATTCTATACATACCAGAGAAAATATTTAAGTCAAATTACAGCAAAGAAAAGTGAAAATACCTCCCTTCAATTTCTTCTAAGACATAAGTCTAGACCATGACATCATGTCTCTTATGTCTCTTTCCTGCTTACATTAATTTTTATGCCATTGGCTAACAGTACAAAAGCCAATGGAAGAAATAGATTCGAAGATCCAAAGGAATAAAAATCTGGTTTCACAAGTCATGAGAATAATCATGTCAGCTTTTAAGCCTCCACTGATATTTAATTAAAGGAAACCTGATTTATAGACTTTAAGTTTTAGAGAACCATGATTAAATTATCAGAAGAGAAATGGCAATCAAGTAGAAAAAAAGCCAGTTTCTGAAGAGATTATTAATGAATTTGAAATAGCAACACAAGTCAGCGGTGTTGCTTTTTCCAGTTCTTTGGCAAATTGAGTGCTAAAACAGCTTGATAACGCTCACAGAATGTGGTTATAATTAGAAGGGAAATAGTTGTTAATGTAAGTGTTTTCTCCTTCTCTACCTGTGCCATGTGACAGATCTAGTGAGCATGTGCCAGCTCAAACCATGGCCAACTTCATGGAGAGTAGCCTGGGTCACTCACTGTCCCAAATACATCTATCAAACTGGTGAACAGAAAACAAGTCTTCCTCTAATGTTCTAAACTACAAATAACTGACATTTTTCACAGTTCTGGATGCTGGAAGTTCAAAACTAAGTATGAGTTGATTTGTTTTGGGGTTGAAGATCTACACTCTGCTGCAGACAGCTGTTTTCTGTACATATGCCTGAGAGACAGGAAGAGAAAGCCAACTCTGTAGAGTTTGACTTGTTAAGAAGCTGACTGTATTTCTTTAATGTTCAACCATTGTGGTGTCTGTCACTGGATTTTAACTACCTAATAGAGACTCAGTATCTGGAAACAAATCTTCGGGGCTTAAAAGTCGTCATAGGAATATTTAATGTGCATGATTTAGCCCTTGAATTATCCTTATATGTTTTTAATGAAATTATTTTTGTATTGTATAGATTTGTTTGGATCATGCTTTATAGGTGGCTGCATAACAATATAGTAATATATAATACATAATAATATATGATGATATGATACAATAACAATTTTATTGAGAAAGGAATAAGCTATATACTAACATTATTATTAATAACTTGTTTTAAACATTACAGGAAACAAGATGATACTCAAAGTATATGCAAGGTTAATACAAGAAATTTTAAATTAAACAAACATATTCAACATCAGGAGGTAGTTTGTTAAAATCTCAGAATATTGGTAGATAGCAATCCAAGGAGCATTTGAAATTAGTAGACGTTAAAGTGCTTTTTAATCAACACAGACATTTTTCCTGTATAATCTATTTTTGCTTACAGAATAAGCCTGAAAATGATAAAAAGTACAAGTGTAACAGTATTTCCTACTCTGTTGAAGAAACATGTCCAACCCAATTAGATTTTCTGAAGTGCTATCTACCTACAAGAGCCTGTCTGACCATTAGAGTAAATCCTCACATCCAGGCCTTCTAACTGGAAACAGAATCATCTTTACTCCCTGTGTTTTACTAACAACTTTAAAACTGTAAGCATTAGGAAAATGAGCTATGTAAATGGATATCAAGGTAAGGATCCCCAACTTAACTAATCAGTAAGTAACTAAACTCTTAGGAGTAGATGGTCAATGAATCCTCTGGATCTCTCCTAATTTCTATTGTCATTCATTCTGTGAAATTCATTTCCTCAAAAGGAAAAACAACAACAACAACATAAAAGATCCACAGAGTCTTTTATTTGCCTTTACCCCCAAATTACTTGTGTGTTAGTTCAAATCAATTATTGCTCCCTAAGGAATGCTGTGTCTGAAGTTGCTGCTGTGGCCCCAGGAACTGCTTCCTAAATGACATTCTGTGATGTCCCCTACCTCTTATCTGCCTGACACTCATCACTCAGCCCAGGGCAATGGCTCTGAGCCAACATTGCTTGCAACTATGAACAAAAGCCTCTTTGTCTCTGTTTAAATAATTACATTACACTTCTCATGCATGCACACTGGAATGAAGCTTCACGGAAAGATAGAGTGACTTCAGATGCAATCTGAAAATGACACCATGGCAATGACCTTTCAGACTTTTATTTTAAACTAAGCACACAATTCTTTAAGATATATAATTAAAACAAAGAGAAATATACCTGTGTGGTTAGGAAGATATATATTCTGATTTGTAATATGTGATTTTATATATATATATATATATATATATATATATATATATATATATATGCTGATTTGTAATATTATAATATCTGAGGATTATGTTTCTCTTTGATTAGATTTTACTTTTACAATGTGAATTCCTTGAGAAATGCAATGCTTATCTTAGATCCCATAAAATCTTTTCCTACATTAAGTAGCCCTTCCCCATTATCGTAAGGTATACATTGCTTGTAATTGCTAATAAATTCAATGATGTTCTTTTCTTTGCTGTCAAGAGCCACTGTCTATGCTTGTGGTCAGACATCTGGCAACCACAGCTTATTTACAAAAGTGTAGAAAATATCTGGATATTTGTAGACACAAGGACAAGAGACTCAGAGCCATGACACTTTAGGAAAACTATTTAGATTGCTCCTTTAAGCAACAGAACATGAGAAAACAATAGCCAATATTAAACTGTTCTCCAAAGCCTTCTTACTACAGAAAGCTTCATTGTGAGGGTAAATGTTTTATATCAAAATGGTAAAGTGAAATCAAACACAAAAACTATAACATTTTGGTCACTCCAAATTATAAAATTAAAATGTTTTCTTAGACATTCTATGGTAAGAAACAAATGAAGAAGCCTTATAGATGTTTTCTATTTATACACTTCATAAAATCCTTTTAAATTTTTAAAAATAGATTGATCATCTCTTTTTTAGTATCTTGCTAACTTGGAGCTTAATTATAAAATTTATAAAACACACAGACTACAAACTATGAACAAAAGTAAACTTAAAGAGGACTTCATATTCTGAATAGTAGCAAGGAGTACATAGATAAATTTAGAGACATAGCAAATGCTGAAGAGCTGGAAGTGTGGTGAATGGGTTGCAGCATGGATTCGCCTTTGCTCTGTGGAACTGTGAAAGTTGGGTCTTGTATGCAACAGATGAGTTGTCAGGCTTTTAAAGTGAAACTTCCTGTGATATGTGGAGCCAAGGGAGATTAAACACCGGAGAACTCAGTGAGCCTAGTGAATAAGGTCTGGGTTGGGCAAAAGGTTTAATACTGAAATATTGTCACAGCATCAAGAAAATGGAAGTTATCAATCAGAGAACAGTGATTTAAAAGAGATGTCAGGGGTAAGGGTGAAATAAATTAGAAGGAATACAAATTATTTCTGGAAATTATCAAAAAGCAGAGACTTGGTCATAGAATAGTAACATGTTACTTACGAACCTACCAAACTGACTCCCTAAAATCAAAGAGTAAAGATATCAATAGACCAGCCATAATTATGGCTAACTAAATGAATACATTCTATGAAAGACACCTTGATTATTTTATATTATATATGTAATTTATCTCTACTTTAATATGTATTCATCATTATACTTTAAACTTAGACTTGGGTTATATCTAAGTGGTTGAATACTTGCCTAGCCTACACAAGGCTCCACCTCCACTCATCTGAGGAACGTTAAGGAATAATTCAATAGATTTCTTTTTCTTTGTGACCCTAAAAATTGAATCTAGGGTATCACTTCTGAGAGTAAACTATCAACTTCTACTCCCCTAAACGTTTGCCTAATCTTGACAATATCAGAATATTTTCTGTCCTGTGATACTGGAATTATATTTTAAAAAAAAGAGAAATCTATGAGGAGTGAGTAAGTCAGAGGGGAGTGAGGAGAACTAGCTAGAAGATTTGTCATGAAGGTGAGTTCTCCCTGGACTGTTTTGTGGTCTGAGAGACTCTAAGCAAGAGTCTCTCATCATTTCCAACACACTGTTTTTTTAACCTATTACAACATCAAATATTTTAAATCAAAATACTTTTAAAGGTACATTAATGGTTCTGGAGAGTATGCTCAGTGGTTAAGGACACATTCTTCTTTTGCAGAGGGCTTAGCTTCAGTTCCCAGAACCCATGTGATAGCCCAAAACCACTTACAGCTCTAGTTTCAGGGGAACGGATGGATTCCTTCATCTGACCTTCACAGCCTCTTACATTTATGTAGAACACATAGTTGTGCAGGCTCACACAAGTACACATAAATAAAACTAAATAATTTTTTAAGAGAGTTAATGTAATGTTCAAATTCTAAAACATATGTTCTGTATGCATGTCTCAGGAGGAGCTCTGTTTACTTTTTTATCAGAACATTTTTCTTGAAAATTTTAACATGCATTAAAAATTGTTCTTATAATGGGGTGAATGTTCCTAAAATAAAAGTCTCTAGGTACTGACTCTTGAGCAGGCAGCGTTCTGAGACCATAGAGCTAGACTAAGAGAAAAACTAATAGGTAGGGGAAAAAAAACTGCATACAAGTCTTTGCCCAACTAAACATCCAATAAGCCTTCCAAATGCAGAAGCCAAACAGTTTGGATTATTTTATTCCACTTGGTCTTGATTGAATCAACATCCAGTTGACAATTTAGGGTAAACAATATAAAGCTAAAGTCATCCACTGATTTGGCTCAACGGGACATCATTATTTTATTCTGGTTCTGATCCCAGTCCTTGGTTTATAATATCCATCACACCACAAAAACTGCTTCCCGTGGAAATTTTAGTCCACCAAAACATTAGTGGGACAAGCCCCTCCTCATCCCACATAGTAGTCCAGTCAGTATTTACCAGCTTCCAATCCTGTAAATACTGACAGACCTCCTTTAGATCTTCATTGACGGTTTGACCACAAGTCATTTAAAGTGTAAATTCTGTGGTGGACCTCATATCATCCTCTAGTCCTAATTTAGAGTCCCAACACTGAAGTCCTAAGAGCTACATTGTTCATTTGTTTCAAAACCCCTGGCAGGACTGTGGTTTCTTGTTTCCATTGGTACTGTCAACCATGTGACTTCCTCTGGCCAATGAAATGTGAGCAAATGTCCACTGTGTTTCAGCAATGAGGCTGAAGATGCCTAGAATATCATTTATAATCTTCTCACCTCCCGCTGGCTCCATGAATATCATTAGTGAATTGTTACCATGTGTCCTGGAACAGGGCATTTGAAACAAACAAGATACAGAAAGAACATTAAATTTATTAATTTGAAATCCTGGGATTTGTAATAACAAATATAGAAACTAACTATCCTGGATGATGTCAACAAATACTCAGATACGAAGTCTATTTCTTTATCAACTGAGAAACTGACAGATTCAAAGAACACATGATAACGTGAACAGGACTTTTAAAAATGTATATTAAGCCCTTCTTTACCCAAGATCTCAATTACTTTCTATATTGAAAACAACATGGCCAATGAACGGAGACAGTCATGTATTATGTCGATATAGGTCTGCTTCTTATCTTCTAAGTATGGTAAGCATCATATGATTTAATTCATATGACAATAAATGCTATTTATTACCTTTGTGTATCACAGAGTGTGTTACATTATCTTTATTGAGATAATTGTTGACTGGGAATGAGAATACTTGTACTTATTGCTTTGAATTTAACTTTATTCATCAATGTTGGATGTCAGAAGAACATTTTCATCAAGTTATAATACATGTAAATATTTTACTTCTGCTTAGGTTGTTAATTACTGAAATTATATTTTGGATATTAGATGCAACTTGAATCAGTCATGTCTTGAAATGGCTCTCAGGATAGACAATAAAAAGTATTTCACTAGCAACTCAACACCATTTGACTTCTGAGCTGTAACAAACTCAGGTCAAAAATTAAATTCTCTTCCTACTTAATTTGGCGAAAAATGTGAATTTCTGACTTAAAGAAGAGAAATTCAGAGTGGCTTATGAAACTTGAATTTCTAGACATAAATTCTTCTAAGATCTTTTGAGATCACATGCTGTAGTATTTATCAAAAGTTCTGATGAGTTTAATGTAGCATAAGGATTAGATTTCTCCACCAGCATACAAGATCCTGAGACATTGAGACATGAGTGCTTTGGCAATATTCATTTGGTTTTGTCAAATCAAAGGGCTCCAGAATTATGTTTTGAAGTGTTTCTGAAACCAAAAGAAACCCTCACTGCTTTGTACATTTCGTCATTCTTTGTAATGCCTCCAAACTGGATATTGTTCTCAAGTTCGATGGGTAATAAACAAATCAGAAATGGTTTGGACTGTGATCACAAATTTACTCTCACAAGTAAATTTTGTTTTTTTTCTGAATCTCATCGTAAAATTTTCCTATGAGCAATGTCTCCTAAAGCTACACCAATTTAAAACAAAATTTCAACAAATAATAATAATAAAAGAAAAAGCAAGCAACTCAGCTTTCTGTACTTTTCCTGCCCACAGGATTCTTATATTGCAGGAACATGTGGACAGTGTCCTCAGGAAAAAAGTGACCACATATAGTGTCATCCATTAAGCACTTAATTCTGTGCAACTTAATAACAGTTAATAATCCAAAATTTTGTATTCATTTTAAAATAACTGCTATCCATAAATTAAAAGAAACACTATTTCCATTTAATCCTTAAGCAATTATAGTCGCTTACAAATGGATCATATGTACCAATTGGTTTTACCCACAACTTAATCTTTAAAATCTGGCTTGACAGTGACAACCTTATTTTACCCTGATTTTATAACATCTTTTGACATCTACTGTGGTAAGAAATGAAAATGTCAGGATCACAGAATGTTACCATCACTGGGTAGAAGATACTATAATTTCACGTCGTAACTGGATCTTGAGTTAGTCGGGCAGTGCCCTGGAGAGGCCAGAAGCTTCTGTCTCAGCTGCAGCTGTAGACAATAGCCAGGGACTTTCATGAGTGAAAACTTGTGGATCTCAAGGTGTCTGTGCGAACACTTTAGAAACAATATATTTGCCAATTTTCTCATTTTTTAAAGTTATCAACTCACTCTCGATTAAGTAAGGGTTGATATCAGTAGAAAAGAAGGTTAACAAAAACATGTTTCAGCACCTTGTTATTCTTCCTTGTGCCCTCACATAATGATTTTATGTTTACAGGAGTACTCAAAAATTTCAAAAAGCAAAGTCATCAGAATCAACTTTTAATAATAGCACAAGAGAATTTTCCCTGAAAGGTTACTAATAAAATACTTGCTAGAAATTCTTTACTGTTATAAAACTAAGCATGCATATCACTTGATTAATATCAGTGCTAATCACCCCTCTCAGAACACAAAGATCATTCTTGAACAGGAGGAAAAAAGCCAGAGATGGTGGATGACTTCAAGGAAGCGATGTTTTCCAGACACAATGGAACAGATGCATATGTGAACTCACAGAGAATATAACTGCACATAAAAGACCTGCTTAGTCTTAAACCAGACAAAATCCCAGAATTTTGGAGGAAAAAAAAGTGGCTATAAAGAATCAGGCTTAGCTGAGGAACTATTGGCATTTGTTATCTGTTCGGGAACGATAAATCTGTTTTATCAGTGGCAAGACAGCTGGTTATTGAGGACAAGCCCCAGCACAGTACTAGATAGCCACCACAAAACCACAAAAGGAACAATATACGTACATACATACATACATACATACATACATACACATACATGCATATGTATTATATATGTTTATATATACATATATATAATGTATAAGAGAGAGTATAGATGATAGATAGATACATGCATACATACACACTGAAAATGCAATAGCAAGCAAGCACATGGGAAATTACTGCCCTGACCAGAAGAGGGAAGGCTTCAGAGACTTTGGAACTTGAAATATAGACTACGTGTGCCACACAGGTTTTGGGAACAGAATCTGACTCCTCCTCTGTAAGAGCAGTGAATGTACTTCAATACTAAAACATGTTTCCAGCTTCAAGGGATTTCTTCTTGAGTACTCATGTGAGGAAAGGGTGTACTAGCTGTAGGACATCCTTAGTAGGTACCAACTCCGTTTTAAGGCGGTCTACCTTCCTGACCTTATCTCTCCCTGTTTAAATCCATTTGGAATTATTATATAACAAGTTATCTGAGGCTTAACATCTTTTTAAGTAAAGAGTTTTATATAGTTCACAATTCTGAAACCAAAAAAATTCAAAATGATATGGTGCTGACTTCCTAACAAGGATCCCCTGGTGATGTCATAGCCGATAACTGTAGCAGAGATCAAGCACTCGACGGCTTTCCTTTTAACCATCTGATTTTGTGAGAACCAACCTATCTGTGAGAGTAACATTAATTCAGTCATGAAATGGACCTTCTGAGAACTATTTTTCACTGGGCTCCACTTCTTAAAGGTTCTCTCATTCTTCCAGCATACTGTGAGCTCAGAGTGAAGGCAAGTTTTCATTTCCCAAATCTATGGGAGGAAAGAGTACATCCATCATTCAAAACCATGCAAAGACTCTCTCTCCTAATGTTCGCTTTGAGGATTAAAGGAGACGTAGACATTCAGATGGAAATACCATTTGAAAAGAAAGTGCTTAATAAGTAAGGATAGATAGAGTGGAAAATTAGGGCAACTACCAGAAGTTCTTCTGGTGGAATCTACAGTTGACATAACCACAGGGGTAGGGATGCTGTGAGGATGCACTGGGGGGAGGGGCAAGCTTGCATCACTGGTCCATAGCAGCTGATGCACTTTAAAGATGGTGAAGTTCCCTCTCTGAACTTCCTTCCACGTAGCTGGTTCGGCCTTCATTTATTAAAAGGAAAACATTTTAATATGAAGGGTTTTCTCATGCTGCTTATTCATATTTAAATGGTAGGTATTGACAGTCCAATACGTTTGGTTCAGTTTGTATTATCACTTTTGGACTTCCTGGTAATCTCACAGGGGTTCACATTATTAGATTGTTTAAAATGCACTTACAGGTGTCTTAAATGGCAGCCCTTTAGCTTCTCTGTAAGATGCCTTTGCTGGCATGGTGATGACACTCAGAAGTGGCCACTGTTCTTTCTAGTAACTTCAGAAAAGTTTTTCCATGTATGCCCCCAAGGGTCATCTCTTGACATCCCTTTTTAGCAGTGGCCTGACTTTAATTCAGAAAACATCCTAATATGTATTTGGGCACCAGCTGGAGAGGCATGCATTTTTCAAACCAAATTATGATTCTTTTTACTAAATAATCTTTTTTTCTGTTTTTTTTTTTTTCTTTTCATGATTTACAACAATCAGAAGTAAACGAGCCACCACAAAACCTGGATTGGAAATATCTTTGACTATAGCACACAGTTTATTATATACAACTTCAAACTTCTGTATTCAATCAGTAGATAATATAATACTGATAAACTTTTTACATTATAAGGGGGCTGGCAAGATGGCTCAGAGGATAAGAGCACTGGCTGCTCTTCCATAGGTCCTGAGTTCAATTCCCAGCAACCACATAGAGGCTCAAAACCATCTGTAATGGGATCTGATGCCCTCTTCTGGTGTGGCTGAAGAGAGTAACAGTGTACTCACTTACATACAATAAATAAATAATTCTTTAAAAAAATAAAAATTTGGACATTATATATCAGATTCATCTTTCCTTCAGTTTAGAATAGCATTGTGTTCACTTTCTTTTTTCTCTTCCTTCCTATTTCCTTCCTTCTTCCTTCATTTTCTATATGTGTATTTGGTGTGTAGAATGAAATTCATGCCCATTGCATGTCTGTCAAGAGTTCTATTACTAAGCCAGACCTTGTACACTGGCACCTTGTTCACTTTCTGTCTTTTATCACTCATCTGGATAGCATGCAAATCATAAGAGCTTCTTTGACATAAACCCATGACATATTCTAAACAGAATCTGCTGACCACTTCAGCAAATGTACCTACTTTTCTAAGTTTGTACAAGGTAAACAAAGCTGGTATTGGTAAATTTATTGAGCATGATATATAGGAAATGTCCTGTAAATGTTAAAGGTATGAAATAAACATGACAGAAATGTACATTTAACATATCTGTGCTATAACTCAAGGGCTTTGTCATCACTATTTCATAAGTTGAAATCCTCCCCACCTAGGTATCAGTATCAGGAGACTGGGGCCATGGGGGAAATGCTTATGAGCTCATGAGATTAGTGTCCTAACAAAAGAGGCTTGAGAGGCTGCCAACCCCACCACCCATCATGTAACAGGATAGTGAAGAGACAGCTGGCTAAGGAGGCAAGACATGGGTGTTCATGAGTCACTGAATCTGCTGATACCTTTGTTTTAGACATCCCAGCTTCCAGAAAATTTCCTGCATCTTTTTCAGGTATTTTCCCTTTTATGGATCTACAATAATATTCTGAGAGGTACAATGACTTATGCTAAATAAACTTTTAACAACATGTCCAATGAAATACAGCTATCCAAGAGTAGGAGAATTCATCAATGGTGACAAATCTTTGATATATAAAAATTAAAAACTCAAAATTAAACTTACTGTAATAGGTACCCCTTAGTTTCATATTCTGTTCGTGAGTTTTGCTTTGTTTTATTTTGTTCATCACCTTCCTTCAAGCTTTGAAACACAAACTCTGACAACTTACAGACAAATGAACCAGATTGTTTTGGCTTTGAGACCATACACACAAAGCATTTACTTAAAAATCACTGAAAGAAAATAAACATATAACTCAACAATGAGAGTTAAGAAGTATAAACAAGAGTAAATTATAAAATCATTCTTAACAACGTTTTATGCATTTCTGACATACTGAGTTTAATGCCTTGAACCAGATTTTGCAAGGAATCCTGCAGGGAAGAAGACCCCTTTCCATATTAAATCTCTTCCAGGTTTTGCTAAGGAACACTGAACTATAATGCCAGGAATCTTCCTATCACATATGGCAAAGACACTTCTTTCTTTCTTTTTCTTTTCTTCTCTTTTCTTTCTTTTTTTTTTTTTGGTACTTTATTTACATTTCAAATGTTTTCCATTTCCAGATCTCCCCATTAGAAACACCCTACCCCATCCCCCCCACTACCTCTATGAGGGTGCTCCCCCACCCACCCATCCACTCCCGTCTTCCCTCCCTGGCATTCCCCTATACTGGGGCATCTAACACTCTCAGACCCAAGGGCCTCTTCTCCCACTGATGGCCAAAAAGGCCCTCCTCTGCCACATATGTGGCCAGCACCATGGGTCCCTCCATATGTATTCTTTGACTGGTGGTCCAGTCTCTGGGAGCATCGGGGACCTGACCAGTTGATACTGTTGCTCCCACCCAGTGGGACTGCAAACTCCCTCAGCTCCTTCAGTCCCTTCTCCAACTACTCCATCTGGGACCCCATGCTCAGTCCAACAGTGGCTGTGAATTGAATAATGGGCATTCCGAACTTTTAGGCTAATATCCGCTTATTAGTGAGTACACACCCTGTTTGTTCTTTTGTGACTGAGTTACCTCATTCAGGATGAAATTTTCAAGTTCCAATCCATTTGCCTGCGAATTTCATGAAGTCATTGTTTTTAATAGCTGAGTAGTATTCCATTGTGTAAATGTACCACATTTTCTGTATCCACTCCTCTTTTGAGGGGCATCTGGGTTGTTTCCAGATTCTGGCTATTATAAATATGGCTGCTATGATCATAGTGGAGCATGTGTCCTTATATGTTGGAGCATCTTCTGGGTATATGCCCAGTAGTGGTATAGCTAGGTCCTCAGGTAGTATTATGTCCAATTTTCTGAGGGTCTGCCAAACTGATTTCCAGAGTGGTTATAGCTTGCAATCTCACCAGCAATGCAGGACTGTTCCTCTTTTTCCACATCATCGCTAGCATCTGCTGTCACCTGAGTTTTTGATCTTAGCCATTCTGACTGCTGTGAGGTGGATTCTCAGGGTTGTTTTGATTTGCATTTCGCTGATGACTAAGGATGTTGAACATTTCTTTAGTTGCTTCTCAGCCCTTCGAGTTTTCTCAGTTGAGAATTTACTGTTTCGCTCGGTTCCCCATTTTTTGATAGGGTTATTTGTTTCTCTGGAGTCTAACTTCTTGAGTTCTTTTTATATATTGGATATTAGTCTCTATTGGAGGTAGGATTGGTAAAGATCTTTTCCCAATCTGCTTGTTGCCATTTTGTCCTGTTGACAGTGTCCTTTGCCTTACAGAAGCTTTGCAATTTTATGAGATCTCATTTCTCGATTCTTGATATTAGAGTATAAGCCCTTAGTGTTCTGTTCAGGATTTTTCCACTGTGCCTATGTGTTCAAGACTTTTCAGCACTTTCTCTTCTATTAGATTCAGATTCAGTGTATCTGGTTTTATGTGGAAGTCTTTGATCCACTTGGACTTGAGCTTTGTACAGGGAGATAGGAATGGATCAATTTGCATTCTTCTACATGTTGACTGCCAGTTGAACCAGCACCATTTGTTGAAAATGCTGTCTTTTTTCCCCTGGATGGTTTTAGCTCCTTTGTCAAAGATCAAGTGACCGTAGGTGTGTGGGTTCATTTCTGGGTCTTCAGTTCTATTCCATTGATCTACCTGCCTGTCACTGTACCAATACCATGCAGTTTTTATCACTACTGCTCTGTAGTACAGCTTGAGGTCAGGGATGCTGATTCCCCCAGAAGTTCTTTTATTATTGAGAATAGTTTTTGCTATCCTGGGTTTTTTGTTGTTCCAAATGAATTTGAGAATTGCTCTTTCTAAGTCTATGAAGAATTGAGTTGGAATGGCAAAGACACTTCTTAAAGTGAATTTCAGTGTGCTAATCGATTACAGAAAGACAAATGAGCCCTTCCAAAACTGTGTGGCAAAAGTCCTTCTTGCATGGAGACTGATCTCAAGGACAGAGAAAATAGTGTTTCGTTTTCATGCTTCCAAGGGTCTATGATTTGATGATTCTTTTTCTGAGCTTTTGTCTGGCTTGTAATCTCTTTGGAAATACCTGCAGAACTAAGAGCTAAAGTATTCAGCCTTGATTAAAATACTTCTGAATCATAATGAAGCTCCTCATTAGAAATGAACAGTATAGCATCTGTGTTAGTTATTTTCTATTGCTGTGATAAAATACCTTGACCAAAAGTAAATTAAGAAATATTTTTATTTCGCCTCACATTTCAAAAGGAACCTACGGTATGGTAGCAGGGCAGGTAGCTGACCTGCTCATCACTTCTTTATCCACACACAGGAAACAGAGGAAGGGAGCTGGAGGTGGGATAAGGTGATATATCATCAAAGATTTCCAAAGTAATATACTTTCTCCATCAAGACTGTGCCTCCTACAAGTTCTGTAAAGTATGTGGACCAACTGGTCGCCTAGTGTTCACACAAAAACCTACAAGGGTAGGGTCAATTGTCATTCAAATTCTCCTAGCATCTCTTTTGTTAAGGAGTATTTCCTCTCTGGTTCAGCACATTTTAGTTTTAAGTAAAGCCTAGTTATAAAGAGTTTCATATTGGGTTTAATTACCTCCTGGCTACAAAGAAACAAAAAGGAGTTATCTAAAACAATCACATTGAATTTTATTTAAAATCTAAGTGCCAGAATATTGCATGTTAGGAATTTCATATGTATAATTAATAATCTACTCCATAACAACAATATATTATTAAATTCAATGTGAAGCACACTCTTGGGTAATCAAGACTTTTTTGTTTTAAATGTCTTGTTTGTTGTGTTTCTTCACTTGCATTTTAAGTATTAATCATCCGAGTTTATAAAATAAATATGGAACACAGAAGAGGGCAACTCATCTGGGGAAATGACTTCCAAAGTGGGAAACTAGGTCACTTGGCACTCTGCCTGTTCTTGTATTTCATAGCGCTGCCTTAATTAGAACTGTTAGATCATCTCAGGTTCTGCACATGCCTTCAACGGCTCAGTTCGTTTATGTTTCTTTGAGCAAACTCATTATCACCTTCTTTAATTTTCCTTTAAATTTATTGATTTAATTACATGAATTGCAATCACAAATATGCACTTTCAAGGCAGCCAGCTTCATACTTTAAGTTTTAGCCAGGTTTTAGAAGGCAGGGAGTTAGTCTACATAGTTTATTCTTTCTAAAATGAGTCAAAATCTGTGCTGTTGTTTAACTCTGACTGATTGCTAAAAGAATTCTCTCTCTCTCTCTCTCTCTCTCTCTCTCTCTCTCTCTCTCTCTCTCTCTCTCTCTCTCTCTC
>CM052704.1:59339489-59369883 GCA_028551405.1 Uromys caudimaculatus
AGCATTATGCAGAACTCAGAGCCTAGCACATATATATTAGCTTCATATATATTAGACAAGCAATCCACCAACTAAGACATCTCTGCTACACTTGACAGTGATTTTTAAAATTAACTATTGCAAATGGCCAAGTAGTGATGAATGGAATAATTATTTGAATTTTAAAAATATTTATTCATTTATTGACATCCCAAACACTGCTCTGTCCAGATCTCCCCTCACAGAGTCCTTCTTCCATTCCTCCTCTCCTCCTTTGAGAAGGTGCCCCTCCCCCTGTAACTCCCCACCCTGGCTCATGAAATATCTGTAAGATTAGGTGCATCCTTTTCCCCTGAGACCACACAAGGCAGCCCTGTTGGGGAACAGAGTCTAGCTACAGCTTTAGGAATAGCCCCTCTCCAGTTATTAGGGGAACTACTTGAAGACTGAGCTACACATCTGATACATATGTGCCAGGGATCTTGATCCAGCCTGTGTATGCTCTGTGCTTGGTGGCACAGTCTTGGAGAGCTTCCAGGTATCCAGGTTAGTTGACTCTTTTGGTCTTCCTGTGGAGTTCTTATCCCCATCAGAGCCTACAATCCTAACTCCAGTGCTTTCATAAGAGACCTTGACCTCTGTCCAGTGTTTGGCTGTGGGTATCTGCATCTGTTTCAGTCAGCTACTGGGTAGAGCCTCTCAGAAGATAGTTTTGCTAGGCTCCTGACTACAAGCATAACAGAGTATCATTAATAGTGTCAGGGACTAGTGTTTGCGCACAGGATGAGTCTCAAGTTGGACAAGGTACTGGTTGGCCATTCCTTCGGTCTCAGCTCCATCTTTGTCCTTACACTATTGTTAGACAAGACAAATTTGGGTCAAAAGTTTCATGGGTGGTTTGGACTCCTTATGGTTCCACTGGGAGTCATACCTGGCTATAGGGAGTGGCCTCCTCAGGTTCTAAGTCCCCACTGTTAGGCATCTCAGCTAAGGTCACAAGACTCCTGGGAGCCTCCATCATCCCTTGTCTCTGGAGCTTCCTAGAGATTCACACACCCACCTACCACAGCAGCTGCAGGTTTCCATTCATTCTCCTGGCCTTCTGGCCCTCTCTCCTTTCTTTCCCCACACTTGATCCTGCCTTACCAATTCCTCTCCCTCTCCCCTCTCCTACCCAGGTACTTCACATCATCTGACTGTTTTATTCCTCTTTCTAAGTGAGATTCAAACATCTTCTCTTGGTCCTTTCTTTTTGTATCATGAGTATCCTGTACTTTATGTCTAATAGGCACTTATTACTGAATACATACCAGGCATATCTTTGGGGTCTGGTTTCCCTCACTCAGGATATTTTCTAGTCCCATCCACTTGCCTGCAAAATTCAGAATGTCCTTGTTTCTAATAAGCTGAATAGTATTCCCTTGTGTAAATGAATCGTTTTCTGTATCCAGTCTTCGGATGCAGAACATTTGGGTTGCTTCAAGTTTCTGGCTATTATAAATCAGGCTGCTATGAACATAGTGGAGCATGTGTCCTTGTGGTATAGGAGAGAATCTTTTGGGTATATGTCTAGGAACAGTATAACTTGGTCTTCAGGTAGAACTATTTCCAATTTTCTGACAAACTGCCAGATTGATTTCCAGAGTGGTTGTACAAGTTTTTATCCCACCAACAATGAAGGAGTGTTCCCCTTTCTCCACATCCTCACCAGCATGTGTCGTTCCTTGAGGTTTTTATCTTAGCCATTCTGATGGGAATAAGGAGGATTCTCAGGGTCACATTGATTCGGGTTTCATTGATGACCAAGGAGATTGAACTTTTCTTTAAATGCTTCTCAGCAATTCAAGATTCCTCTGCCGAGAATTCTGTTTAACTCTGTACCCCACTTTTAATGGGTTATTTAGTTTGTTGGAGTCTAAATTCTTGAGTTCTTAATATATTTTGGATATTAGCCTTCTGTTGGATATAGGTTTAATGAAGATCTTTTCTGAATCTGTAGGCTGCCATTTTGTCCTCTTGACAGTGTACTTTTCCTTACAGAAACTTTTCAGTTTCATGAGGTCCCATATGTCAATTTTTGGTCTTAGAGTCTGAACCATTAGTGTTCTGGTCAGGAAATCATGTCTTGTAACAATGCCTTCAAGGCTATTCTTCAAGGCTATTCTCCACTTTCTCTTCTATTAGATTCAGTGTATCTGGTTTTATGTTGAGGTCCTTGATCCACTTGTACTTAAGTTTTATGCAGGGTGATACTATGGATCAACTGGCATTCTTCTACATGTAGACATCTAGTTAGACCAGCACTATTTGCTGAAGATGCTTTCTTTTTTTCTTTTTTGCATGATTTGGCTTCTTTGTCAGAAATCAGTTTTCTATAAGTGTTTGGGTTTATTTTGGGGTCTTCAATTAAATTTTATTGATCAAACTATCTGTTCTTGTATCAATACAATGCAGTTTTTATTATTATGGCTCTGTAGTACAACTTGAGTTCAGGGATGGTGATACCTCCAGAAGTTCTTTTATTGTTTAGGATTATTTTAGCTATTGTTTTTTGTTTTTCTATATGAAATTGAGTATTACTTTGTCAAGGTTTGGAAAGTATTGTGTTGGAATTTTATAGGAATTGCATTTAATCTGTAGATTGCTGTTGGTAAGATGGAAATTTTCACTAATAATTCTACGTATCTGTGAGCATGGGAGATCTTTCCATCTTCTGATATCTTCTTCAATTTCTTCTTCAGAGGCTTGAATTTCTTATCATATAGGTCTTTCACTTGTTTGATTAGAGTTACACCAAGATATTTTATATTATTTGTGACTATTTTAAAGGGTGTTAATTCCCTAATTTCTTTCTTTGCCACTTTATCATTTGTATAATGGAAGGATACTGATTTTTTTTTTTAGGTAATTTTGTATCAAGCCACTTCGGTGGAGGTGTTTCTCAGCTGTAGGAGTTCCCTGGTAGAATTCTTGGGGTCATTTATGCACACTGTATATCATCTGCAAATATTGCTACTTTGTCCTCTTCCTTTCCAGTTTGTATTACCTTAATCTCCTATTGTTGTCTTATTTCTCTAGCTAGAACTTCAAGTATTATATTGGATAGATAGTGAGAGAGTGAACAGCTTTGGTTTTTTTCCCCTGGTTTTAAGTGGAAGCACTTTAAATGTCTCTTCATATAATTTGATTTTGGCTATTGGCTTGCTGTATATTGCTTTTATTATGTTTAGGCATGTGCCTTTTATACCTTGTCTCTCTAAGACTTTTAACATGAAGGGATGTTGGATTTTGTTAAAGGTTTTTTAGCATCTAATGAGATGACCATGTGATTTTTTTCTTTCAGTTTGTTTATATGGTAGAATATATTGATGGATTTTCTCATATATTGAACCATCCTTGCATCGTTGGGATCAAGCCTACTTGATTAGGGTAGATGATGTTTTGATGTGTTCCTGGATTTTGTTTGCAAGTATTTTAATGAGTGTTTTGCATCAATGCTCATAAGAGAAATTGGTCTCAAGTGTTCTTTCTTTGTTGTGTCTTTGTGTGATTTAGGAATCAGGGTAATTTCCTTCTGTTTCTATCTTGTGAAATATTTTTGAGGAATATTAGTAATTGCTCTTTTCTGAAGGACTGGTAGAATACTGCTCTAAAACAATCTGGCCCTAAGAGACTTTTAGTGACTGCTTCTATTTCTTTAGGGGTTATGGGACTGACCTTTTTTTTTTTTTTTTTTGAGGCAAAGTGAATGAGTTTATTAAGTAGACAAAGATGGTACATGCTTTATATTTAAGTATGCAGTTGTGGAGAGAGTGCTTAAGAAAAAGGTTATAGTAATAGTGTATATTGGAGCTGGCTTCTCAAGGGAGTGATCTCTCTCTCTCTTACTCTCTCTCTTGCTTGCTCGCTCACTCACTCTTTTCTTCTTTGTTTTGTTTCAAGACAGAGTCTCACAGGTTTGGCTGTTCTGTAACCCACAATGTAGACCAGACTGGCCTTGAACTAACAGAGATATACCTGCCTTGCTCTCCCAACCTCTGAAGTAAAAGCGAGCTTCATTACACCCAATATAAGTCCTTTGCTTTTCTTTTTTTCTTTTCTTTTTTTTTCTTTTTTCTTTTCTTTTCTTTTCTTTTTTTTTTTTTTTTTTTTTTGATACTTTATTTTCATTTAAAGTGTTTCCACTTTTCCAGGTCTCCCCTTTGGAAACCCCTTATCCCATTCCCCCTCCCCTGCCTCTATTAGGGTATTCCCCTACCCACTCCTATTTTCCCTCCCTGGCATTCACTATACTGGGGCATGGAACACCCTCAGGTCTAAGAGCCTCTCCTCCCACTGATGGCCAACAAGGCCCTCCTCTGCCACATACATGGCCAGCACCATGGGTCCCTCCATATGCATTCTTTAGCTGATGATCCAGTCTCTGGGAGCACCAGGGGGCCTGCCAGTTGATACTGTTTCTCCCATCCCACGGGGCTGCAAACTCCCTCAGTTCCTTCAGTCCCTTCTCCAACTACTCCATCTGGGACACCATGCTCAGTCCAACAGTTGCTGTGAATTGAATCATGGGTATTCCGAACTTTTGGGCTAATATCCACTTATCAGTGAGTTCATACCATGTTCGTTCTTTTGTGACTGAGTTACCTCACTCAGAATGATATATTCGAGTTCCAATCCATTTGCCTGCAAATTTCATTAAGTCATTGTTTTTAATAGCTGTGTAGTATTCCATTGTGTAAATGTACCACATTTTCTGTATCCATTCCTCTTTTGAGGGACATCTGGGTTGTTTCCAGATTCTGGCTATTATAAATATGGCTGCTATGAACATAGTGGAGCATGTGTCTTTATTACATGTTGGAGCATCTTCTGGGTATATGTCCAGGAGTGGTATAGGTGGATCCTCAGGTAGTATTATATCCAATTTTCTGAGGGTCTGCCAAACTGATTTCCAGAGTGGTTGTACGAGCTTGCAATCCCACCAGCAATGGAGGAGTGTTCCTCTTTCTCCACATCCTCACCTGAGTTTTTTATCTTAGCCATTCTGACTGGTGTGAGGTGGAATCTCAGGGTTGTTTTGATTTGCATTTCGCTGATGACTAAGGATGTTGAACATTTTTTAGGTGCTTCTCAGTTCTTCAAGTTTCCTTAGTTGAGAATTTTCTGTTTATCTCTGTTCCTCATTTTTGATAGAGTTATTTGTTTCTCTGGAGACTAACTTCTTGAGTTCTTTTTATATATTGGATATTAGCTCTCTATTGGAGGTAGGATTGGTAAAGATCTTTTCCTAATCTGTTGGTTGTTGTTTTGTCCTCTTGACTGTGTCCTTTGCCTTACAGAAGCTTGGCAATTTCACGAGGTCCAATTTGTCAATTCTTGTTCTTAGAGCATAAGCCATTGGTATTCTGTTCAGGAACTTTTCCTCTGTGCCCATGTGTTTGAGAATTTTCCCCACTTTCTCTTCTATTAGATTCAGTGTATCTGGTTTTATGTGGAGGTCCTTGATCCACTTGGACTTGAGCTTTGTACAGGGAGATAGGAATGGATCGATTTGCATTCTTCTACATGTAGACTGCCAGTTGAACCAGCACCATTTGTTGAAAATGCTGCCTTTTTTCCACTGAGTGGTTTTAGCTCCTTTGTCAAAAATCAAGTGACCGTATGTGTGTGGGTTCATTTCTGGGTCCTCAATTCTATTCCATTGATCTACCTGCCTGTCGCTGTACCAATACCATGCAGTGTTTATCACTACTGCTCTGTAGTACAGCTTGAGATCAGGGATGCTGATTTCCCCAGAAGTTCTTTTGTTGTTGAGAATAGCTTTTGCTATCCTGGGTTTTTTGTTGTTCCAAATGAATTTGAGAATTGCTCTAAGTCTATGAAGAATTGAGTTGAAATTTTGATGGGGATTGCATTGAATCTGTAGATTGCTTTTAGCAGGATAGCCATTTTTACTGTATTAATCCTGCCAATCCATGAGCATGGGAGATCTTTCCATCATTTGAGGTCTTCTTTGATTTCTTTCTTCAGGGACTTCAAGTTCTTGTCATACAGATTTTTCACTTGTTCGGTTAGAGTCACACCAAGATACTTTACATTGTGACTATTGTTAAGGGTGTCATTTGCCTAATTTCTTTCTCATCCTGTTTATCCTTTGAGTATAGAAAGGCTACAGATTTGTTGGAGTTAATTTTTTATTTGGTCATTTTGCTGAAGTTGTTTATCAGCTGTAGCATTTCTCTGGTTAAGTTTTTTGGGTCACTTAAGTATACAATCATATCATCTGCAAATAATGATATTTTTTATTTCTTCCTTTCCAATTTGTATCCCTTTGACCTCCTTTTGTTGTCTAATTGCTCTAGCTATAACTTCAAGTACTATATTGAATAGATAGGGAGAGAAAGTGCAACCTTGTATACTCCCTGATTTTAGTGGGATTGCTTCAAGTTTCTCTCCATTTAGTTGGATGTTGGCTACTGGTTTGCTGTATAATGCTTTTACTATGTTTAGGTATGGGCCTTGAATTCCTGATCTTTCCAAGACTTTATCATAAAAGGATGTTGAATTTTGTCAAATGCTCTTTCAGCATCTAATGAAATGACCATGTGGTTTTTTCTTTGAGTTTGTTTATGTAGTAGATTACATTGATGGATTTCTGGGTATTGAACCATCCCTACATCCCTAAGATGAAGCCTACTTGATCATGCTGAGTGGTCATTTTGATGTGTTCTTGGATTCAGTTTGCAAGAATTTTATTGAGTATTTTTGCATCGATACTCATAATGGAAATTGGTCTGAAATTTTCTTTCTTTGTTGGGTCTTTGTGAGGTTTTGGTATCAGTGTAACTGTAGCCACAAAGAATGAATTGGGTAGTGTTTCTATTTTGGGGAATAGTTTGTAGAATATTGGTATTAGGTCTTCTTTGAAGATCTGATGGAATTCTGCACTGAACCCAGGTGATCCTTAGCTTTTTTTGGTTGGGAAACTTTTAATGACTGCTTCTATTTCTTTAGGGGTTATGGGAGTGTTTAGATGGTTTAGCTGATCCTGACTTAACTTTGATATTTGCTATCTGTCTGGAAAATTGTCCATTTAATCCAGATTTTCTAATTTTGTTGAATATAGGCTTTCTTAGTAGGATCTGATGATGTTTTGAATTTCCTCAGAATCTGTTGTTATGTCTCCCTTTTCATTTCTGATTTTGTTAATTTGGATACTGCCTCTGTGCCCTCTGGTTAGTCTGGCTAAGGGTTTATCTATCTTGTTGATTTTCTCAAAGAACCAGCTACTGGTTTTGTTGATTCTTTGTATAGTTCTTTTTGTTTCTACTTGGTTGATTTCAGCCCTGAGTTTGATTATTTCCTGCCTTCTATTCCTCTTGGGTGCATTAGCTTCTTTTTGTTCTAGAGCTTTCAGGTATGCTGTTAAGCCGCTAGTGTATGCTCTCTCCAGTTTCTTTTTTGGAGGCACTCACAGTTATGAGTTTTCCTCTTAGCACAGCTTTCAATGTGTCCCATAAGTTTGGGTATGTTGTACTTTCATTTTCATTAAATTCTAGGAAGTCTTTATTTTCCTTCTTTATTTCTTCCTTGACCAAGTTATCATTCAGTAGAGTGTTGTTCAGCTTCCATGTGTATGTGGGCTTTCTGTTGTTGTTGTTGTTGTTGTTGTTGTTATTGTTGTTCCCATTGAAGACCAGCCTTAATCAGTAGTGTTCTGATAGGAAGCATCGGATTATTTCAGTCTTCTTATATCTGTTGAGGTTTGTTTTGTGACTGATTATATGGTCAGTTTTGGAGAAGGTACCATTTGGTGCTGAGAAGAAGGTATATTCTTTTGATTTAGGATGAAATGTTCTATAGATATCTGTTAAATCCATTTGGTTCATAACATCTGTTAGTTTTGCTGTGTCTCTGTTTAGTTTGTGATTCCAAGATCTGTCCATTGAAGGTAATAGGGCATTGAAGTCTCCTACTATTATTGTGTGAGGTGCTATGTGTGCTTCGAGTTTTAATAAACTTTCTTTTATGAGTTTCAGCAGTGCCCTTGCATTTGGAGCATAGATGTTCAGCATTAAGTGTTCTTCTTGGTAGATTTTTCCTTTGATGAGTATGAAGTGTCCTTCTTTATCTTTTTTTGATGACTTTTGGTTGAAAGTTGATTTTATTTGACATTAGAATGGCTACTCCAGTCTGTTACTTGGGACCATTTGCCTGGAAAATTGTTTTCCAGCTCTTTACACTGAGGTAGTGTTTGTCTTTAACTCCAAGGTGTGTTCCCTGTATGCAACAAAATGCTGGATCCTGTTTATGTATCCAGTCTGTTAGTCTATGTCTTTTTATTGGAGAATTGAGTCCATTGATTTTAAGAGATATTAAGGAATACTAATTGTTGCTTCCTGTTATTTTTGATATTATTTTTATGTTTGTGTGGCTATCTTCTTTTGAGTTTGTTGAAAGATTACTTTCATGCTTTTTCTAAGGTGTAGTTTCCCTCCTTGTGTTGACATTTTCCATCTATTATCTTTGTAGGGCTGGATTTGTGGAAACATTATGTAAATTTGGTTTTGTCATAGGATATCTTGGTTTCACCATCTATGATAATTGAGTGTTTTGCTGGGTATAGCAGACTGGACTGGCAGTTGTGTTCTCTAAGGGTCTGTATGAGATCTACCCAGGATCTTCTAGCTTTCATAGTCTCTGATGAGAAGTCTGGTGTAATTCTGATAGGTCTGCCTTTATATGTTACTTGACCTTTTTCCCTTACTGCTTTTAATATTCTTTACTAGTTTTGTGCATGTGGTGTTTTGACTATTATATGACAGGAGGAATTTCTTTTCTGGCCCAATCTATTTGGGGTTCTGTAGGCTTCTTGAATGTTTATGTTCATCTCTTTCTTTAGGTTAGGGAAGTTTACTTCTATAATTTTGTTGAAGATATTTACTGGGCCTTTAAGTTGGGAATCTTCACTCTCTTTTATACCTATTATCCTTAGGTTTGGTCTCATTGTGTCCTAGATTTCCTGGATCTTTTGGATTAGGAGCTTTTTGCATTTTGCGTTTTCTTTGACTGTTGTGTCAATGTTTTCTATGGTATCCTCTGCACCTGAGATTCTCTCTTCTATCTCTTGTATTCAGTTGGTTATGCTTGCATCTATGACTCCTAATCTCTTTCCTAGGTTTTCTAACTCCAGGGTTGTCTCTTTTTGTGATTTCTTTATTGTTTCTATTTCCACTTTTAGATCCTGGATGGTTTTGCTTATTTCCTTCCCCTGTTTGATTGTGTTTTCCTGTAATTCTTTAATGGATTTTTGTGTTTCCTCTTTAAGGGCTTCTAGCTGTTTACCTGTGTTCTCTTGTATTTCTTTAAAGGAGTTATTTATTTCCTTTTTAAAATCTTCTATCATCATCATGAGATGTGATTTTAAATCTGAATCTTGCTTTTCTGGTGTGTTGGGGTATCCATGGCTCACTGTGGTGGGAGACTGGGTTCCAATGATGCCAAGTTGCCTTGGTTTCTGTTCCTTATATTCTTGCCCTTGCCTTTTGCCATCTGGTTATCTCTGGTGTTAGCTGGTCTTGCTCTCTCTCACTGTGGCTTGTCCCTCCTGCAAGCCTCTGAGTCAGTACTCCTTGGAGACCTGCTCTCTCTGAGCGGAATTTGGGTTTGGAGAACTGTGGTACAGAGTCAGCTCTGGGTTGCAGACAGAAACCAGAAGGATTCTATCCCGAGCTGTTCCTTGGTTCCTATGTCCTGATGGCTCTGCAAGGGTCCCTCTTGATCCAGGAATTTAAACAGAAGTGGTGGTATTGCTTTTGCTCGAAGGTGTGTCGGCACTCTTAGGAGTCCAGCTCTCTCCTGGCACTATTTGAGTATGGATCCCTGTGTCACAGGATCAGCTCCCCAGCCACAGAAGGAAACCGGAAGGCCACTCCTCAATCCCCATGTCCTGAGGATTCTGCCTGGGTCCCTCTGAGCAGAAGTGCTGGTCTTGTCCACACTCCTGGGAGGCTAGCTTTCTTCTGGCGCTATTTGGCTATGGAGTCCTGTGGCCCAGGCTGAGGGACCCAGCCACAGATGGAAACCAGAAGGCTCCTGTCCTCAGCTGCTCCTTGGTCCCTGAGTCCTGAGGTTTCTAGGTGTGTCCCGCTGAGCAGAGTTGCTGGCCTTACCCCACTCACAGGCTTGTCCACACTCCTGGGAGGCTAACTTTCTCCTGGAGCTAGTTGACTATGGAGTTCTGTGACCTAGGCTGAGGTCCCCAGCCACAGATGGAAACTGGCCTGATGTTGTTTTAACTTTGGTAAGTGGTATCTGTCTAGAAAATAGTGCATTTCCTTTAGATTTTCTAGTTTTATGGAATATAGTTTTTGAAGTACAACCTAATGATTCTTTAAATTTTCTCAGTTTCTGCTGTATGGTTTCCTTTTTATTTCTGATTATGTTAATTTGGAAAATGTCTCTGTGCCTTTTAGATATTTTGGCTAAGGGTTTGTCTATCTTGTTGATTGTTTCAAAGAACCAGCTCTTGGTTTTGTCAATTCTTTGTATTGTTCTCTATGCTTCTAAATGATTGATTTTAGCCCTGAATTTTACTATTTCCCACTGTCCTCTCCTCTTGAGTGTGTTTGCTTCTTTTTGTTCCAGAGTTTTCAGATATGCTGTAAAGTTTCTCCTATTATATCTCTCCAGTTTCTTTGTGAAGTCACTTAGTGTTATCAGTTTTCCTCTTAGCACTGCTTTCATTGTGTCCCATAAGTTTAGGTATGTTGTGCTTTCATTTTTATTGAATTTTAGAAAGTCTTTAATTTCTTTCTTTATTTCTTCCCTGATCAGATGATCATTGAGTAGAGAGTTGTTTCATTTCCATAAGTATGTAGGCTTACTGTTGTTTCTGTTGTTGTTGAAGTCCAGCCGTAATCCATGATGATCTGATAAAGTGCAAGGGGTTATTTCAATCTTCTTATATTTTTTCAGACTTGCTTTGTGCCAGATTATATGGTTAGTATTGGAAAAGGCTCTATGAGATACAAAGAAGAAGGTATATTCTTTTGGTTTGGGGTGAAAGATTCTACAGATATTTGTTAGATCCATTTGGTTTATAATATCTGTTAGTTTCATTTTCTCTATGTTTAGTTTCCATTTTGATAACCTGTCCACTGATGAGAGGTGTTCAAGTCCCCAACCATTATTATGTGGGGATCAATGTGTGTTTTGAACTTTAGTAAAGTTTCTTTTATGAACATTGGTGCCCTGCATTTGGGTCATAGTTGTTCAAAATTGAAACTTCCTCTTTGTGGATTTTTCCTTTGATGAGTATGAAGTGTCCTTCCCCATTTATTTTGATTACTTTTGCTTGAAAGTCTCTTTTATTAGATATTAGAATGGCTAATTCAGTTTCTTTCTTGGGACTGCTTCCTTGGAAAATCTTTTTTAACTCTTTAAGGTTGTATCTATCTTTGTTTTTGAGTTGTTTTTCTTGTATTCAACAGAATGATTGACCGTGTTTACATATCCAGTCTGTTAGCTTGTCTTTTTATTGGGGAAACTTAGTCCATTGATGTTGCGAGATATTAATGATGAGTGATTGTTAGTTCCTGTTATTTTGATGTTGTAGGTGGTACTGTGTATATGATTCTTTTCTTTTGGGTTTGCTGGGAGATGATTAATTCCCTGGGTTTTCTTGGGGGTAGTTACCCTCCTTGTGTTGGAGTTTTCCTACTAGTATCCTCTGTAGTGCTGGATTAGTAGAAAGATATTGTTCAATTTGTTTTTGCTTTTTTATGGAATATCTTGGTTTCTCCAGCGATGGTGATTGAGAGTTTTGGTGGATATAGTAGTCTGGGCTGGCATCTATGGTCTCTTAGGGTCTTCAAGATATGTATCCAGAACCTTTCAGCTTTTAGAGTCTCTGTTGAGAAATCAGGTGTAATTCTGAATGGTCTGCCTTTATATGTTACTTGACTCTTTTCCCTTGCAGCTTTTAATATTCTTTCTTTATTCTGTGCATTTAGTGTTTTGATTATGTGGTGGGAAGATTTTCTTTTCTGGTTCAATGTTGTTCATATTCTGTAAGCTTCCTATAAGTTTATAACCATCTCTTTCTTTAGGTTAGGGACATTTTCTTCTATGATTTTGTTGAAGATATTTTCTGGCCCTTTGAACTGGAAATCTTCTCCTTCTACTATTCCTATTATTCTTAGATTTGGTCTTTTCATAGTGCCCCAAATTTCTTGGATGTTTTCAGTTAGGAATTTTTTACATTTGGAATTTTCTTTGATTGATGTATCAATTTTTTATGGTATCTTCTCTGCCTCAGATTCTCTCTTCCATGTCTTGTATTCTGTTAGTGATGCTTCATCTGTAGGTTCTGTATTCTTTCCTAGGTTTTCCATTTCCAGGGTTGCCACCATTTGTGTTTTCTTTGTTGCTTCTATTTCAACTTTTAGTTCTTAGATCATCTTATTCCTTTCCTTCACCTGTTTCATTGTATTTTCCTTTATTTCTTTAAAGGATGTATTTGTTTACTTTCTAAGGGCTTCTGCCTGTTCAATTGTGTTTTTCTGTGTTCTTTTAGCAGATTTATTATATCCTCTTTGAAGGCCTCTTTCGTCTTCATGAGATGAGATTTAAGGTATTAGTCTTGCTGTTTAGGTGCACTGTGATATTTAGGGCTTACTGTAGTAGGAGACTTGAGTTCTGATAGTACCATATTGCACTGCCTTCTGTTGATTATGTTGTTGTTCTTCTTACCTTTCTCCATTGGCTTTCTCTAGTTTCTGCTAGCCTGGTAGTCCCTGGGAGTAGTAAGCCTCTGGCACTGGTTGTCCCAAATAGCTGCAGGCCTCCCAAAAGGCAGACAGAGCTATGGGCTGAGGTGTGGGGTGTAGATCCTAGATTGCCTGTGGATGATTAGATGAGAAAGCAAATGGAGCTCTGATAGGGTGAGGAAGAGATCTCAGCTGCTGGGCTTCCTGATGTCCCAGCAGGTGGGGGAGTTAGGGCATGGTGTCTCACCTGTGTGTCACAGGTCAGAGCACATCTCCTGGAAGGCGGAGAAGCTGTGGGGTGGAGAGTTGTTCAAATATATTTTTACATTATCTTGTTTTACTGCTCTATTCAGTACATTGATTACTTACAAATACACTCAGATATTTATAAATAGTATTCCAAAAATTAAGAAAGGGGAATGGAAAAAAATAGATACATGAAGCTCTTGGAATCACCAGTCTGTCTGAAATTCAAGATGAACACAAAACATGAAAGGGAAAAAAATTTTTAAAAATTATTTGAACCATGCTGTGATTGATTAGGATAGTAGTCTTCAACATTCCTAACACTGCTACCTTTTAATACAGTTTCTCATGTTTTGATGACACCCAAGCATAAAATCATATTCATTGCTACTGCATAAGTGTAAGTTTGCTACTGTTCTGAATCATAATGTAAATTTCTGTGTTGTTGAATTGCTGTAGGTGACTCCTGTGAAAGGGCAAACAGATTCCCTAAGTGTATGAGGGTGTAACCTACATGTTGATAACCACAGATTTAGGGGACATTACCTCATTCTATTACACCAGAAATTTTCTTCATAGCTCTTTCTAGTCAATCTTCATTGCCATTTAGGTATCGATATTCTAATTTTTATCAGCAAAAGTTCTTTGCAAATAGTGATTCCCATGGGATTTTTTTTTTTTGCACCAGCAGTAAATCTAAAACTGTAGTGCCTAGAAGTAGTAGTGTTCCATGATATCTAGTACAAATAATCTTGAGTTTTTGAGGATTTTCCTAAAAGGATGGAGGGGTCATCACAGTGATGACTAGGGAGTGAACATTCCAATGCGATGTGCTGCTGTCATGCATCTACCACACAGTGTCATGCATTCATAGCCATGCAGTCACCCTCATGCACTCACAGGGCTGTGGTGTAGTAACATGGTGAGAAACGCACTGAGAAAACTGCAGCCATTTCTTGTGGCTCTGGTAATTCTTGTTGATTCTGCTATTTCCATAGTTGCTATAGTTATGCCCCTGAGGCACCTGTTTGCTTGATGCCTCTTTGTGGCACATCATGCCTAGATTTTAGAAGCTACCCTTATTTCAAGGCTTGGAGAAGTCTTCAAAAACAATAACATACTTCTTCCATGTTCATGACTTAAAAGGGGTAAGTCTCTGTCATTCAATGAGTTTCTCCTTCTGTAATTGTATGGTCATAGAAACTGGAAAAAGTCTCAGTTTCTAACTATCATTTGGGTGTCACAAGCTCATCTGTGACAGTGTCTCCACCTTAGTGGCAAACCTATCAACTCACTTAATTGTCTATGAAAATGTATTTCTGTTCTGTCAAATAAAAGCATACTTGCAGTTTTCAAGGACTAGTACAACTTTCAGTTAACATTATGATTCTTATAAAAGATGGATAGATAGATAGATAGATAGATAGATAGATAGATAGATAGATAGATAGATAGATAGATAGATAGATAGTCCATTCTGTATGTCAAGTAAATTCACCCTACCAACCCCTGTACCACTTAACGGGTTGTCTTATCACAGCATTCACTGCAAGAAAGAAAATCATCAATTCTGGCCAACTCAGCAATCCTCATCTTCCATTTAACTCATTTCAATGAAGTACAAGAGTGGTGCTTGCTATAATCGTTCTGGTGGACCATCTCCCTGTACAGATCTTTAAACTTTGAAAATATGTCATGTGCTTAAAAATAAAATGCCACCACAGGTACAAGATAAAATGTATAAACATTTTAATTCCCAAAATAAGGAAAACTGAAGCCAAAAGAAAGTCAACTGTCTATGTTGATACCAGAATCTCCCTGTAGAATATAAAAATTTCTTTGAACCACTGTTGGCTTGGAAGTAGGCATTCACAGTGAATTGGTGAGGGCTAAGAGGGGAATAAAGAATGTGCCCTCAAATATTAGAGAAAAGGATCTATGTGTGACATAGTTGTAAGTAAATAAACATAATGTTGTTATGTGGGAAATAATTTGAGGAGCTCAGGTTTTTACCTGGGGTGATAATTTATGAAAATTATTGAGGGCATGGTCCTGGTAAAAAGTCAGATGAGACAAAAACAAAGAAATGGGTAAAGAAATAGAACACAGAATAAAACAAGAATAGAGCTGTGCACAAGAAATAAAAATGCCTTAAAAATTAATAATTGTACATTTAGAAAACCACTAGAACAGATTCAAATATCACCCATTTCTTCTGAGCCCCAAGTGAACCTTTTCCACTGAAGTTGGTTTTTGGGGTTTTTTGTTTTGTTTTATTTTGAGTGTTTCTTATTACCACATCGGTATGTTTCTCTACAATGTTGGTTTTATATTGAAATAAAGAGAACATAATTTTTAAAGTTTGAAATTATTTAATCATAGGCAAAATTCTATTTAAAAACTAATATCAATGCTGAAAGGTTGTGAGACACCAGCCAGCGTGTGCTAGGAACTCGGCCCCGGGACTTTCCAACAGCAGCACTGCTCCTTATTACTCAGCTACAACTCCAGGCCCAGAAGTCAATATTTTAATGCATGGCAATGCTAACATTGCATTCTACTTCCATACTATTAAACATGTATGCACATGTGTGTGTATGACCTCAGCTCTTCATTGTCATAAGAGACAATAGAGTCGAAGTGTGAACTACATCTTCTCAATTTTGCAGTTCTGGAAATTAGGACTCAAATTTAGGGGAGGTCTTGATGTGTTTTAGAAATCTCTCAAGAAAACCTTTTTATTGTTTGAATTTGTATATTCCAAAGCCATTAAACATTACAAGGTAAGTCTTTCAATAAGATTCTATCATAATTCTTCAAGACCTGGAAGATTTGCCTTAGTCACCAGGGACATTCCTTTCATATGACAGTAGAAACCTCCAGGGCTGCTCTGTAGTTTGTCCCACTTAATTGATGTTACAATTTTAAAGAAATCATTAAGGCTCATAATTTGCTTTACTATGACTATGGTCATGCTAGTTATAAAATTTCATTAAATGATATTCTCTAGAAATTGAATTGTTTCAATGTATAATATAATGACTATTGGCCAATCATAGAACAGTAGACCAAAATTGTACTTGGTCTACTTAAAACTTTTTTTCCACCTTCCTTGTAATTCTGTATTTTATATACAATATTATTTTAACAGTTTTTCATTATAAATTTTTTGCATTTTTATCAGATAATATTTCATAATAATGATTTTATATTGTTTGGTTTTAATTTATACCTATTTTTTTAATTATACAACTACAGCCTTAAGTTTGAGATCGCTTTAGCTAAGGCAATATTAGAAATAATAATATTACCTTTGAGGAGACATTTTACATTCATCAAAAATAATTTATAAAAATATTTCATTTCTTTTTTTTGGAGTTGAAATTCTTTTTATTGACAATGCTATTTATTCAGTCATCATTGCTTATTATTTGTTTGAATTTTTTTATTTTATTTTTGATACTTTATTTACATTTCCAATGTGTCCTCTTTGGAAACCCCCTATCCCTTCCCCCTCTCCGCCTCTATGAGGGAATTCCACCTCCCACCCACCCGCCCACCCATTCCCATATTCCCACCTTATTTCATTTCTTAACTTGAACATTCATGAGTAAAATTGACAGAACACCTTAAAACAGTCCAGAAGAATAGAAAATAATAACTAATAATGTACTAGCTTGTATATAATTATATGGCATAGTATAATGTCTACCTTCTAAAAATTATTTACTTTTTTATTTATCATTTGTATGATGTTGATTTGAAGTCAGTTGAATTAGCTCTACTGAGTTAAATCAGTTTACTTTTAGTTCCCTTTTTCCTTCTTTTTTTTCTGTCATTTTTATTTCTTTCTGTTGTGAATCAAACCCATGTTCTCACACTTACCCATTACAAGCACATGTTATCCTCACATGAGTTCTATGATTTAGTCACTGTTACCTTGGAAGAACTTCAGACCATAATGCAAGAGAAACAAACAAAAAAAGCAAAAAACAAATAAACAAACAAAAAACAATCAGAACTTGGAAGAATGGCCTGTAAGAAAGAGAAAATAACACATCTAGAGGTCATGATCTAAAGTATTGGAGTAGAGAAAAACCCTAGAGCATCCCATATTCTTTTTCATAGAACACTGATGAGGGCACACACCAGCAAAATAAGTCCCCGAAACTCTAAACTGCTAAGTGATTATTCAGAACTGCGAACAGTGCCCGCTTTAACTGTGAGCTATCTGAGGAGGTATCAGTACACATGAAGATCACACAGTCTTTGGCTAATAAAACCAGAAACTGAAACCACAGGACTTTGACTTTGGTGAAAGGAATGGGATCTAAGTCACACTTCTGGCCCTGAGCAGAGACATGACATTTCAAACTACAGAAGACACTGAGATTATTCTTCCACAGGAGGCACTGGGGTAAAATATAAAGATGTATCACTGTCACTTCCCTTAAGAACCAACCAAAAGGACCTGCCAATCACCTGGATGGGAAAACATCCGAGAAGATGGCAACTGTTAGTTGAATAGTGCTTAACTGAAAATGCAAACTAGCCCCACTGACTGTAGCCACTATCCAGTTTCATCACTTCCAGGGTGCTTTCCTTCACAGTGACCCCTTTCACGATTGCCCATGTTTACCATTGAGAACATCATACTTCAGAATCAGCTCCACCTATCTACTATGCCATACTCTTTCTGTCTTGTCTAAACGCTTAGCCAAAAATTAAAAAGACTGGGTAGGTACAGAAAGGACAGAGCAAGACAGCACAAATACAAACAGCAAGAGGAGAAAACTGAGTTTATGGGGGACAGTATTCCAGATAGCCCTTTCTCAGTAAGGAGAAATAGTTATTTGCAATATGGAAGAACCTAACAACTCTTAAAAGTATGATATAAATAGCTCAGCCTGGTTCTGTATCATTTGCCTGCATTCCAGCACAATGTTCAAACCCATTTATAAAGCATAATTTTATTCAATTTCCAAAAAGGTAAAACTTACCATCTACTCAAAAAATTATCGGCAGGCCAAATGACAGGAAAGAATAATTTGTGATGGAGTAATGATCAGTTAAAACAGAATTGGCAAAGACAAAAAAGTTCAAATTTAGAATTTTAAATAGTTAACGTAACCAGATCTCCATGAATTCCGAATGTTAAGTAGAATGTAGAAGGTATATGGAGGAAAAAGCTTCACATCAAAGTTCTAGTGACAAGAAAAAATTATAGATAAAACCATCAGGATGACATATCTAGCTTTTTAAAAATGTATTTAATTTTCTTGTATTTAAACCTGCATGCCAGAAAACAGCATTGGATTCTTTTATAGGTGATCATGAGCCACCATGTGGGCACTGGGAATTGAACTCAGGAGATGTAGAAATGCAGCCATTGCTCTAAACCATTGAGCCATCTTTTTGGCTCCCAACATATCTAACGTTATGTAAGTATGAGTAGTAACGTATGGGTTGGTTTTGAGGGAATATATTTTACACCTCCCCCCACAAATGCATTCACCAAAAGCAATTGCATAAGTAGAGGTAAAGGGAATCTTTCACATAGAAGAAAACTGGTGGCTCGGGAAATGCATATGTACCAAAATTTCAGGAAATCACATCAGAAGCATACATCATTTGTGTACTATCATGTGGGTTGGATACTCTAGCTGTAAAACAATGTATATAAAACTCATTTTAATTTGTAATGAGCTTTTGGTGCCTATTCACATAGATTCTCAACTATTTTACAAATGGGGAAAAACAGTATTCATTTATCTTACCAGTGTTCAGGAGACAAATATGGGCTGGTTGCAAATAAAATAAAAAATATCATAAAATTTCAAGAAAAAAGAATAAAAATAATAATAATAAATAATAATAATAAAATAATAATAATAATTCCCCTAAAGCCACTAAGTACATTATAACTCTGATGTTACTAATTAAAATATGGCTAAATAGATTAATGTATGACATTATTTTTCTGAGGAGGCCTAGATAACCATCACAAAATGTCAAATGCTAATATTCCCAATCCATATAATCCTAGAAGGCAAGCAGAATTTCTCTGGTCCATTTACTTTGTCTGTAAAAACAAAAGGGTTAGGTTAAATAACTTTATCAATTATTCTAAACTTGAATTTTATTTCAGTTCTCTGTCAGTGAGCTTCCAAAGCTTTATTACCAGTTTGATATTTTAACAGCTTTTATACTGAAATGCTCATGGGGACAAAGGAAGTCTCCTTACTGTCCAGGTTTTCAAATTGTCTAATCAGTATTATGCATACATATGCTATGTCTATTCAGGCATTTACAAAAACCAAAGATTTCTCTTAGGACTAAATGGACAGAAAATATCTGTCTGAACTGTGAAGCAGGGGAAAAGAAAGACCCCAACCCTTTGCCAGTCCTATGCTTCACTCTTGAAGCTCTGCATCTTCTAACACCTGTGGTAATTGAGAGGGTGGATGAATGGGCATCTGGTTATCCTAATAATATATAAACTCATATTAGATCAAAATTACTTATCACTTCTTCAAAATCACAGTTACATTCTCACATTGGCATGCTTTCTGGATCAAAGAAAAGTAAAACGATGTCTACGTGTTCACACGACACATGAACACTAAGGATAAGTAGAGCTGATTGAGGAAAGAAGACAAAGGTGATTTTAGAAAGGAATCATAGACAATAATAGTACATTTGAATTGTGTGCAGCCTTTAACTTCAACTCACCCTACTGCCAAGTGACAGTAAAAATCATCTCATACTTACTGGGAAAAGGTTCTGAATATATAAATTATCTATGTTATATCCATACAGCATATGTTTCTGAGATTTTTAGCAGAACATAAAACACACAGAGATAAGGGATGCCTTTAAGCTCTTCAATAAAGCCAAGAATCTCAAGATATATTTCAAGGATGCGTGTTTTCAGTAAACTAAGAACATATTCGCTCACATATTTTAAACATAATTTAAATTTTTTACTTTTATTTAGAGTGTGTAAGTGTTTGTGTATGTGTTTGTGTGTGTGTGTGTGTGTGTGTTCACACATATATGCTGTGGGGGTCAGGTGTGCAATGATACATATGTAGAAGACAGAAGACAGCTTGACTACATCACTTCTCTCCTTCTACCATGTGGGTTCCAGCAATGGTCTTCAGCTTTGGATGCAAATGCCTTTATCCTCTAAGCCATCTTTTTTTAAAATCCATTTTACGTCCCACTCATTGCCCCTCTCACATTCCCTCTCCCCTTCCCTTCTCCACTGAGAGAGTGGAGCCCCCCCCATATACTACCCCACCCTGGCACATCAAGTCTCTGTAGGGCCGGGCACATCCTCTCCCACTGAAGCCAGACAAGGCAGCACAGCTAGAAGAACAAAACCCACATAGAGGCAACAGCTTTTGGGGGTGCCCAAGCTTCAGCTGTTCAGGACCCACATGAAGACCGAGCTGCATATCCACTACATATGTGCAGGGAGCCTAGGTGCAACCCATGCATGCCCGGAAAACAATTTGGCATTTTTTCAGAAAACTGAGAAGAGTTCTACCTCAAAACCCAGCTATACCACTCCTGGGCATGTACCCAAAAGATGCCACTATACCACAGGGACACTTACTTGCTCAACTATGTTTATATCAGCTTTATTCATAATAGCCAGAGACTAGAAACAACCTAGATGTCCCTCAACTAAAGAGTGGATAAAGAAAATGTGGTACATCTACACAGTGGAATACTATTCAGATATTAAAAACAAAGACAGCATGAATTCTCAGGCAAATGTATGGAACTTGTGAATATCACTCATCCAGAGTACGTTAACTCAGACCCAAAAATGATCTGCATGGTGTGTACTCACAAGTGGGTGTGAGTCACAAAACACGGGATACCCACACTACACACCGCAGACCCAAAGAATCTAAACAAGAAGGGAAGCCCAAGTGAGGATGCTGGAATCTCACTTAGAAGGGGGAATAAAGCAGTCATAGGACTCAAATGGAGGGAGGGAGCTGAGTGGGAGGGGAAATAGGGGGTGTAAGATCAGGTGTGAGGAGGGACAGGAGAGATGGCTACATGGCCATGAACATGAATGGAAATCTGCAACTGGCAAGGGTTTGGGCAGAGGAGAGCATCTCAAGTACATACCAGAGGTACCCAAGAATCAGTGGGGATGACCTTAGCTGTGACTCACATCATTGGGGATATGGACCAGTAAGCCATCTTACTGGCCCTTTCTCAGCATATTTTCATGCAAATTACCATTAAGAAAAGAAGCCTGAATTTCTGAGTTCGAGGCCAGTCTGGTCTACAGAGTGAGTTCCAGGACAGCCAGGGCTACACAGAGAAACCCTGTCTTGAAAAACCAAACAAAAAAAACAAAAAAAAAAAAAAACAAAAAACAAAAAAAAAAAAAAAGAAAAGAAAAGGAGCCATGGGGGGGATGGTGGATGATAGCAATCTTATCTAAGACAATCTAAAGTAAAACTTAAAAGCTTAGATAAAGTCATTCTTAAAAAAAAAAACAGTTACACCTTGTAACTCTTCAATAAAACACAGTCAAAAAGCATGAGAATTCAGAAGGAAAGATATTGTAAATAGCTGAGTAGTTAACAAATGCTAGGCTGAGTTCACAACTCTGTATTGTACCTAACTCCTTGGAAGAGTGCACTCCTGGGAGGAAGATTATCAGCCAAAGCAGCAGGGAACTGATTAAGTGGTCTTTGGTTTGTTCAGTCATGCTCTCTTGAACCCCTCTCTGTGGTAGAGGACACAGTTTAAGTCATGATTTCTGCAACCCTGACATACATTGGATAATAGTGTAGTTATTGCTGACACTGCCATGCCTGGCCCTGACCCCCACCTGTACTTCTTTCTGCCCATCAGATCGCCTTGCACTGTATCCCCACCCACTCTTGCTTACTTTTCTCTTCAGAGCCTCATTTGCATCATTTCACACCGGCCTTCAGTGATCCCACATCCTCTATTACCAGGCTCCTCAAAACATGGTCAGCACATAGTTGAGCAATGACAATCACATTGTGGGGTATTTGACTCTTCTTCAAATACAGATTGAAAGGAAGAGAAGGAAGTCTCTATTTTTGATTTTTGCTTGTGTTATTGTTTTGCATGTATCTGTGGGTTTTTTTTTTTTTATTTTGTTGTCATGAGCATTTAGAGGTATTGCCTTTCTTCACAGTGATCAGTACAATCTAAGTGGTTGAGTCATTAGTTCATTCCACACAATAACAGATAGCAGTTTTAAAGTCTTCAGCATATTGAGGATTAATATTTACATCAGAAATTCTGCATCTCTGTTACTGAAGATCAAAGCTATGGATGTGAAAAACGAGGTAGAGAGAGGTTGACTAATGGGACCTAGACTACCATTAAGAAGTCTGGCATCTGTGTCACTATGATGACTCTAGATAAACATTATGCATTAGGGTCCACAGAGAATTCCACTGTGTGGCCTTTCTTACAAGAGAAGGTCAGTTGTGAGCAGTAGTGGGCTTCTGCTGAACCGTCTTCCATCTTGTTCTCTCTTCTGTCACTCTCCTCTTTGGGTGCCCTCAGAAATAGGGGATAGCTGTTCTGTTGAGGAGAGAGGAAGATCGACTCCATACGGACTATCTGAAGACTTTCTGTTTTATTTTAACATGTACATAAAAATAAAACATGCTCATATTAACAGAGTATCATGTGATACTTCCACACGTGAGTGCATTGTATATTATTAGAATTATTAGAATTAAAATTAATAATTTTCCTTCCTCAAATGTTTACCATTGTGATGGATACACTCAGTATCTTTTGTTTAAAACTCTCTGAAGAAGACATCCTTCCTTTGGATTCAAACCAAAACAGAAAAACTAGTTAAGAGTAAATTGAAGTTATTTCTGTCTTAATTCCCAAGAATACTGTTTTCTCATAAAATTCTGAGAGGGTAGAAGAAATTGAACAGATGAATTATATGGAGTCAATGCTATCTCTCTGCTGGGAGATTGTAGTTAATCTATTATTCAAGAAAAACACAAACATCATTAACTTATTACATTTACTTTTTAATAATAGACATGCAGCAATGGCCCAGCCACTGAAAACTATTTATTAAGTAATGTCTTAGGTATTTTTATATTGTTAAAGATGGATAACTTAAATTTGGATGAAGAGGTAAAACATAGGACTGGTATATTCTACTATATTTCCTAGAAAACTGAGACATAAAAGGATTCTCTAAAATAGCAAATTATTCTTATTCTTCGAACAATTATAACCTTTCAAACATATAAATAAGAATAATGTGTTAGAAGTATTATTATATAACTCAGAGTAGATGAGTGATGTGTTAAATAAACTCCAGGACATAAAATCACATCCAAATATTATTACTGAGGATTTTAAAGGATAGCAATGGCAGTAGAAATACTCAAAATATGATCAGTGTAAAAAACAGGAATTATTTGTGAAAGCTTTATATGAATAGACTATACATTATCTGTAGGTTCTGCTATGCTTACAACCTGGGGAAATGTATAATGCTCTTTAAATTCTCTATAAAAACTATGTGTAAATGACCAGAAACACATACAAAATATTGAACATTTCATGCCTAAAAAACACAGCAAATATCCCTAGTTTTCCACCCTGCAAACAATAACTTGAGCAAACTTCTATAGCCTATTTATGAATATAAGAGAGATAAATCACAAATCCAAGACCTATTCATTTTATCTGACAGCGTTACAGTCTGTATTAGGAATGGTTCTGTGCTGTGAACTGCTACAGCTTGCATTTTGTTGCTTATCTGTTGATAATATAATTTTTGCCTTTATGATCTGGTGAAGTCACAGACATTCTCCAAGAAAGAAATATAAGTACTATAGACAATGAGGCTAAAGAGCATTAAATGGTTTCAATATCAAATAGGTAAAAAAATGTGTGTTTATGGAAACCACACAGAAACTCACTTCATCAACGAAAATGATGTTGATTTCAGTTCTGAAGTGTCATTGGCATGACAACTCCCTGGAGAATAAATTTAGGGGCTCTGTAAAAAGCAATATTTATTTTTAAACAAGTACTTCAGTGACACCTTCATCTTTGCAAATGTGTAACTCATGATTTATGCATGAGAAAGAAAAGATTGCAATCTTCTTAGTAAAGTCTTAGGCCAAATGAACCACAAATTCAAAGACATTTGCCTTTCTATTTGAGTGATAACAGGCTCCCACATGTATTTTCCAATAATTGCCCCAATTTTCTCATTCAGTTTGGCTGAGAATCTCTTGGTTTCACCACAGGGTTTTTTTCCCCCCTCATTTGCCCTCTGGGCATAAAGAAAGAACCAAAATTATACAAACCCAGCTCTGCAACAGATTCCTAAAATGAAGAGCAAACAGTTGATGGCAGCCAAGAAAACAGTTAGGAGAGACTCTTGGTTACCATGGAATTAGGGACAACTCTAGAAAATCTTGTGTCAACATGGATTTTCAAATGACCAAGGACTGTTATGAGAGGTTTTGCTGTGAAAGCAAGTAACTCAGAAAATCTGAAGCACAGATGGCCACTGGCAGGCTGGCTAGACCCAGTTTTTGATGATTCTCTGTATGGGTGCAGTAATAGTGACTCAGAAGACTTTCTCTTTCTTTCTTAATTTCTTTCCTTCCTTCTTCTGTTTTCTTTCTTTTCTGAAGCATTAAGCAAAATTTCCCCCTCATTAAATCCTTAACATTGTGGAATTAACAAACCAGGTGCAACCCAAATAGGATTCATTTTACCTCTATTATTTTTGTTGTTGCTCCTTTTTTTAACAGCCCAACCACAGAATCCTCTCCTCACCACCTCCTTCCACATTCCCTCTCCCCTGCTCCATTTACTCCTCTTCCAGTTCTCTTCAGGAAAGGGGTGTGCTATGGCTACCAACCAGCCATGGCATATCAAGCTGCACTAAGACAAAGCATCCCCTTTCCTATTAAGGCCAGAGTAGCTAACCAGTAGGAGGAAAGGGTCCCAAAGGCAGGTAACAGAGTCAGAGACAGCCTCTGCTCCCACTGTTAGGAGTCCCACAGAAGACCAAGCTACACAACTGTAACATATGTGTGAGGGCCTAGGCCAGTCCTATGCAGCCTCCATGATTGTTGGTTCAGTCTCTATGAGCCCAGGTAAGTTGATTCTGTGGGTTTTCTTGAAGTGTCCTTGCTCTGGCTCCTAGACTCCTTCTTCCCCCTTTTCCACAGAATTCACCAAGCTCTGCCTATTGGCTGTGGTTCTCTAAATCTGTTTGTATCAGTTGCTGGATAATGCCTCTCTGATGACAATTGAGCTAGGCACCAATCTATGGTTGGTATAGCAGAATATTATTAAGATTCATTTCATTGTTGTTTGCTTGTTGTTTTGTTTTACTTTGTTTATTTTGTTTTGTTTTGTTTTGCCAATCCTTTTTCATTCTTCCATAGTCTCTGGGCTATCCAGACTCTGGATCTTGGCCATCCAAGCAGTGTCAGTGGTGGGCTTCCTCACATGTCATGGGTCTCAAGCTAGATTAGTCATTGGTTCCTCAATTCTATGCCACTTTTTCCCAAGCATGTGGGAAAGCAGAAATAATGTATATCAAATTATGTGACAGGGTTGGTGTTTCAATCCATTCACTGGAAGTCTTGACTGGTTTCAGGATACAGCCAGTTCAAGCTCTGTATGCCCCACTGCTAGTAATCTTAGCTAGGGCATAGATTCCTGGAAGTTTCCATTGGCCTACTTCCTGACATGCCCCTGACCTTTTCTATGTGCCCTTTTCTCTCCCATTACTCTCTCCCTCCATTCCACCTGTGACCTAATCTCTTGTGGCCCTGCCCCCTATTCCATCCACCCAGAATGTCTATTCTATTTCCCTTTCCCAGGCAGATTCATGTGTCTCCCTTTGAGCTTTCCTTGATTTTTTTTGATACTTATTTACATTTCAAATGTTTTCCCCTTTCCAGGTCTCCCCTTGGGAAACCCACTATCCCATCCTCCCTCCCCCGGCCTCTATGAGGGTATTCCACCCCCCACGCACCCACTCCCGAGCTCTCCTTGTTACTTAGCTTCTCTTAGTCTGTAGATTGTAGCATGGTTATCCTTTACTTTCCAGATAACATCTACTTAAAGTGAGCACATACTATGCTTGTCTTTTTGAGTCTAGAATGCTTCACTCATGATAATTTTTATCTAGTTCTACCCATTTGCCTGCAAATTTCATGATGTCATTGTTTTTAACAGCTGAATAATACTCCATAGTATAAATGTACCACCTTTTCTTTACCCATTCTTCAGTTGAGTGACATCTAGATTGCTTCCACCCTCTGGCTATTATGAATAAAGCTGTTATGAACATAGTTAAGCAAGTGTCCTTATGATAGGATAGAGAACCTTTGAATATATACCCAGGAACAATACAGCTGTGTCTTGAGGCAGATAGAGTTCCAATTTTCTGAAAAATGACCATATTAATTTGCAAAGTGAGTGTAAAAGTTTGCACTCCCTACAGTAATGGAGTAGTGTTCCACTTGCTCCACATCCTTGCCAGCATGAGCTGTCACTTGTGCTTTTGATCTTAGCCATTTTGACAGGTATAAGATGGAATCTCAGAGTCATTTTAATTTGCATAT
Source organism: Uromys caudimaculatus (assembly GCA_028551405.1). Classification (NCBI taxonomy): domain Eukaryota; kingdom Metazoa; phylum Chordata; class Mammalia; order Rodentia; family Muridae; genus Uromys; species Uromys caudimaculatus. Next base: position 59,366,131 of record CM052704.1, read on the forward strand.
CTATAATGACTAAGCATGTTGAAGATTTCTTTACATCCTTTGTGGCCTTTTGAGATTCCTCTGTTGAGAATTCTCTGTTTAGATCTATACCCCATGTTCTAATTGTTTTGTTGTCATTGTTTGGGTTTTGGGGGTTTTTTGTTTTGTTTTGTTTTATTTGGTTTGGTTGGGTTGGGTTTGGTTTATTGATGTTTACTTTCTTGGGTTCTCTGTATATCATGGAAATTAGTTGATCTTAGGGCCTACTTTTCAGTTTGGTGTTCTGTTCAGGAAGTTGTCTCCTGTGCCAATGTGTTTGGAGCTACTCTCCACTTTCTCTTCTATCAGGTTCAGAGTATCTGTTTCAATGTTGAGGTCTTTGCTGCACTTAGAATTGAGCTTTGTGCAGGATTATAGATATGGATCATTTTATATTCTTCTACACTGACACACAGTTAGGCCAGCACCATTTTTTTTGAAAATGGTTTCTTTTTTCCATTGTATAACTTTGGCTTCTCTATCAAAACTCAAGTCTCCATAGATATGTGGATTTACATCTGGGTCTTAAATTTGATTCTCTAAATCTATCTGTCTTCTTTTATCTCAATACCATGCATGTTTTATTACTATGACTCTTTAGTATAGCTTCAAATCAGGGATGGAGATACTTCTGGAAGTGCTTTTATTGTACAGGATTGTTTTAGCTTATCCAGAGCTGGGGGGGGTTTGTTTGTTTATTTATTTGTTTGTTTGTTTTGTTTTCCATTGAACTTGAGTATTGTTCTTTCAAGATATGTAAAGAATTGTGTTGAAATTTTATTTGGGATTGTATTAAATCTATAGATTGCTTTTGGTAAAATGTCAATCTCTTACTATATTAATCCTACCAATACATGAGCATGAGAGATCTATCCACCAAGAAGACATCTTAGTGCAGAGCATCTATGCCCCAAATAAAAGGGCACCCACATTTGCAAAAGAAACATTACTACACTTAAATCACAGATTGTGAAGTGGGAGACTCCAACATCTCACTTTCACAAATGGACAGATCTTCCAGGCAGAAACTAAAAAGAAAAATAATAGAACAGGCATGATGACTCAAATAGACCTAGTGTATCTATAGAATATTTCACTCAAATACGGAATATATATATATTCTTCTCAGCACTTCATGGAACCTTTTCCAAAATGGACCATATATTTGATCACAAAGAAAGTCTCAACAGATGCAAGAAAATACACCCCTTCATCTTCTCAGATAGAGATTAAAATTAGATTTCAACAACAGGATGCAAACAAACTCATGGAAAGTAAGCAACACTCTACTGAATGACTGCTAGTTCAAGGCAGAAATGAAGAAACACCTCCTAGAATTCAATGAAAATGAATGCATAATATACCTAAATTTAGGGGACACAATGCAAGTGGTAGTAAGAGGAAAATCTATAACCCTAAGCGCCTACATAAAGAAATTAGATAGAACTCATTCCAATAACTTAAAAACACACTTGAATGCTCTAGAACAAAAAGAAGCAAACAGTTCCTAGAGTGAATAGCAGGAAATAATCAAACTAAGAGCTCAAATCAACCTTGAATAGAATAGAATAGAATCAAAGACAGAAATTCAAGAATCAATGAAACAAAGGAGTTGGTTCTTTGAGAAAATAACAAGATTGATAAACCCTTACCCCCAAACTAACTAAAAGGCAGAGGGAGAGAGAGAGAGAGAAAGAGAGAGAGAGAGAGAGAGAGAGAGAGAGAGAGAGAGCATCCTAACAAAAAATTAAAAAAATCAGTAACAAAAAGTGGGACAAAGAGACACCAAGTAAATCCAAAGAATCGTTAGGGCATATGTCAAAATCCTGTACTCCACAAAATTGAAAAATCTAAAAGAAATGGACAAATTTCTTGACAGATAACACTTGCCAAGATCTGGTAAACAATCTAAATAGACATAACCCCTTAGGAAAAAGAAGCAGTCATTAAGTCTTACAACCAAAAATAGCCCAAGGCCAGAATTCTACCAGAATTTCAAAGAAGAGGTAATACCAACACTCCTCAAATTATTCCCCATTACCATACTCGTTTTATAAGGCCTCAGACACTCTGATACCCAAAGGGCACAAAGACTCAACAAAGAAAGAGACTTATACACCATTTTCCCTTAGAAACTTGATGCAAAAACAATTCTTTTCTTAACTCAAAAAAATTGGAAATGCTCTGGCAGGAATGAAGAAATTCTAGACATATTTGTGTTCTTCACTTTGGCTATCAGATGACTGAAATAATGCAACCCAAGGAATTGGGGTTTTTCAAGAGCTTTGAAGATATTCCATACACGTTTAATGACTTGCAGACCAACTTATAAGAAAAAAATGGAAATGGATGAATCAAAGATGGGCAGAACCACTTCCTTAAGAATATCTGCCTCCTTTTTAGACCTTAACCTGGAAGATGGGTCTGATGAAGGGGCTGAGTGTGAGATGGTGGACCAACACTACCTGAATTTCTTTTTTCTTGTTCCCAATGTGACTACATTAAATTAATCCCTCCTTTTCCCAATACTGTGTGTTTAATTAACTTACTGAAGGCAGGTGGTTGAGGCAAGCTTGTTTGGGCTTTGTTCTTAATAACTATGGTAGTATAATCAGCTCAGAGGAGATTTTCTTGTTGTTCATTTCGTTTTGCTCTATGTGTTTCATATTTCTTTCCGCTTTGTTCCTGATGGTTTGTTCTTGGTGTCTGCTGAGATTGCATGCAGACATATCAGAAAATGCAGAGACATTGGGGTATAGTGACTGGGTATGAAGGTGTATGAGCAAATGTTTGTGTATGTGTGAAGCACTATGTTAACTCTCTGTTTTTTCTGTCTCTCTCTCGTAACCTTATGTTTTAAACCAGAGTGTTTGACTGGACCTGGAGCTCGCCTTTCCAATAGATGTGCCAGCCACTCAACCCCCATGACAATCCTGTCTCTGCTTCTGAGGGCTGTACAAACTCTGGCATTTTAAGTAGATGCTGGAGTTGTGAACTCAAGTCTCCACACTTCCAGAGTAAGTATTATATCTACTTAGTTGTACCCACTATGACCCTAACTCTCCACCCACTTAGTTCAGCCCCACAGACAAGGGAGGAAGTTATTGGAGCAGAGGAAAATAATTTAGTCCAAAGCCCACCAAGACAAAAGATAGGTCAGTGCTATGAGGCATATGACTAATTTCATGGGTCATTTGTATAGTAAGGCTTTCTTGTTTATTATAGTCTTGCCTGTGATTCTTTACACAATGTCATGTATCACATGTCTCATTAGCATTTTAAATCTCCACCCATGAGTGGGAATTTAGTATGATAATGAATCGGAGGTCATCACAGGATACTCTAAGGTGTCTCTATACCTGTGCCAGTCAGTTAAGAGTTCAGGGAAATGCAAATCAAAACAAGTCTGAGATTCCACCTCACACCAGTCAGAATGGCTAAGATCAAAAACTCAGGTGACAGCAGATGCTGGCAAGGATGTGGAGAAAGAGGAACACTCCTCCACTGTTGGTGGGATTGCAAGCTCTTACAACCATTCTGGAAATCAGTTTGGCGGACCCTCAGAAAAATGGACATAATACTACCTGAGGACCCAGCTATACCTCTCCTGGGCATATACCCAGAAGATGCTCCAACATGTAATAAAGACACATGCTCCACTATGTTCATAGCCGCCATATTTATAATAGCCAGAAGCTGGAAACAACCCAGATGTCCCTCATCAGAGGAATGGAT
>CM052704.1:59370383-59395129 GCA_028551405.1 Uromys caudimaculatus
AAAATGTGGTACATTTACACAATGGAGTACTACTCAGCTATTAAAAACAATGACTTAATGAAATTTGCAGGCAAATGGATGGAACTTGAAAATATCATCCTGAGCGAGGTAACTCAGTCACAAAAGAACGACCATGGTATGTACTCACTGATAAGTGGATATTATCCCACAAGTCCGGAATGCCCAAGTTTCACTTTACAGTAACTGCTGGACTGAGAGTGAGGTCCCAGATGGAGGAGTGGGAGAAGGGATTGAAGGAGCTGAGGGAGTTTGCAGCCCCATGGAGAGAGCAATAGTGTCAACACGCCTGACCCCCTGGTCCTCCTGGAGGCTGGACCACCAACCAAAGAATACACATGGAGGGTCCCATGGTTCGGACCACATATGTGGCAGAGGAGGGCCTTGTTGGCAAGCAGGGGGAGGAGAGGCCCTTGGGCCTGGGGGTGTTAGAGGCCCCAGTAAAGGGGAATGTCAAGGTGAGAATATGGGAGTGGGTGGGCGGATGGGTGGGAGGTGGAATACCCTCACAGAGGCGGGGGAGGAGGAGGGTATAGGGGGTTTCCAAAGAGGAGACCTAGAAAGGGGGAAACATTGGAAATGTAAATAAAGTATCAAAAAAAATAAAAAATAATAAATAAATTTAAATTAAAATTTAAAAAAAAGGAGAGAGAAGGAAGGCAAGTGACTGGCCAAGGGCATTTAGAGATGATGGTCAGAGCAGACCGCAGGGCGGAGTCATGACACACACATCCAGTATTTTGATCAACATTTGTCAGAAACTGGGACAGGATCCAAAGATTACCAATTTCTCATTAAAGTTTCCCTGGAGAAAAGAAACTACATTGTCTGCACAATGTCTCCCTTTATTGCTTGTGGGATAAGGGGAATTTTCTATTGCTTCAGAGTTTTAAGAAAATCCCCAGAATGGGAGAGAGTGTATAAAATATTTATGAAATAGAAGGACTGCAGTAAAGAACATGTCCCACTTCTTATTCTTCCAGAGCTTAGAAAGAATATCAGTTCCAGAGTTATCATCAACATCTTTGTGTTTATTTATTTTTCTTAGTTGCACATAACAGTGTCAAGGGAGAGTCTGGATTCTGGCCCCATAGGGATGTTACTATAATTTGGATGTTGAATATCTCCCGAAGTTCTATGCACAGAATGCTTGGTTACCAGGTAATTCTTCTAGGAGCAGTGGGTCCTATTAAAAAATTCTTAATAGGTCACACCCATGCCATTAAATAGGATTCTGTAAACAAAATCTCTTTCTCTCTCTCTCTCTCTCTCTCTCTCTCTCTCTCTCTCTCTCTCTCTCTCCCTCTCTCCCTCTCTCTCTCTCTCCCTCCCTCCCTCCCTCCCTCTCTCCCTCTCTCCCTCTCTCCCTCTCTCCCTCTCTCCCTCTCTCCCTCTCTCCCTCTCTCTCTCTCTCCCCTCATTAATCTCTCATTAATCTCTTTCCAGAAGTGGGACAGTGGGCCATTAATCTGGCTCCCATTCCCTGCCTCTGCCACTTGGTGCCCTCATTAGCCTCCTAAAGCAATATGCCTATCTGATCTTGAAATGGAATTTCTAAAATCGTAAGACAAAACAAACCTGACCTTCCACCTTATACCAATCAAAATGACTAAGATAAAAACTCAAGTGACAGCATATGCTGGCAAAAATGTGGAGAAAGAGGAACAATCCTCTTTAGCTGGTGAGATTGAAAACTGGAACAACCACTCTGGAAATCAATCTGGGGGTTTCTCAAAAAAAAAAAACTGGAAATAGTTCTACCTGAAGACTCAGCTATACTGCTCCTGGGTATATACCCAAATGCTATTCTACCATACCACGAGGAAAAGTGTTCCACTATGTTCATAGCAGCCTTATACCAGAAACTGGAAGCACCCAGATGTCCCTAAACTGAAGAATGGATATAGAAAATGTGGTTCATTAACACAATATAATACTATTCAACTATTAAAAGTTAGGACTTCCTGAATTTTGCAGGCAAATAGATGAAACTAGAACATGTCATCCTGAGTGTGGTAACCCAGACCTAAAAGGACATGCATGACAGGAGCCTAGCACGGTTGTCCTCTAAGAGACTCTACCAGCACTGACTGAGACATACACAAATACTTACACTAACCATTGGACTAAGGTTGTGGTCCCCTATTGAAGAGTTAGGGGAAGGATTGAAGGACCTAAAGAGGATGGCAATCCCATAGGAAAACCAACAGTGTCAACTAACCTGGACCCCTGGGGGCTCCGACAGACTAAGCCAACAACCAAAGAGTATATATGTATATACATGTATGTATATATATATATATACACTCTTTGCATATATATATGCATAGTAGGCTGGTCCGAGGTCCCCAGCACATATTTGCAGAGGACTGCCTTGTCTGACCTCAATGGAAGAGGAGGAAGAGGATGCACCTAATCCTACAGAGACTTGATGACCCAGGGAAGCAGGATGCAGAGGGGGGACACCCTCTCAGGGGTGAAAAGGAAAAGGGATTAGGCAAAGAACTCTGGGAGGGATGACCGGGAGGGGGAAACATTTGGGATGTAAATGAATAAAATAATTAATTAAAAAAATAAAACTCTTTTCTCTTACAATTTAATCATCTCTGGTATTTCATGATAGTAACACAAAACTAGCTGACAACTGATACAAAGAGAAGTAATACTGTCCCATAGGCTTAGTGATTTAAAATTCCCCCAACACTTCACCAAGATCTTCTGCCATTGACTACAGGCAATTCCCTATTCCATAGAATCTGCTAGTTCCTAGCCAAGATTCAAGATCATGCAGTGCTATTAGATTGTGGGAATAGAAAAAGAAAGTATTTGGTATCACTAGAATTTCTGCTTTGGTTGTGGAATCACTACTGATAAAACATAGTGTATTTGATTGTTGCTTTACAATAAAACCACAACAGTCACCAAAATAAATATTTTTAGTCCAGTTTCTATAAATTAAAATATACCTAGTTACCTGGGTGGCCAATCTCCATCCCTACAAGTTGTCTGCCAAGGTCACAATCAAATTCATCTCCATACAGGAATAGGCTGCTTCTAAAGTCATCAATGTGATGCCAGAAAATTGAGCATCAGCTAGAGACATCATATTATTTCCCTGTGGGCTTGAACATGAAATGCTCAAAAGATGGCAGTTGACTTCTGTAAAGTCACAGTACAATAACTTAACAGGAGGGAAGTCATTGTATTTTTGTAATCTAAGTGCAGTTGTAATATCTCCTCATGTCTGTTGTGCTGTAGTCACTAGAAATGAGTTAGTGAGTGTATCTACACTTAAACAGAGCAGATTTTGAAAAGGGTTGAATACTAGGAAATTTAAAATTACTAGAGGCTTTCCTAGAGGTCACCTACATAATTCCACTCACACAATCCAAACTGATTCATAAAAGGGGAATATTGAGACTTGGTCTTGCTATCGTCTATTTTAATATATATGTAGACTCCAAGAACTAGAGTCTATATGTAGCCCCAAGTGACCCTGCCCCCAAGTTCTTTCTGATTGGTAAATAAAGATGCCAACAGCTAATAGTTGGGCAGAAGGGGTTTAGGTTTCTGGGGTATGGAGTCAAGGGGAGAACCATGAGTGGAAAAAGAAGTCGCAGGAGGAAGAAGAAGCCAGCATGGATTAGGATCATAAAAACATGGCCCTGAGGGCTGGCCAATGGGAGTTAAGAGCAGCCCAGATGAAACAGAGTAAGAAATAACTCAGAGTAATCAGTAGAAAAATAGATTCTAATAACATAGAGGGTAGGTTTCTGTCCAGTTTTTGTGCTATTTAAGGCTTATTGTAAATATAAAAGTAAATGTGTACATTTTATCTGAGAGATAAATCATCAAAGGCTGGGTAGAAACCCTGGGTCAGGATGAAATAATTTCTACAACATGGGAAATACACAATTTAAAAAGAAAATGAAAATAGAAACAGATCTGAGTAAAGAGTCCTAAATGGAATCCGGATTCATATGTCCTCTTGCCATGAGTTTCCTATAACTCCTACCAAGTAAATGTCCTCCTAAAAGAGCTCAACAAAAACCAAGCAGACAATTGGAGCTGCAGAAATATGAATGCGCATTTTACTCTGTCCCTGAGCAGAGAAACAAGATGAATTCAATATGAATTGTTTGTTAGTAGCACTGAGGGAAGCAAAGGGGAATTCAAAGGAAAGTTTGAATGTTTTAAGACCTTCGTCTAAGACTTAAAGGCACACAGATTTAATGCCTGAATTCCACTTTGTAAATTGCAGGATAATGGCAGTAGCCCAAGATGTCAGGATGTTTGAGATACGACATCAAAAGAGCCAATTGTAACCCAATCTGTTATGCCAAGGATCTATGAGTTTCCCATTTACCAACTGGGAGGTGACTGAACCTTTAGGAAAGAGGGCCTGGCAGGAGGTATTTAAATTGTCACATGTGTCTCTTCAAAGAATGATGGGCTTCTGGTCTATACAGTCATTTACTTCTTGCTTCATGAGCTAAGCAAGTCACTTGCATCAGTATGTCCAGTCCTCACCAGAATCCAAGCATATGGGGCTGCCCCATTTAAGTAAGGTACCTCCAGAGGTTAACTAGAACTGCTAATTGTTTTTATTCTTTATACCAAATCTCTTCTGTGAAAATGGTATATCAGAAGAAGCTATTAATAGTCATTCTGTCTTAGGAACAAAGACAGGGAAGAAGGAATGAATCATTAGTTAAGTCTCATGTTTACTTTCATCTACCCATGCCCATCTCCCAACTTGAGAAGACAGCAGAAAGAGAAGGGAAGAAACAAAGATAGATAGCAATCTTAGTGATGGATTAAGTGGGTGAGTGGTGACCTAGGATAGGAACACTAGCACTTTGCTTGGAGGAAGGACCTCAGTTTTAGCTTTTTTATCATCTGCTTTATTCAGTGACTAAGCATTGGTCTTATTCATGGAAATGGAACTTACCAGAGAAGGGGTCAAATTGTACTGGATCCTTTTTTCAGAGAATGAGGTAGAGTCTGGCCGCACAAAGAATGAGATGGAGGATGGCCATTCAGATGAGATAAAGTGTGGCCTTTGAGTCAGGGTGATTAGTTGTCACTACCAGACTGAGTTACAAAAAAAGGAAGGTTCTTTTGACTCGTTGCACTAGCCCAGCATCAGTGTCCTACATCTGGTGGTAGTCTTCTCACTTGTCCCAAGTTTGTACATCACCTCACATGGCGGGGAACAGAGTGGGCGTGTGTGTGTGTGTGTGTGTGTGTGTGTGTGTGTGTGTGTGTGTGTGTGTGCGTGTGTGTGTGCTCCTTTGTTCTTCCCTTCTTCTTAAAAAAAATCAAAAGTAAAATTAATTAAATGTGGCATTTCAAAACTCAAATACCAAACTATAGTTCTGAATGTATATGTATTCAACAATGTTGCCTCAAAAGTTCAGATCAATAAGTGACAAAGCTGAAGACAAAGAGATAAACTCAAATCAGAGTAGGATCAATAAAGTACACATGTCTCACTGATAGCACAGAAAACATGAGAAGCCATAGGACCTGAAAATGCAAAGAGAAAATTTCATCCCTAAACTTGCACTTAACTATTGGGAAATATGATCTTTATCAAATTCACATGAAAGTATTCTCAAAACTTCATGAAAGAGAAAAAATGTAACCTGCAAATGTACACTTTCTAAGATGTTAATGGCCAAAGATTACAAATCTTACACACACAACAATATTGTGTTTAAATCATGACCCTTGCAAGACTGACAAAACAAAATCTTAATCCTTGGTACCTAAGTGTGTCTGCCTTTGGGGACAGAAACATTACAAAGGTAACTGTAAAACAAGGCTAGTACAGAATCTAATGATTTGCTTCTTCATATGAAAATGAAAGTTGGAATGCAGAGGGAGACCCAAGAGGAAGGGCTAATTCAGACACTGTGAGAAGGTGGGAATGTACAGACCTCAGAAGAAATAACTTCAGAATCCTTGGTATTGATTCATTTCCTTATAGGTAATCCTTAAAAATAAGAGCCACAAATCCAATGATCATGATAGTACTGATTAAGTTATATCAACAGTGTGAATTCACCACAACCTCCTTCAAGTCCCTTTTAAAAACTGAGGAACACATACCAAATAGGCAATCCTGAGGCTCCATCCATCATGATGACATACATAGACATTGGGAATTTGAATAACTAATTCTGTTGAGTGTTAGCCACTATTTATTATCATATGCCAAGGCTTTTCATACAATTTTAAAATTCTTCCATCTCCAAACCCTAAGCTGCACAATTAGTAACTGAAATGGAGAATTCTAATTTGATCGTTAAAAAGTCAATAAAATCACTACAGTAAGTAAGGCCTTATTGTACAACTTGCGCTCGGGTTTGCCATTTTAGAAGAGGACTGTTTCATCAAGAACAGAAACCCTCAGAACATTCAAGTGCTGCTTAAAAAACTAATAACTAATAATTAAAATACTTTTACAGTGATTTTCAGAGATTTCAAAAGGAATTAATTTTTTGTACATTATGAATTTCTGTAACCCTAGTGAAAAGAAGTAAAATTGGAAGGAAATGATTTTGTTTGGCATTAAAATTGGACTTCAAAATATTATGAATTGAAGATTCCTTTTTTTTTCATCTGTTTAAAGTCAGGGAATATGAAGGCAAAACATAAGCTAGTGTGTGGCCAATCACTTGATTATATAAAAATTAGCTAAAGGAATAGTTATTAGTGCTTGATCAAGTTACTAATGGGAAGAATACAGAAATAGTAACTATGTGCTAATATAAAAATCTATCGATTTTTATATACATAACCTAGGCAAATAATTTACAATCACAAAGTGCAGAACGACATAATGCTAAATTATTCATCAGGATTAATTGTCATCAGATGTGTCGTCTATATGATGACATGAGGAAAGGAAGGTGAAAGAATTTTACAGGATAGCTGAACCATAAAATGAATCATTTCCCTCTGACCTCTTTTGGTGTTTTTGATGTGGATCAAAATTGTTACAGTAATTTAAGTATATTCAGTGTTTTAAAAGTTAGTGTGCAATGTTTTGTTTCATTACAGCATGCTCCCAGGACTTGCTTGTATTTGTTCTTCCTTCTCCACGTCTGTCCGCCACACCCCTCCTGCTGGTGTCTGCTCTCACATACATGTCCATCGTTCATATCATATATATTACAGTAGGCTTTCATCCCACCCGTCTTTAAGGTCTTTTCCTTTCTTCTCATGGTCCCTTTACAGTCTCTCTCTGTCTCTCTGTCTCTGTCTCTCTCTGTCTCTGTCTCTCTCTGTCTCTCTCTCCTTCCCTCCCTCCCTTTGTCCCTCCCTCCTCCCCCTTCTCTTTCCCCCCTCTCTCCCTCCCGCCTTCTCTCCTTCTTTTCCTGCCTCTCACATATATACATACACACACAAATTAAAATCTAGAGTCCACATAGGTGGGAAGTGTGTAGTATGTATCTGAGTTTGTCTCATTTCATTTAACACAATGATCTCTCCCTAGTACCATCCATGCAAATATGATTTTATCATTTTTAATGACTGAATAAAATTCTATCAATTATATGTATCATGTGTTCTTATATATTCATCTGTAGATTCAACTGTTGGCTGGCTTCACAGTTTTTGAAAATACAGAAAGTTATAAGGTTAAAATGTGTGCTTTCCCACACTGGCCTGTTACCCCTGATTTCCTTCCCTGAGCCTCTGACTTTTCCTATCCCTTTTGGTGTTCTGCCTTGCCCTCCATATGTACTTCTGAGCCTGATTTTCAGTTGTTCATTTTAGATGATTCTGAACTTTCCATCTCTGTGAACCATAGCAAATTACTTACTCATACCACACCCCTCCCTAAATTGAGAAATTTCCCATTTTCTTCCATGGAAGAATTGATGATTCTTTTTTCCCTTCTATGATCTGTCATCATAAAATGAAGTAATTTTCTTAGTCTTATATTTTTATCTTTCATGACAATAACCCCACTACCTCGCAGAAATGAATAAAAGAGCACTTCCTCTATCCAAAATACTCATTTGAATTCCATTTTTCTTTGATGATAATTATGTTTGCCCCTTGAATACAGTTGTTACAAAAAAAAAAAAAACCTCGGAGTCAATGGCAAGCAATATTAGTTGGCAGGTATAATTCTCTCACACTGTAGAATTTTCTTTACCATTTTTCAGTGGCTAGTATATATACATTGTATATATACATTGTATATAATACCTATGGAAGGCAAAATGTAAGATTACATGCATAAGAAAGGCTTAGTAGATACACAGATGTACTTAAGTGAAGACTGAACTTGCATTCTGTTTGGCAGGATGCACCCTCTGGTATTGTGAAATAGAATAAGTTGAAGAGAGACTTGGAGATACTGTACGTACCTCTCTCTGGGCACTGGAGTAAGCTGTTGAAATAACTCCACACAAAGGGGTGGGGAAGAGTAATGGGAAACAAGTGTGAGTTTTTAGAAAATGCTTTGAGCAAATTCAGAATGTGTCGTTCATGTGCTGGGGATGGAACCCTGGGCCTCATGCATGCTCTGTGGGCATGTTACCACTGCCCCAAATGCTCAGACCTTCTCTAGCTTTAATTTTAAGTTCCACGTTCTTGTGAAAATTATTTCATTTTTCACTTAGATTTGGCTAAATACTTGAAAATGTATATAGTCACTTAAATAAACACAATTCATTAGTGTTTATAGCTCTAGAAACCCAAAATGTGGCACCCTTGTGGTTGACCAAGCTGACTAAAGATGCTGAAAACTCTAATCCTTTCCTAAAATCGCTGTCAATTATCTGCTCTGTTGACTCATGGCATGCTTATCTGTCATTTCAGACTCAACAGGAATATTTCCACAGTCATGATGGCGCTCTGCTTAGAGATTCCACTAAAATATCTGCTATAGATAGAAGAGTAGATTGACACTCCAACTTGACTCCTTGCCCGAGCCATTATTTACAGAGTGAATCTACCATTTCCCTAGCATGTCCCCAGATAATGACAGAGCTGTTATGGTTAGTGAGAGCAGTTCATGTCTGGGCTGAAGCTAGATTTAGCTTATGAGAACCTCCAACTGGCTCACTTCCTCAGCCCCAGACCCTGAACCAGAAATGCTGAGGTGAGAATGCTTTTGATCCATGCCTGAGTCCCAATCCATAAAAACTGTGAGAAAATACATGCTTGCTATTTTAAACTACTAATTTATAGCTATTAGTTACCTGGTACCAAACACTAATCTACTGCGTGATACACTGCGAAGTGTTTTGGTATTCCCAAGATCCATTCTAACTGAAATTTCTTATGTGCAGCACCACCCGTAGGGAACTAGACTTAGGAAGGCCCAGACCCTGAGGGAAGAAACTGCCTCACACTTGACTTTAGGCCCACCTCATGTGAGCAAGCAATAAGATTTGTCAAGGTGACAATTAAACATAAAGAGAAGTGTGATTTGATTGTGTCAAAGGAAAAAACTATGCTTACTGGTAGCAGTGCTGAGATCCACTGTGGAGACAGAAACAGACAGTAAATTCCATTACATTTAGATAACTGTTTTAAATTTCCTCTTAGAAAAAGAGAGCCACTGGAACCATGGCGAAATTGCTCACCAAACAAGAGCAGAAAATACATCCATGTGGTTTATGCAGTGGACTTCCAGGCATTCTCTTCAATTTCATCAAGTTATGGCCTGGGTTTTGATGATTTGTGAGAACATGGTATTCTAATGTGAGTCAGCCCAGATAGAAACAAAGACGACAACAAAGCAGACTGTGGTATCCTTGGAGATGTGCTGTAGAATGCTCTCTTTAGGGGAATCTGTTGTGTAGTTTACAATTTGAAACTCGTTTTAGCATGAAAAGCAAGGCCAATGACTGAGCAAAGGCAGTGTGTTAGCGGGGGGCGGGGGGGTTTATATCAGCACCTGTTTCTTAGAATAGGAATTTTTTTTCCAGCTAGGCCTGGATGGGATACTCACCTAAGTGCACTGTGGTGGGTCTTCTCTTTGTTTCTGTCCAACCCAAAATAGCTATAACATTTTCTTCTTGTTTGAAAGCTCTTCCCACTCTATCACTTCCTGCATGCCTCATTCCCAGAGAAGTCTATATTGTAGCTAAATATGGCCTTTCTGACAAGCTCTGAAAAAGCAGAGGGAAAGCTAAAAAGCAACTTAACTTTTCATAAAGTCAGGGGAACAAAAACAAAACAAAACAAAAACAAACACAAAACAAAAACTAACCAAAAACAAAACAACAACAAAAAGCTTCCAGGGAACTCTCTGTTGACTTCTGTTATCTGGTCTCTCTAACAAAGAGTCTAGGTGTTCCATCAGATTCTCTTTCTCATATGTAAGAATTGATAAAGAAAGTCACAGACAATGACAAAGAGGCTGGAAGATTAGACACTGAGTTTTTCGGGCGTCATTGGGCAGTAAGCAGGAGGGAAGGATGCTGTGGATTTCTTTTTATTTTTTTAACACTTTTATTTATGTTTTTGAGAATTTCATGGAATATAATTTCCTCACATACTTTCTCCTTTCCAAATTCCTCTCAGATCCTCCTGCACCTCCCTAATCATCCAAATTTATGTGCATTCCTCTCTTAAAAACCATGGTAGGCCCCTGCCACATATGCAGCAGAGGACTGCCTGGTCTAATCTCAGTGGGAGAAGACATACTTAAGGCTAGAGAGACTTGAGGCCCCAGTGAGTGAGAAGGCCTGGCAGGGGGAAGGGATATCCTCTTGGAGACAAGGTGGGAGGAGGAATGGGATGAGGAACTGTGGGAGAGTGGACCGGAGGGGGGGGGGGACTACTGGACAGCAAAAGAATAAAAGTTTAAAAAACAAAAAGACAAAAAACATATACTCACACAAAACATGGCATCATCCAATTTGTATTGGCCAACTGCTCTTAGTTCAGAGCTTGCCCTGAACTATGATACATCTCTATCCACTGTCACTTCATTGAAAAAATACCCTGACTCTCTCTTCCCTAGAGACAATCTACTGCAAATAGCTTCCTGGTGAGAGGTAAGGCTTTGTGCTCATTTCTCATTCTCCTTGTTGGGATTTTGTTTGGCTTGAGCTTCTGCATCTCCTACATGCTGTCAAGTACGGAAACAGCACACTATGAAGATCATTTTTTAAAAAGGAGAAAAAAAATGGAAGCCACTAGAAAAAAAGGGTATTGTACATTGTGGTATAGCAATATGAGTATTTATTGATGATACACACAAAAAAAAACTTTAGGAATAAGTGTAAATAAACAAAAACACCATGTATGACCTGTATGTTGAATATTCTACTGAAAGCAAAGACTTAAAATTCAATGCAGTAAAAAACATTGTAAGATGGTAAAAGAAAAAAATAAGGAAAAATTTTACACATTTCAAGAAAGTCAGTTTTTCTAAATTTTCTTTAACGTTAAATAAAAACTCTTTACAAATTAAGACTTGACACAGACTTATACACCTGCTATGTTTATTTCAAAATTTAGATCCGTTTCTAAATTCTCAGAAGCAGAGGTGCTGGACCAATGAGGATCTGCAGCAGTAGCCTGAAAAGATGCTATTTCGGATTCCATGGGCCAGGTGCGCCGATACAATTCACTTCTGCTATTGTACCAAAGCCAGTAGCCATTGCTGTGTGAACAGAGCCAGGGCTTTCCACCAGGATATTCTAATTTGCAAGGATAGATGGCAGGCTGCATTTGGCTCTATCTCTGTGCCAAAACAACCACCATAAACTGTATAAGATGCACAACTACACTAAAATAGATTTAAATACAGAAATATTAAAAAAAAAAAGACTGATCCAAAAGGATGCAGCAAAAGAGAAAAAGGAAAGCAGGCAAATATTAAATAATAAAGAAAATTAATATGCCTAAAATCCAAGTGCACAAAAATGTACTTTCTCTAATAAAAGGAAGAAACTGTCAGACTTAATAATTATCAGGCAGTTACTCTAACTCTGCATTGTCCATGAGATAGTTGATTTAAAACACAAAGATACTAAGATGCAAAAAAAGATAACAAAATTATTCTCACTGGTATTAATTAGCTAAGAAGTCATATGAATCTTACTAAAACTCAGAGAACCCTTAATGGGAGAAGCAAGGAAAGTTGTGTAGACCCATTTCTAAGGAAAACTTTCATTTGTGGCTCTCTTTCCTATCTCCAAATGGATCTGTCAACCTTATTTTAGTATTTCACTGTTTCAGTGGTTGCAACGTTACAGTGTATCTTGGAGTTGGTCAAGGGAAACCCTCATCTTGTTATCCTCAGGAGTATGTTGAAGATGATGGTCCTTGTATCTGATGTAATTTTTAAAGGCTATCAGAAAAGGTCTGGGTCTATTAAAATTGCTATTAAAATTGTTTGTCAATTAACATTATGGAGAACGGACATCTTATTCATTTTGATCCTTTAACTTTCCAGTACTAATATACTAATACAAAGATATCCACATTTATATCTTTAATCTATTTCAGGAATAATTTTTTAACTATAAAAATCTTACTTGATTTTTATTAAATTTATTTCTAAGCATTTCTTAGCTTATAAGGTTCTTATTGATAGCATTTAAAATTATTTTTTCAAAGTCTTGCTGATAACACAAAAAAATCCAATTAATTTTCTTGTGTTGCCCTAGTGTCCTTCACGATGACAATTTCATATGGGAACTATTCTTGGAGTGAAGAATTTTCAGTTTTTTTCTTTTGCTGTATTAAATATTCTAATATTTTATGGGATAATTTTTGCAGTTACATTCATAGAAGATATTGGTCAGCATTTGTGTAAGTTTATGTCTCTGTATGTCTGTCTGTCTGTCTCTCTCCCTCTCTATGTGTATTCATGTGTGTGTGTGGTTGTGTATATGCCAACTTTGTAGCTTTTGAAATCGGAATCACACTGATTTATAATAGAGTTGAGAATTATTTCTGCCAAACCCCTTATTTTCTACAATAATTTAAATTGAAGTTATTTTTCTAAGTGTTTGTAATGCATATTTTACAAGTTACAGGACAAGAGACAGTTCAGCAATTAAGAGTCCATTGCTCTTGTAATAGATTTGAAGTTAGTTCCCCGGACTGGCACTGGGTAGCTCACGATCATCTGTGATTCTAACTACAGGGGATCCAACCCTTTATGGTTTGGGTGGGTACTGAACTCATATGCACAAACTTTCACACAAATACACACATATAAACAGATAATTTAAAATTAAAATAGAATTTTAAAATGCTGAAAGTAAGTTTAAGTATAAAATATATATGTGAGTGAACTACATATTTTACAAGTCAAAAGTCAAGATTAGTAGTTAATATTTTTTATTCTAAAGCTCAAAGCTTAAGGTACAAAATATAGAAAGCAAAAAAATGGAAAAAACATGACAGAAACTCTATCCAGAAAAATACCTTCCTAGAGAAAAAGGAAACAATAAACACTGGATTAACTTACCTTCAGATCAACACAGGGTCTGCCCTAGAAAGAGCCAGCCAAAAGGAATTCCTCACATCTTCAGACTTCAGGCTTGACCTACAAGATAAACTTCCAAACCCATCCTGGATGCTCTGGATTTAGTATCCCAGATTCGAGACCATCTCTGCAGACATAATCTCTAAGCCTGTTCTAGGGCAGAACGGCCCAGATGCACATCACCAAATAATTAGAGAAGGTTCTTTTGACAGGTTATCTGGTTAAGGGTTCTCTCAGAAAAACACAGTCTGAAAAGATAAACTAGGATCCCCTCATTTAATCATGTAAAGCTCAACATAAGACAGCAAACTGTGAAAAACCTCTAAAGAACATGACCATTTTCGACGAGCTAAAACAAAGACATGGAGATACAATGCAGTCTGCCTGATATTTTAGGACAATTATCTATGGAAGCTCATGGATCCACAGAAACATACACAAACCATCCATTAATCCCAGGAGCTAATGGATGACAAAATCTAAAATTTTAGCGGTGAGACTGGAATTGTTCTTTTAAGCATCAATTAGAAATCTTCAGCTGATTAATACACTGAATGAAATAGAAATTTCTGTAGGTAACAGTGGAAGCACTGATCAAGTACGAAGAAGACCTATAACCTCAAAGAGAGGTTATTTTAAAATAGAGCGTCAGAAAGAGTGTAGAAAATAGGACGAAAATGAATGAAGAAATGTCAGGGGATAGTGTCCAACAAGAAGGTAGAGAAATAAGATTACATTAAACTAAGTTGCTTCTGTAGAGCAAAGGGAAAAATCAATTAATTGAAGAGACCACAGGCAGGATGGGGGAATGTGCACAGCCATCTGTCTGATAAGGAGTTAATAACTAAAACATGTGATATCAACACACGCTGAGCTTATACAGAAGAAAGATATTTCTCAACTAAAGACATGCACATGCCCAAAAGGTGTATGAAAAATGTCTAGTATCACTAGTCATCAGATTAGTGAGCATAAACTGTGTAGCAGAATTTCTTTGTATTTGTAGCAAAATTGATGCTGGAAAGATAAAAGAAAAAAATGTTTAAGAGGGTAGTAAGAAAAGGAAACTTTGCACACTATTGGAGACAATGCAAAATAGGATGGGCAATCTGAGAATACTATCACGCCATACATCACACACCATCCAGCTTCAGGCCCTTACTGAGCATGGTTCCAAAAATGATTACAGCAGCACATTGAGCAGGTATCAACATGCCTGTGTTCGCCGCAGCTCTCCACACAGTAGCCATGATTTAGAATCAACTTATGCTCTCATTCAAAAGAAAATGTAACTCTAATCCCAAGTAGAATGCTTACCTCTTTCAAAAGGAAAATCTGTGCTCTGCAGTGACATGGATAAACTACATAGACGTTTTCTTCAGGGAAGTAAGGTAGTCATAGATACAGACATCATGTGATCTATCTCACAGAAGCGTATGAGAGAGTGGTGCTACCAGGGCTTTGGCAATGGTGGGAGTGGGTGAATTATGGATTTTATTGATTAACAGTACAAATTTCACTTAGATGGAAGAATAAATTCAAGAAGCTATTGTAGCCGGGCAGTGGTGGCGCACCCCTTTAATCCCAGCACTTGGGAGGCAGAGGCAGGCGGATTTCTGAGTTCAAGGCCAGCCTGGTCTACAGAGTGAGTTCCAGGACAGACAGGGCTACACAGAGAAACCCTGTCTCGAGGAACCAAAAAAAAAAGAAGCTATTGTATAACAATGTCACTTTAGTTAATAACGCTGTATGATATTCTTAAAAATTGCTCACAAGTAGATTTCAAGTATAATCTATAACCACAGAGATTACATACGAAAGAGTGTGTGCTAACTAGGTATGTTAAACTATTTCACGTTGAGCACATATTTCAAAACAATATTTAATATATAATTATAAATGAATTTCAGTTAGTTAGTTAAAAATAATAATGGCTTATTTTTAAAGTGTTGGCAAGAAGAGCCTAAAACATGAACAGAATAATCATAGAAATAAAAATTGCTGACATATTTGAAAAAAAAAACTCATGCAAACACTCATGAGCTAATAGCTTTTTGTTTCAGATTATCACTGCTCTTAAGGATGGTAGTCATTGTTGGAGAGACTAAAAGAACATACATGCTTTCATTAACTGATGGTCCTAGCAGCTTCTTTTTTTTTTTTTTTTTAAATTGGATATTTTATTTATTTACATTTCAAATGTTATCTCCATTCCAGGTTTCCCCTCCGGAAACCCCCTATCCCATCCTCCCTCCCCCTGCTTCTATGAGGGTGCTCACCCACCCACATACCCACTCCCTCCTCCCTACCCTGGCATTCCCCTACACTGGGGCATCAAGCCTTCCCAGGACCAAGGGCCTCTCCTCCCACCGATGTCCAACAAGGCCATCCTCTTTTATATATGTGGCTGGAGCCATGGGTCCCTCCATGTGTACTCCTTAGTTGGTGGCTTAGTCCCTGGGAGCTCTGGGGAGGGTGGGGTTCTGGTTGGTTGGTATTGTTATTCTTCCTAAGGGGTTGCAAACCCTTTCAGCTCCTTCAGTCCTTTCTCTAACTCCTCCATTGTGGACCCTGTGCTCCGTCCAATGGTTGGCTGCAAGCATCCACCTCTGTATTTGTCAGGCTCTGGCAGGAATAAAACCCAGGGGATCTGACATCTGCTGGCCTTTGTAGATACTGCCCTCTTGAGGGTAAGCCCATGCGCGCGAGCACACACACATACACACACACACACACACACACACACACACACACACACACGAACACACACACACACTACATATAGACACGCTCTCTCTCCCTCTCTCTCTCTCTCTCTCTCTCTCTCTCTCTCTCTCTCTCTCTCTCACACACACACACACACACACACACACACACACACACACACACACACACATGTTGAAATAAATAAACACAAAGATAAAAGTATTTCCTTCACATATTTTCTTGAGAAAACATAAATTGCTGTCCAAAATATATAATAACTAGTCACAGCTGGGACCATGTCCTATGAATTACACATTCATGTCAATAAAAGCTTAGAACTTAGGTTAATTGTTTTCATATTAGTGGAGCTTCACTGGGGAGTTGTCTGGATCTGAACATACAGGGTAGGGAGCCTCTTAAGTGCAGGGTGAGGAAGATGCTCCTGATTCCCTGGGTGGTGGTTATATGTCAAAGTGTGTGGTATCTATGTGGTCGACAGTGTCCTCAGGATTATGTGACGATGTGGGAAGCTAGGGGCTACACACAAATGTGTAGGTTTGGGGTTTTTGTTTTGTTTTGTTCTGTTTTTTTTTGTTTTTTGTCTTTTTTTGTTTTTTTGAGACAGGGTTTCTCTGTGTAGCCCTGGCTGTCCTGGAACTCACTCTGTAGACCAGGCTGGCCTCGAACTCAGAAATCCACCTGCCTCTACCTCCCAAGTGCTGGGATTAAAGGCGTGTGCCACTACTGTCCGGCTTAATGTGTAGATTTTTATTAGAAGAGAAATGTTTTCAATTGAAAACAAGGTTAAAAGCCTACATTATTTATTGAGCCTTGAAACTGCTATCTGCCCCTTGAGAGGTTAGCAGACTGTGCCTGAATGACTGCCAGGATTAAATTCTTCATTTTTAAAGTGCTATTCTTCATGTACAGCCAATGAAGTCACATACAAACACTCAACTCGATTAACCTTAAAGTCATCTCATGGATTAAGGCATCACATGTTTAATAACATTCTCAAACATTGGGACATTTTAATGATACTTGAAACAGGATGTTGGATTGACTTTCTGGAATTTTTATGCAAATGTATAAATGTAAACATTCAGTCACAATTTCCATACAAGGACATACATGTTGAAATCCTTCAACAAGCCCTTCCCCTAACTGTGAAATCTGGGAGGCTAAAGTAGAGCCTACAAGGCTATTGATTGCAGCTAAGTATTTAATGTTATACATTCATATCAGTAAAATATGACAATAATTCTTCTAAAATTAACTTGTCAGCATTGTATTTAACATAAAATCATCACTGTAGGGAGAATGATATGTACCTAGAATGCCCCTTGCAATCTGGGGGGTATAAATGATGGAAAAATACAGAGAAACCTCGTGGTTTATTCTAAGAAAATGAGGAAGCATCAAGAATAAATGTTATCTTTTATCTTTCAAAATAATGGTTAGTTTGTCTTTTTCTTTGGCAAGTTAAAGAGCACTTCAGCATTGCCAATTAACAGCATGCAGTGGAAATATGAATTATGGGCTCAGCTATGAAGCACAAGCTGTGGGAGGCAACTTGGTATAAAATCTCTCATCCAAAGACACAAATGTGTAAAAATAGAAAAGCGTTCTAAAAACAGAAAACTTCACTGCAGGTGTCTGCTACTGGCAATGTCATGTAATAAAGCAGTTGGCATTGATCTATGTTTTCCTAAGCCCTGTGGTGTTCTGCAGGCTTATTAGCAAAGTGTGCCTTACAGAGTTGGAAGTTTGAATGTCTTTCTCAGGGTGAGTGAGTGCCTCTCACAGCGCAGGAGTAAGAGTGCCCTTGCTTTTTCATCACTTGTTATAAATGGCTCCCAGTGGATCCAGCATAGAAGGCAGAGCTAAGATAAAACTGACCTTAAGATTCCTGGAGGTCCTCTGTTCATGCACCTGCATAATGTCAGTGTTAAGTATGGAAGCATACAGCTCTCAGGGTCACCGTAGGTTAATGGAACAGCCAGGTTTGAGCACAAATTGCATTGGCTAACAGCTCTTCCACTGTGACTCTATGGTTGCAGCCTGAATCAGTATAACTCAAAGTGTAGGATGAAAGCTTCAACAAATCTCCTCCAAGTGCTAAGGTAACAAGCACAGCCTCCCATTCATTCATTCATTTCAGCTTTGGCTCTTTCATCTCAGGTAACACAACTCACCTTTCCCTCCTTGTTTCTTTGATGTGTGTTGACAGCTGAAACAGGGGAGCAGGGCATGAAACGAACGTTTTTTTTGTTGTTTTTTTTTTGTTTTTTTTTTTCTTGTAGTATTATGTTGACATTATCTGTTACAAATCTAATTATGTTAGTTGTAGGATTTAAAACTGTTTTCCACCCTGTACTCTAAGTAAATATCAAACTGATTCTATGATTTAAGGCATCACAAATGAGCACGCTTGGGCTACTATGTGGAATAACCAACTCTCATTTGCAAGGCCCTAAGTTCATCTCCAATCACTACACAAAACAAAAATAAGCAAGAAACAATCTAAAATTGCTATGAATTTCAAGTGAATATAAGAGGAAAATGAGGATGAGCATAGGAACTTACATTATCTACACTGGATATTACCAGCTCTTGGCAGAGAATGCAATAGTTTATAGAAGACTATGACTAGAAGTCAAGTTTGACCTGTCATAGGATTCGCACTGAATAGGTAAAATCTTAGACAAAGAGGAGCTTAGCTTAATTTTACATTCCATTGTGGTCTATACAGAAAAGAAATTAAATCAAGTCATCTAATGATATCAGAATTCATCCATATGAAATTTTCTTGGAGTGCTATTGAAATAACTTATTTAACAAAATTATTTCTGGAAGCTACCCAAAAACTGACAGTTCTGACTTTCAAGGTCTAGCTAAATGGCTGAAGCTTCTCCAGACATCACTGGAGACACACTCGAAGGAAAATGCTCCTGCCATCATTGGAGAGGCCAGGCAGCAGGTTCACTGGCGAACACTCGCTGCATAATGGGAGACCCGTGCATGTGTGTAGGCTGGTGAGAGAACTGGCCAGGCTCTACCCCGCCTATGTCTGTGATCCTCACAAAGGATGCCTCCTCTCTAAATGCTCTGTATCATTTGTTTATTTTGTTCTCTTTTACTTTAGCTTCTGTCCAAATGAGAGTACAGCAGAATGTTTCCCACTGAGTGAAAGAGAATATGTTCCCTTTCCCAACTACCCATCAACAAGGCACACACTGAATTCTCTACTGACAAACAATTGAATTTGTCAACATTCTTTAATATTTTCATGATCCATTTGCTCTTATATGCAGATTTTGAGAATATAATTTGGATTTAATAGTTGAAAAGCATGATAAGTTACTGGAGAGAGCTGTATGGTGCAATTTTATGGGGGTACCAATGTGGTAAGCAATGAGTTTTACCCATTTCACAAAGCTAGAAGAAAGATTTTGAGTATTTTAAATGTAACAAATTGATGATGTTTGAAGAGACGTTTGTCAGATTTAGACATTGTAAAATACATTTTTATATATCAAAGCATCACACTGTAGCTCATTAGTATGTATGATTTTATGATTGCATGTGTGAAGTTTTTAATCGATTGTAAATTGGGTATCATAAAAACTTCTAAAAATTAGTAATGAATCAGATAATAGATTCTTTCTAAAATCTAAGTAGAAATTATCCATGGAGCATTAATTCAAATCTGATAATTAAATGAATCCAATTATAATGACATTCCAAACATATTTAGTCAGGGATTTGTTTTATTATAAATTCCCAAGCTGGCTACAAATTTCTGATTTGGTAATTAACTCCAGAGTTGCTCACTATACTGAATACAGGGGCTGGCATAATATTTATTCAAATAGAGACAGCAATCATATCAGTAAAATTTATCAAAATGCATCATTTTAAACACAAGAGGTGCCTTAACATGTATGTAGTGTAAGTGTCTTAGTTAGGGTTTCATTTCTGTGAAAATATACCATAAAAGGCAGCTCTTATAAAAGCAAATATTTGGATGGGACTGGCTTACAGTTTCAGAGGTTTAACCCATTAGCATCTTGGCAGGAAACATGGTAGCATGTAGGCAGACATGTTGCTGAAGGAGAAGCAGAGAGTTCTACCTCTTGATCTGAAGGCAACAAAGGGGGAGGCTCTCTCTTCTGCTTTGGGCAGAGCTTGAGCACTAGGAGCCCTCAAAGCCCGCCCACACACTGACACACTTCCCACAACAAAGCCACACCTATTCCAAGGAGGCCATGCCTCCCAACAATGCCACTTCTCTTGGGCTAAGCATATTCAAGCCATCACAGTAAGTAAAAATAGACTTATTTAAATGTATTCCTTTATTTAAAAATGTCCCCAAACTGTCCAATTGCAAAAGTAGATATTATTAGCTTCAGGGGCATCATATGATATTCCTTGAAAATAGCACACACATAATGATACTTTGATAGAAGAAACCCCTCAAAATAATGATGTCTTCACTGTAGCTAGTGATGAGCATTCATTTCCAGATGCCAAATCTAAGACTGCAATATCACCAGGAAACTATTAAGCAATATAAATTTTATAATCCTATGTCAGCCCCCAAATTGTAATTCTATTTTATCTTTTAAGATATAATTGATGAATGATGTTAATAAATACCCATAGTATTTTATTAACTAATCTGATTATTTATTTACCTAGTATGAAAGGTCTTCTACCTTTTAAAAGGCTTGAGTCTCCACCATTATTGGCAGTATTTACACATGAGACAATTTTTTTTAAATGACCCCATCTCAAGTTAGTGAGACATTTTTCTATTTTTTTATTGCTAATATTCTATAGTTGAAGCATTTTTATTATTGTTATGATGATAATGTTGTTGTTGCTGCTGCTGATGATGATGAAGATGAAATAGTGTTTTGATTACTGATTTCATATTTGATAAACAAATTTTACTTATTTCAATATTATTTTTATGTGCATGCACTGGTACCTGTGTAGTTACTACGTGATATGGTTGTGTATATTATCTCTGTGTTATGCATTATGGCTGTGTGTGTGAAAGTGATGTATGCTCTGTCCATTTGTGTTACGCTTGTATGTATGTTATGGCTGTGTATGTATGTTATAGTTATGTGCTTATAACTATATTAACTAAAAGAGTATTACCACTATTTTGAATTTGAGCTACGACTTTCAGGTTTCTTACTCATTTTCTATCTTGCTGAGGTCATTAGATTGATTTGACTGAAAGAATAGAGTGTCACTTCCATAGCTCCTATGAGCATAGCTCCTATGAGTAGTTCCTACTGCAGATTTTCTAGCTGAAGGAGTTCTATTGAGGAGGCCACTTAGCTCCTAAGTATGAGTTCCTCATCTCCTGTCTCAGAGGAGGAGGGCTTCCAGAATTTCTGAGGAGTTTCTGGACACAGGGAAGAAGGAAACAAAGGCCATGAAGGACTCAAGTATTAAACCATAGGAACAATTCACAAAACAGGGAGAGAGAAAGAGAGAGGGGGGGAGAGAGAGAGAGAGGAGGAGGGGAGGGAGAATGGAGAGGGAGGAAGGAGAGGGAGGAGGGAGAGAAAAAATTGGTGGGAGATAAGATGAGTAGAGACGTTATGTCTGGAAGGATGTCCAGAACAGAGATTTTCAGAATAAGATCTCCTCTTTTGAAGTCTCTTCTAGCATCTAGGAACTGGCCCCTCTACCAAAAGAAGAAGTCTTTCTGAAACTATATCTGCCTGTTGTATTCTAATCCACTTAGTGATCTCCAAGTGAGGGGTCTCAGTGTTGAGGACTTATTTCTAGTACTATTGTATATTTAAAAGTTCCCAGTCTGATTATTCTAGTATCTGGACTTTAAAGCCAATTACTTCTCTCAGTTTTTCTGTTTTGAAATCAACTTCTCATAATGTTGTGTTTATTTTTCCCATATCTGAACTTACAAATAAAATTGTGTCTTTGGAATACTGCAAAGGCTAGCACTGGATCTACTTAGGACCTCCAGATCCAGGTACGATCCATCGCGTGTTCATCACAACCTTGATTCTTACATGCTCTCCTTAGAACAACCTGAACACAAAGCACAGAGAGAATAGGAAGGCTCCACAATCTCCTTGATGGATTCAAACCTGAAGACTTACAACCAAGTTCTGTCTTATAAAGCTTCCACCACCTCCCAACTGCAATGCTGAGGAAGACTTTTAATTTATATTCCTTTGCAGGACACTCAAGATCCATACCAGAGGGTGTAATTTTCATGTTAAACCACAGAACAGACAGGGTCATTGTCCAGTCTATTAAATTGCCTATGCTGTATCAAGTAATAATCACAGGGTCAGTCAATTGCAAGGTGTGATATGGTAGCCAGCTGCCTGTTAGAATGGTCAGACCAACCTCTGACTGCATCCTGTCTTGTACTGTACTCATGTGTGTAGAAAGTAGAGCCTCAGTCTCTGAACTCCCAAAAGGTCTAGAAAGCCCAATTTTCAATCTCTTCCACATCATTTACTGTCACTGAAACTGACACTCTTTTGTTAGTAATAACTTGGTATGTGTTGTAAAAAATGTTATTGAGATCCACAAAGAATATTCTTAGCAGTTAGTATATAGAAGCAATAATATAAAAGAAAAGCAAGATTTACTTTTAAATAATTCACATAAATTAAATGGCATCAAGGAGATTGGCGCTTACATTTTTTTATCTGCTTATAAGTACAGACTTTAGTGCTACATAATTAATTGTCCTTCAAAAGTTCTGAGATGATTAAAGAGAAATTTCTCCAAAACTAAATTTCCTTCCATTTCATGTGGAAACTTCTGAGTTTCACTTTAATGCATAAAATTCACTAAATCTGATAGCTCAAAGCAATGGAAATGTGCCCTGTAAAAACATGGCAACACTAGAGTGTCATAATTGGCAAGACTTCTTCATCAATTCTCAGCTCTTTATGAACTTTTGAAATTCATGTAACAATAAATATTCAAATTAAAAAGTAACAGACAAAAATAAATCAACTAACATAATTAATATAAGTTGCTATCATTATAGTCCAGACATCTTTGAATTAGTCCAAATAGCTAAAGAAAACAACCAACATTTTGCTATCTCTTGTCAACATTCACAGTCTATAGAAGATGTTCAAATATTGCCAATCATCTGGTCACACTAACCGTAGTTTAGGAAGACCGACTTCAGTCTACCAAATACAAACGTTATTTAGAGCCAATGGTTTAATTTATCCCCAGTTAGTAAAGGTAATTCCATAAAAAGGAAATGAGGTTTCAGGAAGTCTTTTTTGGACACAGGGTGGACTCAGAGCAATCGCAATGCATAAGGAGTCGTATAATTGCCCTCATCGTCAACCAGCCATCTTATGGAGAAATGCTAGGGTTCATTTGTGTAAGATTTGATATTGCCAGAAGTTTATAAAGTAACCCATAAATGTTTCCCCATTCATGTCTTAGAAGAGTGCTCTAAAGTCTAAATGACTGGCTGATTTAATTCTTAAAATAACTTTGATGAATCACTGAAGCATATTCCTGTCTCTATTGTCTCCATCTCCTCTGTCCCTGTCCCAGTCCCTATCCCCATCTCTGCCCAGCTCCCTGCTCCCACTCCCACTCCCTCTCTCCCCCCCTCCCCCCCCACCACTTCCATTCTCACTCCTCTTCCTTCTCCTTTCCTTTCTTCTCTCTTCCTTTCTCATGCTTCCTTTCCTCTTCCCTTAGGAAACTTAGACCCAAGCAGAAATCCAAGACCGTGCAAGGCTGTACAACTTCCTCCCAAACAAACCTGGCTTTGATGTCTTACCCACATTTCCACCATCCTGACTCATTATTTATTTGGAGATTTGGAGGCCTATTCGAGTCCTCTACAGAACAAAGTTGTAAATAAACAAAGGCACTAGTTCTCTGCTGAGTGTCAAGAGCACAGTCACTGGCTTGTTCTGCTTCGTACTGAGGACTACTCCTGGGGACAGACTGGTTAACCAGACCCTGAGCTACACAAACACTACTTCAATGACAGCTTTGTTGTCAAAGCAGGTTAAAATTCGTTTCACTTTGTTAAGATTGCCTTTAAAGAAGTTGATTTTGTATATTTGGACCTGCCCTGACAGCACAACTTGCCAAGAAAAACTGTATGCCTAGGTACCTAAAAGCTGCTCTCAGGGGGTCCTGCTCAGCTTTGTCTAAAAACATTATTGACCAAAGCCAACTTGGCCTTTCACATCTTACATGTAACAATAATTCTTTAAATGAACGTGGATTTTCTTATGCAGCAAGCTTTGAAAACACTTGTTGAAAGATTCTACCTAATTAATTAGAAAAATTTACGTGGAGTGCATTAAAATAGGAAAGATTGAAAATGGCAGTATATCATAAAAGTGTATTTATTTTTATTTATTTATTTATTTATTTATTTATCTCCTTTTTTATTTTTGATACTTTATATACATTTCCAATGTTTCCCCTTTTCTGAGTCTCCTCTTTGTATACCCCCCATCCCCTCCCCAACCCGCCTCTAGGAGGGAATTCCACC
>CM052704.1:59395629-59460515 GCA_028551405.1 Uromys caudimaculatus
TTTGATCTTGGCCATTCTGACTGGTGTGAGGTGGAATCTCAGACTTGTTTTGATTTGCATTTCCCTGATGACTAGGGAAGTTGAACATTTCTTTAGGTGTTTCTCAGCCCTGCGAATTTCCTCAGTTGAGAATTCTCTGCTTAGCTCTGTTCCCCATTTTTTGATAGGGTTATTTGGTTTTTTAGAGTCTAACTTCTTGAGTTCTTTGTAAATATTGGATATTAGCCCTCTATCGGGCATAGGATTGGTTAAGATCTTTTCCCAATCTGTTGGTTGCCGTTTTGTCCTATTGACAGTGTCGTTTGCCTTACAGAAGCTTTGCAATTTCATGAGGTCCCATTTGTCTATTCTTGATCGTAGAGCATAAGCCCCTAGTGTTCTGTTCAGGAACTTTTCCCCTGTACCCAGGTGTTCGAGAGTTTTCCCCACTTTCTCTTCTATTTTCTCTTCTAATCTAAATTCAGTGTAACTGGTTTTATGTGGAGGTCCTTGATCCACTTGGATTTGAGCTTTGTACAAGAGATAGGAATGGATCAATTTGCATTCTTCTGCATGTACACCGCCAGTTGACCCAGCACCATTGGTTGAAAATGCTGTCTTTTTTCCACTGAGTGGTTTTAGCTCCTTTGTTGAAGATCAAGTGACCATATGTGTGTGGGTTCATTTCTGGGTCCTCAATTCTATTCCATTGATCTACCTGCCTGTCACTGTACCAATACCATGCAGTTTTTATCACTACTGCTCTGTAGTACAGCTTGAGATCAGGAATGCTGATTCCCCCAGATGTTCTTTTGTTGTTAAGGATAGCTTTTGCTATCCTGGGTTTTTTGTTCTTCCAAATGAATTTGAGAATTGCTCTTTCTAAGTCTATGAAGAATTGAGTTGGAATTTTGATGGGGATTGCGTTGAATTTGTAGATTGCTTTTGGCAGGATGACCATTTTTACTATATTAATCCTTCCAATCCATGAGCATGGGAGATCTTTCCACCTCCTGAGGTCTTCTTCGATTTCTTTCTTCAGCGACTTGAAGTTCTTGTCGTACAGATCTTTCACTTGCTTGGTTAGAGTCACACCAAGATACTTTATATTATTTAAGGAGCTTCCAGCCAGAATAAAATCTTTCAATCTTGAAAGAGGCTAGTAAATACAAGTTGCTAGTAAATTAATGCTGCATTTATAAAATGAGATATAGTTTTTGTTTAAAAAGAGAGACAAGGAAGGGGAGAAAGAAAATCTAGTAACTTGTACTCTTATCACAACACAAAGGAATGACTTAACTTTAAGAAAACAATATATTTTTATTATATGTTATGACTAGTTGTTTCCATGTTTTAATAAGTATCTATAACTTAGTTTTAAAATACCTCCTCAATTTAATTTTACTAAAAAGATCTACCCTGGAGATCCAGTAATTATCCAAATCACAGAAAGACAGTGAATCACAGGTGACTAAGGAAGCAAATCAAAAATATCTTATACTTTCAGAAAATGACCTTTTACTTCTGAGTTCAGTTCCTCATCTTCTATGCCTCACAATTACTCAGAAGTAGTGAAAAATAAAATCAGTGTTCTGTGTTTGATATCAGTGTGTGTTGTTTTCTTTGGGAGTTTGCAAAGTTTGTGTTTTCTTACTATAAGGATTACAAATTAGCAAGTAAATAAATAGGAAGGGAGGGAGGGAGGGAGAGGGAGGGAGGGAGAAAGGGAGAGGGAGGGAGGGAGAAAGGGAGAGGGAGGGAGGAGAAAGAGAGACAGAGGGAGAGAGAGAGAAAGAGAGAGTGGGAGGAAGAGAGAGAAAGAGAGAGAGAGAGAGAGAGAGAGAGAGAGAGAGAGAGAGAGAGAGAGAGAGGTTACTGGACTAAGCTTCTAAGAGGAGCCATAGTGTTTGACTTGGCCTCAAAGAGGAGCTATAGTGTTTGCCTATTCTGGGCATTCTTGGTAGCAATAAGCTGCAGTGGAATTCCATGAAGCAAGAAGCTTGGGGGTAGGTTCTCTCCAGACATAAGGGAACTAGTGTTTCCCACATGTCAATAGGTTTTTATGTACTAGCAGTGAGATACAGGGTTTAAGATTCTGATAGCTGTTCTTCCTTTGGTTGATGGGTCACCTGACAAAACCTGATCTTACAGGGAATTCAAGAGTAGGATGAGGGCTTACAGAAGCCTCCCACCCATTGAGGAACCTCAGAGGGTGTTAGGAAGCAACATAGAATACTATGGGGTGGTCCTACCTTGTAAAATAGAACATTTCAACATGATGTTTCATGAAATACATTTCTGGTATATGAATTAGAGTAGGAAAGGTTGTTGTTGCCCCATTTGCATTTTTGAAGTCCACATTCTTCTCTCTTTGCTTCTGCTACTGATTTATTGGAGTAGCTGTGGACCAGCCATGTGACTTGTGAGGAGTCAGGTAATAGTTGCTCCTGCCTGTCTCTGCCTTGGGCTCTAACTGGCTTGTCTTTATCTTTTCTCTCCAGCTGATGGGAATATGCTAGTTGATAAGAACTGTCACAAGCTCAGGTTTGTGTTAGGATAAAACACGAAGCTCAAACCTGCAGAAAGTGAGAGATTTTTAACTTGGAAAACATGCTAACAGACACAGCAGGAGAAAAACAGGAGCTGCCTGGGTGGGAAGGCACACATTCCTGGTCAAGGGATGCATGTGTGTGATGACCTCATGTCTCTAAACTAACTTTTGCCTTGTGTTGCATTTGCATAATAAACTACAAAGTATGTATGCTAGAAACTAATGTCAGACTGTTGGTGGACTTTTTAATCTACAAAAATACAACACAGGCATTCATTTATAGGCTCATATTTAATTGATCAGTTCCCATACTTATTTGACCATTCTTGTTGAAAAAGTGTCACAAGCACCCACATGGAGATTGTGTTCATATTTAAGCATCTAATTTGGTTACAGAGTGAAAACTTTGTTCAGTGTGCTTTTGGATCAAATGGAGCCCATTGGTTTTCATTTGTTATCCTACTTCCTGCAGTCTGATTTTATAATTCTTGCCTCTGCTCACTTCATTAAAATGGAACTTTTAAACTTTCTTCTCCAAAGTTTATTAGGACAGGGAGACAAAGATGTGCAATTGGGGGGGGGGGCGCGTTGTACAGCAAGAAATCTCAACGGCTGGCATGTAGCATATGCCAGGTGAATTTGAAAGTTCAATTCACTTCTATAGTTCAATTATATGAGACTGTCTATTTGTAAAAGAGGTGGTGTGGGAATGCGTTGAGGGAGTTTCAAACTAATATAATTCCACCCTGCTATTTGAAAAGCATGTTGTCCAATAGAAATTGTTTGGATCCAGAGTATATTGCTTTTAAAAGTATAATCCCGAGCCAGTTACCTACTTAATTCAATTCTGAGATGCATTGGAAAACAAAATGAACTTCAAAGAAAGTAACCACAGGCCTCTCCAAACTGTGCCAGCTCACTTTATAGGCAGCTGATGGTTTAGACATTAAATTTCATCTGCAAACCTTAATTGGAAGCATCTAAATTATTCTCCTTATAACATTACCACTATGGAAACTAAGGCTGAATACAGCACGTGAGTCATAAAACACAAATCATTGGTCTCTGACGTTTAGCTGCTAATGTACTACAATCAAAAAGACTTCAAAAGAGGAAGTTTGGGCCCTTGATCACCTTGGGCTAACTGCCTGGTCTTCCATATACCTTTGTAAGCCAGAAGACTGCAGAAACCCATTTTTTGTTAATGAGAACACAGCCCGATTCCAACAATAAAACTTCAAAACCTGTGTGCTCTGTGCAAGTTATATGAAAACACATTAAGTATGCATCTCTTTACCTTATCCCTCTCATAGCTAGCAGATGCTAGCTATCCTTCTTTGGAAGATGCATTTAATGTCTCTTATTTTTAAGATTCCTATAGCACTTGAGTTTATGTTAGCACACTACACTCTTCCTGTTTTGCTCATAGACTCAGCTCCTTGTTCTTGAGAGCTTGTGCATACAAACATACCCAGGAAAGCTGGGATCTATATCTCTAGTCCTATTTACATTTTCATTCTTAAAGATTCTGCTGGCATTGGAAATGTTCACCAAGACTGTTTTTGAGTTGACAGGTCACAGAAGAATGTTAGAATTTACACACAATAATGCTTTGAATATGCAGGAATACTTCATTTCTGTTTAAACCTGAGAATGAGGGTCCCTTTGTTAAGGGACATACTTAATAGAGATTTTAAAATGATGATGAATGGCAGAAGTCAGTATCCATTAAAACTAGGATATGCTTAAAGAGATGCAGGGGCTCTCTTGGTGGAGGTGGTGGGAGGAAGCACCGTGAGTCCAAGCCTCTGATTCTACACTAAGCAGGCCCCAGACCACACACAGACAGCTTTTCTGGCATCCCTGCTTTGCATATTTATCTTCTTTATAAAGCAGATGGTAAGACAGAATAAAAACATAACAGGATCTTATAAATGAAAATCATCTACAATAGAGAGAATTGCATCAATAAAACATAAAATAGATTTAATTGTTAACATGGCATTGACCTCAATCCAAAATTAAGACTCAAAAGTAAGAAAGGTTTCAGATGCCTGACTCACTCTGTAGGAGACAGTTTGCTGCTCCCGAGAGACCACAGTAAGAACATACACCTTTTTTGTGGTTTTGGATGGGTGGTAGTAGTAGTGTGCTGCTCACGTTTGGTCTGACCCATTACAGATTTTATGGTCTAGTTTAACTCCGAAGAATAATTCCAAATAAGGAATCATAAGGATTTATAAGCTTAGTACTGGGACCAAACATACTCTATTTTCAAGCAAAAAGAATTTCCCTAAAATGATGAATTCATGACCATGCTATTTTCATGGCCTGAGAATAACTTATAAACAAACTCAGAAATGAATATCATGTTTCCTTCTGCCCCTTTGTCAGAACCAAGAAGTTGCAAGTTCTTGTGGAGAACCTGTTCACAGATTTTTGAAGGTAGGAAGAATATCATTTTAAGCACACAAAAACATTCAGTAGCAATGAGCAAACACAGACTAGGCCACAGAGAAATGATTCCAAAGCAAGTTACCAAAATTAAGAGTTCTGTGCTGACCCTGGCTGCTGCTGGACCTTTTCCCAAAATCCTTCGTTTTCAGCCTCACCTCATGTTTCTGTTACCTGGATATAGCTTTGTAGTCCATTACCCCAGGTGACTAAAAGTCTCTTTTCTTTCTTTGTGTTACTTTCTGAACTATGTATTTCTGAGCTATTGGCCTCTGGGTACTGTTAAATTGCCTGAGACTGGTAATTTCAACATGATACGTCTGTACTTGCTCCCCTGGGAACACTAAAATAGTTTCTTAAGAAAAATAGTTTATATGCATATATGTATACTTAGATATATTTTATGGCATCATCTTATGCAGACTCAAAACTTTGATGTTCCTGCTCCTGCTTCCGCAGAGCTGAGATAACAGGCATGTGCCACTGTGCTCAGCTATAAAACACATCGTTTTTGGACCTTCTATGTATGTCAGGCGTGCTGCTAGGTGTTTTGCAGACATTACATCACCAAACTTAAAAAAAAAAAAGTCTGCAAAACAGAAATTATTGTCTTTACTTTGCAACCAGACAATACTGAAACTCGGGAGCATTCAGTGAGTCCTATAACAGAAAGTTAACGGTTCCAGAGATGACAGTAGACACAGCACCATGCAAGCAAGACTCGCAGACTCGGAAGTTTCATTTAGCAATGCTGGATGCCCTGCTAAAACTTTTGCCAAATATTTTTTTAAGACCCATTTTGATGTCTTTCCTTTCTCACAGCAAACATTGTAAATGCAATGGATTTAGGCATTCCCTCTTCTGTAGCTGCTTTGCACTCAGTAGCATGTCTTGATTTGATTGCTACCCAGGTACTCTCTTGCTCTTGTTTCTAGAAGTGTACTCCTGGCCCATTTTTCTCCCTGTATTCTTCAGTTAGCACAGTTGATTCTGGAAGTGCCAAGGATCACATCCACTTGCTGTTTCTTTTACGTCCAAAACTCATCTCATTCACTTATTTTAACCTGCTACACTTTTTCTTTGACCACAGCCCTATTATTCATATGTCTGACTTTTCTTTGTCACATATTTTGCCATAACCCCCTCAAATTTATTAGGTTACAAATAGAGTACACTTTTAGTGCTGTTTCTAATCCATTCTTCCTGAATCCTCCATTTTAATAAATTCAAACATATTTTCATTGCCCAATTTCAATATCTATTCATTATCAGGTACTCTTCTTATGCAGATGCCATATTTCAATTAGTCATTACTCCCAGAAGTCTCTTGAGTCAACCCTTCCCTTTCATCCTGTTGCTGGTCTTTCTCTGAGTCCCAGAACAGGCTTATCTATTGTATGTCATGGGCAATCACTTTTTCCTTTTTATCTCCTCATCTATATTTAATGTTTCAAACTACATTGTACACAGAGGACTAAAGGTATTCATTTGCTTTTTAGAAAGGACAAAATCAAAACTATGGAAAGACTACTTTAGTCAGATGCTTAGCAAATATTATCTGTGAGGATTCATATAATAAATACGAACAATATGGTGACCACAATCTCTCCAATACAGCTACACAACTCTAGTTCAACCAAAGCTACCATAGACTGTATGCAAATGAATAGGCCTGGCTGTGTTACAGGCTTCATACCACAGATGGTCATTTCCTAACCTAGACAATACCATCAAATTCTTAAGCTGACTCTCCGTGGCCCTCTCTCTCTCACACTAAGTTCCAGGCAACACCAACTGTATTAGTCCTTGACTTTTTGTGGTTTTTCTTGCCCCTTGCATGCTTATTGTCTGTCCCTTTCTCCTAAATTTCTGTTAAGAATACAATGGTTCTTGGTGATAAAACTTTGTTTACTTAATACATTTTTCAACAAGTATCTTTTAACTTCTCACATCAGCTTCCACATGTTTCCATATAATTTTTCACCTAATCACCATCATCAATTCAATTTATTTTCATCTGTGACTAATACACAAATGGGCTATTGCTTTTACCTCAATGTTTTCTAAAAAGCTACAAACACCACATTCTCCTTCCTATATCGTAGATACCATAGATCCGCCCTTGTGGATGAATTTACCACACTGCTATGTATTTTCAAATCCATCTATCCATGATGGATGGAGATGAACACAGATGATGAGAAGGGATTGCTTAGCAAGAACAGCTCTATAGAGGTGGAAGGCCTGTTAGTAAATTTCAATTCTCTTAGCAGCAGCAATACAGAAACTGAAACGTAAACAACTTCTATCCTTGCCTGTCATATTGTGTGAACCCTCCAGACAGACCAGCAGACATAGTCTCATTCCACTTTGTAAGAGCCTAAAATGGAAGAAAAATTAGGCTTTCTACCATGAAGATTAAATTTTAAAACTTTTGGCATCTAAAGCTATAATAAGCAAAGTGAATATTTGATTAGTTGATATTAGAAAGAAATGTAAATTAGAAAACCAGAATCAAGACTGAGAGAAAGTTTGAATAAAATGTTTTATAAAAACCAACTTTTACAGATATTACTTTATAAAGATATTATTTGTATTTATAGGAGCCATGATTCTACTCTGGTTCCTATTACAGACAGATTATTATAGACACTCTTGTCTCAGACAGATGACCTTAACATGCATACAGTTCATTTGCCCTGCTTCTAAGAATAAAATATATATGTTTATATCTGTCACTGCAGTCCCAACTCATGTTCTAACATTGGCTCCTGTAGCTTACTTTCCATCAGAGGGACATCACTGATTCCATCTCTCCTTAACAAAGCTGAAATGCCTTGGACATTGCTTTAAGAATTCTGGTTTGGACGAAACTGCATTGGTGCAGTCACAATATCAGTTGAGAAGTACACAATTGAGTATAACTGTTTTCTTTTGATAGCTGATATACATAAATACATATATTCAGGAGGACTAGTGTATAAGATATATTATATTCCAGGATCACATGTATACATACAATTACCTTACTGATACAATTAAACCATTTAATAGATACAAATTCATTTACTTCTTCCACAACTGAAGTAACAGTAACAGCAGACACAATGACAAAAATTTGTTATAGAGCTTACCATGCATCAAATATTCTATTAACTGTTCTATAAACACACACCCCCAATTCATCCACATAAGCCATTATTACTCTTTTCCTCAGATGACTAAACTGAATCCAAGAGTTTCTGAAAGCCTATAGAAATACAGAGTGCAATGTACAGAATGCAAAGCTAGTCTGTGTAGCTTCTGACCATGCTCTGTGGACTCTCAGTCAGTTTTATGGACCTTGTCCACATCCAGATAATGAAGGTAACAAGAATAGATTGTAACTTTGTGATTGATGCTTATTATTCTACTGCCAGTGAACCAAATTCCAGTTCAAACACTGGAAGCCACTGGTCCATTTTCTACTAAAAATAGAATATAATATTAAGCATAAATCACCAAAAATTCCTATAAAGAACCTTCTTAAAACCACCGTCTTCAAGAATATCAAGCACTAATTTTGGGGAAACAATAAATGAAGTAAAATGTATAGTGAGATTGCTCTAGCATACAATTTTAAACCAGATAACAATTTCTTTTGTGACAGGTGGTCTTTGGGAAACTGGAAAAACAATTATTAGCCTAACTCTTAGCAAGCAAGAGGAATGGACGTGCTGTTCAAAGGTGTTCACGGAGATCAGTGTGTTCATTTGAGCATCCTAAACTGAAAAGCAGGGCGAACACTCTGTGTTTAGCTTTAATTCAAGCCATTCCTTGAGGGAAATTTAAAAGCTCCAGTTTATGTAACTAGAGTGAATTTTGTGATGGTTACTTTCACTGTTCCAGATAGCTCATGGTAGGGTCACATTTATTCATCCTAAATTTGAAGGAAACCTTATACATGAGTTTCATCTGTCAGTGTTAGCTTGCTCATAGTTAGCCCTGTTCCCTTCCTTTTCTGAGATGACAACAATGATGTGCCCCCCAAATCTATGCAGGCAGCTAGCACCACATGGGTGAGGAATCCAAACATTCCCTGTTAGTCTATGAGATTACAGTTGGCTGTGGTAAGGTTTTCGTAACCTGACAATTAAAAAAACAAAAATACCCTCACAAATCTAAATTGCTATACACACACAATACAAAACAAAACCAAAAAATCCAAAACCTCTCTGTCTTTATTTCTGTGAGCAATCCAGATTTAAGTTGATGATCTTTCTCCTTTTTTACTGAACTAGCAGTAAATTTAACTGTACTTTGAGTAGAAATTTACTTCCAGTTCTCTACACTTCTCCAATGTTCATGATGTTTTGCTTGTAAGCCTCAGTCTTTAAAAGCTGTGCAATCTCTCCAGCCTGATTTAAACAATATGCTGATGTCTTGTTGAGATGCACTGAGATTCCTTTAGATTTTTTTCTCCACTGATAATCCCTGGGCCTCTAATGTATTTGAATATGGAACATAAATTGTACAAGTACCATATTGGTTTTAGAAAAGAGAAGACTTATCTGCCCCCTGTGAGTAAATTCTATTTGTACCCAGTAATTTTGTGGAGTTATGCTGTGTCTGTCTCATCCTTGGTAGACCTTGGAAAATTTCTACCACATAACCTTGCCTTCACTTTTAGTCCTAATCATTTTGCACCTTTAATACCTTGAACCTGGAAGGATTCAGATGTTACAGGACCTAGACCTTGTATTGTTTTAGGAGGTCGCATAGAGGAAAATCAAAATGTCTGCCTATAAATTACTCTTTCTGCTTTACCTCATGTAACTACTTTACATGGTAGCTACTTGTGACACAAGAATTGGTAGTAACTATACACACAGTTTGTGTCTTTTATTATCTGAACATTATGGGACAATAAAGGTTGAAGCAAAATATATTATTTTCTGGAATGAGGTTCAATAAAACATTCCTACACTAAAGGACTCAGAGAGTAAATTCCATGAACTTAAAGTAAGGCATCACTTCTGACCTTGAAG
Organism: Uromys caudimaculatus; assembly: GCA_028551405.1. Taxonomy (NCBI): domain Eukaryota; kingdom Metazoa; phylum Chordata; class Mammalia; order Rodentia; family Muridae; genus Uromys; species Uromys caudimaculatus. Next base: position 59,405,641 of record CM052704.1, read on the forward strand.
ATCCTGATGAACCCTCTGACCCTTCTAGTCTGTTCAGATCACATTTCTTTTTTTTTTTTTCTTTCTTTCTTTTTTCTTTTTAGTATAGAAATAGAGTTTATTTAGGGCATGGGGAGGGGAGTTAAGAGGGTAGTAGAGGCAGAGAAAGGCAGAGAGAGGGAGAGAGTAGAGAAGTAGAGAGGTGGAGGCTGGTCATGACCATGTGGAGAAAGGAGAGAAGGGAATGGGGAGAGGTAAGAGATAAGAGATGTAAGGGAGAGGCAAGAGAAAGAGATAAGAGTCAGATCACATTTCTTTAATCCCAGGAGCAGAGAAATTCGATCATGTAACCTAGAAAGAGCCCAGGCTTTAATTGCTACTGAGAGAAGAATGTGAAATACGTCCTCTATGAGTGGACAGGTTGATAATACTAGGAAGTATCAGAATTCCTAATAAATTATCCTACCACATAGAGATGTAAGACAAATCTTCAAACTGGTGACTGATATTGAATGTTTTTCACTTAATGTGCCACATTTAGTTTCTTCAAACAAAAGACCAATATAGCTTAATCAGGAAGGGATTTGGCCATCTGGTACACCTTGGTGAGTATGGAAGAACGTATGCTGAGTGAGAAACATCAGACATAGAAAGACAAGTCAGCATTGAAACCATAGGATTAGCTTACAGAAAGACTGTGACAAGGAGATGGGAGGTAAGTAGCAGGTAGAAAGCATTGATCAAAGTGTTCCAAGTTTTAGTGGGACAAAATGGATGATTTCTGGAGAGTCAATCTACAGTATGGTGAATACAGTTAGCAAAGCCATGTTACACAGTTAAAATGTACTGAGAATAAATTTCTCATGTTTCTGCAGACACCACACACAAGTGGCAACCATCTCATGTGATAGATATGTCACTTGGCTTAGTTTCGATGGTCATTTCTCAATATATGCCTGTGTCAAAACTTATATGCTACATGCAGTTATTTGCCAAATGTATCACAAATAAAGCTGGCAAAAATGAAAGAAAGATGTAAATTTTAAAAAGGCTAAGAGAATCTTATGTATCATACCTTTTACACCAGCAGACACTCACCTATGATCTATGCTCAAAACAGAGGCTAAGGACAAGGCATATTTCACATGATTTCTTAATTTTCATACTTTACTTCAAGTTATGAATCATAATCCAAAGAAGTTACCTACTATGTTTTTAGTCTTTATTCAGTAATATAAGATGGAAGCCACCCATTAATGACACTGAAAGTTAAAGAAATAAAGCAAAGGAAGGTATTTGTCCTGTTTTGTAGACAATGCTAATCTCTCTACACTGTCAAATATTTACTCACCACACGTTGTTTATATTCTTTACCTTCTTTACCCAGAACTGAATTATGAATTACATTTTGTGTAAAATTTCCTCCCACGAACTAAAAATGAGACTTCCAAAATCTCTCTTGAAAGTATACAATACTGGTTGAATCATGACCTCTGCCATAATAATGAGAGTGTTAAACACTGAATCATGCAGCTATATCATGACTTTTGATTTTTAATCTTTGTGGACCTCACACATGCTATGCAAGTGCCCAGCAACTGTGCTCTAGTCTCAGTCCCATACTGCTTTGTAATTGATATCATGTGCCTCTAGCCAAGCTTCCTACCTTGAAAGAAATCTTTGCATTGTTACTGTGCTGATGAGTCTGATATTATTTCAAACTCAACTATTTCCTAATGCATATTAAATAACCATACGTTCATAATACATCAGTGACTTCCCTCACATGAATGGTTCCATTATCCTGAGAACAGGCATGCAACCATAATACTCTACATTGTCTCACCTTATTGCATGCAAATAAAAACTCTAGGTCAGAAATATTTTAATCTGAAATCAATCAATTAAATGACAGTCATACAATAATCTGCAGACTCACAGAGTCTAAGTAACATGGATGTCTCTGAGAGACACATGGATCTCCCTGGGTACAGAAAATAGAATGGATTCTGTGAGTGGACTGGGAACTGGTGGGGAGGGGATCAGGAGGTATCATATGGTCGGGTTGGTAAGAAGAGAGGGCATAGAGGAACAGGTGACTGGAATTGGAGGGCGTTTGGGAGATCATGTGAAAACCTAGTGCAGTTGAAACTCCCTGGAATCTATGAGGGTGATTCTAGTGAGGGCTCCTAATAACAGAGGATACAGAGCCTGAACTGTGAGCCTTCTGTACCAGACAAGGGTTATAGCAGTGTCACTGGGACACTAACCCAGCCACAAACCCTTCAACCTGCAGTCTGACATTCCTTCAAGATCTGCTGGCACAATGATGGACAGAACTTCTACGAGTAGCCAACCTTGTCTAATTTGAGGCTCTCATGGTCTAGATTACCAGAAACTGGAGGCTGAATAACCCAGAGACCTAGGGTAGAATCAAACAAGACCAAAACAAAAACAACAGCAAAGATGAAATGATTCCTAGTGACGTTCTGCTATAGTTAAGGATTGGTGCCTAGTCTACTCCTCAGAAAGGCTTCCTCTGGCAGCTTATGGGAACAGATGCAGAGACTCACAGCCAAACATTGGAGAGTTTCAGGGGAGAGTTAGCCCAGGTTAGAGGTCTCCATCTTGGAGCTCAGGGAACCAGTAAGAGGATGAAGAGGAGGAATTGTGAGAATCAGAAGTGGTAAGGACACAGTGAGATCATGGCCTGTGGAATTAACTAAGCAGGGTCCATGGGGGTTCATAGAGACTGAAATGGCAGCCACAGAGCTGCTTTATGCATAGATCTGAGCCAGGCTCTCTGCGTATATGTTATGGTTGTTGGTACACTGTTTTGGGGGGACTCCTTACAGTTAGAGTGGAGTATCTCTAATTCTCTTTCCTGTTCTTGGAACTTTTTTGTTCCTTCTGGGTTCCCTTGTCCAGCCTTGGTTTGTGCCTGTTCTTATTATATCTTAATGTGCTTTGTGGTGTTGATGTCCCTGGGAGGACTGTTTTTTTCTGGGTGGAGACAAGTGGGGTGGGGGATCTGAGGGAGAGAGGTGGGGGTAGAGCAGGGCAAAGCAGATGGAGAGGAAGCTGCACTTTTTTAAGCTATGAAAGAAGAATAAATTTTAAAAAGTAAAACTTTTACTGGAAAAGACTGACATTTAAAGTAAATTGATATTGCTGGTATGTAGGTTCACATGCAGAATATTCCCAGAAAATTACCTGAAAACTCTGTCATCTAAAGCCTCTTTGAATGTTAATAACATACTCAGCTCTACATAGTAGATCCTCACATGTGCCTTATAGAAATAGCAGTTTTATAACAAAATAGCTTTATAACAAAATTGCAAACCAATTAGTCTAGAATGTTGTCACTTAACGAAAAAGATACTTGCATGAGAGAACTGGACTCCAGCCTTGCTAAGGCTCTTTAGGAACACTTAAATACGCTGAAAGTCCGGGGATTATCTGTGGTCGCTAGAGGTGAGCAGAAGCTTGCTTCAGTTTCAATTGCCGTATTATTCGAGAAAGTGAAAGCTGATTTGCATGCTGGCTATGAGCTACGGATCTTGCACAGACTGTCTAACAAACCAGTAAAAGCACACTAAACAAAACCACCTGGTTGACTTTCATGACATCACTAGTTCACTGTGGGAGCTCAGAGCTCTTTGTGGGCACTCTGTTGCTTTCCTAGAAATTAAGCTATATAAACTACATCCTGAGTGCTGTGCTTACCCAGGAGAGTCAATTAACTATCAAAATGTATTGAGTAATATTAGGCCACCATTTACTGAGTGCATAACATAACTGCAGATGTTTTATGGCAATAAACAGACCCATGGGCTTAGAACCTGTATTAACCAAATGGTAACTGAGTACTTCCAGTATGAATATATTACAATGAGATAAATTCAGAATATTAATAACTATCAAATTATTACCTCTATATATAATACTCATGCTAAAATTTTATTCTAATAGTAAAATGGTCACACTCTAGAATATCTACATGGCAGTGTAGGATACATTTTACCCACAAATACAGTATTCTCAAATGTACATTATTACTACAGTTTTAAGATAGCAATATAGATAGTTAAAAAGCAAAACAAACAAATATGAAATTGAATATTAAAAATTCAGTGTATAAACAATATTAAAATGTCATTATCTAGGTATGATGGCAGTTTTTTCAAGATTTATTTTTATTAATGTGTATGTGTGTGTGTCATGTGTGTGCAGGTCCATGGAGACTAGCAGATAGTGTCAGGCCCCATGGAGCTGGAATTACAGGCAATTGTGAATTCCCCAATATGGGTTCCAGGAACTGAACTTGGATCTTCTGGAAGAATAGCAAGCATTTTTAGTGCTGATCTATCTCTCCAGCTCAAGATGACAATTTTAAAAAGAACAATAATAGTTTATGTATTTATTATTAAAATAAAACTAATATATCTTAAAGTTACTTTCATTATAAAATGACTGTATACATATGAGGAGTAGAGATTTTGTTTTTGTTTAAAATGATAGGGTCCTATTTTGTAGCAAAATCTGACCTAGTATTCACTCTGTGGCCAATGTTGGATCACACTCATAGCATTTCTGTTTCTTCTATAGCCTGAATGAGGGTCAGGTATGAGCTACTATACAAGGGTGAATATCCAGAGGAAAAAAAACTGCACCAAACACAGTATTGAATACCAACAATATCTGTGTAATGTTAAAAAGAAAATTTGGGGTTACATACAAAGTGAGCATCAGGTACTAATAGTATCAGTGTATTGTCAAACAGACAAGCAGTAGTTACATCCATGTATATGAAAATATACAGTCCATTGTCTCTATCACCAGAGCTTCCCAAACTGAATGTAATTATAGATGTCTTATAATTTTTTTTTTTTTTTTTGAGATAGGGTTTCTCTGTGTAGCCCTGGCTGTCCTGGAACTCACTCTGTAGATCAGGCTGGCCTTGAACTCAAAAATCCACCTACCTCTGCCTCCCAAGTGCTGGGATTGAAGGTGTGTGCCACCACTGCCTGTTGTATTTTTCATTAAATATATCTTCACTTGAGTGTAGTAACGATTCTGCTTTTTTGAACACACAAGTTCTTAATGGGTATAAGACAACATGGAAGTCAACATGTTTTTACTTGGTAAAGTATTGTAGATTTGTTCCTAGAGCAGTTTAAGATATTTAACCTCGGTCTTTATAAGGCTTCCCCAGAGTCTCATTGCATGAATATATTTACATATATAATCTCACAGTAATTAGGATCTAAGATGTTTCTGTGATTTTTGTTTTCAGATGGCTAACAATATTGGAATACATAATGTCTGTGTCCATGCAACAGGACTGTGTGTGGAAGTGTGACTAAGTGGCAGTCACCACTGCCTGCCTCCTTAGAAATATGAAAGGTAGCTTTTATTCTTCCCAGTATCCCTTAATATCAAGTATAATCAACTTTTGTATACTTTATTAATTTGGCGACAAATTGATAACAATTTATTATTTTATTACTCTAATTATTTCCTGTGATATGCAAGTGTTAAGGCTATATATTATTAACCATGTATTTTTCCACTGTTTTGACATGTCACACCTCAACAAAAACCATTTCTATAGTTTCCAATGATCACTATGTACACTTTTATAGACTCCTGGATATTTATTTAACAAAAGACATATCCACCAGCTTCTATAGTTCCTAGTAAACAACTAATTGAAAATGTATATAAGGATGAATGGATTATTTAGTTATTTCTTTTAATTTTTGAGATGATAAGTACATCATTTTCCACCTCCATTATCTAGTTCCAACCCCTTCCATATACTCCTTGTTGGCTTTCTTTCAAAGTCATGGCCTCTTTTTACATTAAAAGTTTTTGCATGCATACATGTATATATATATACTGTAGCTATAAGTAGTAGTAAGAGTAGAAACCTAAGCATCAGGAAGAAATGTGTAAAATAAAACAAGAATATGTGAAAAATAAAAACTGAAGAACATATCCTAGTTCACAGATGTAAAAAACACTCCAAAGAAACATAACAAACATATGAGAAAACATGGCACTCACAGACCATCACAGACTCACAACTGCTCAATACAAACCATAAGACAATATGGTACATAAAATATCAGAAAAAATATTTAGAACCCTACTTTTAACAAGGATTAGTGAAACACATAGAACTCAAGTGAACAGCAGACTGCAGTAAATAAATAAACTTAAGACCTAGGTAAGAAAGAGATAACCCAGGGGGTTGAAGTAACAACTTGAAGGAAAAATTCTAAACAACAGAGGGGAAAAATGTGGAGAAATTCAGATCCTATGAACGAACATATCAGAAATGAGGAAATGAGCTAATCAGTCACACAAAAGCAAGCATGGAGAGTAAGGTCCACAGCCGATTCCACACAGGAAAAGGCATCTGACATGAAGAAGCAGTTGATGCAAAAGTGAATAAATTCGACAGAGTAAATGCAGAATCCATGTTTTAGAAAGCTTTGGCAAAAAAAAAAAAAAAAAAAAAAAAAAAAAAAAAAAAAAAAAAAAAAAAAAAAAAACCTCTAAAGTCATGGTGCACAGGCAACTTATTCAATTAAAATATAGCTTGTTTGATTTTATTATGTTTAGGAAAATGCAATTAATTCGACTGTGGTACATTATCTTCTTCCAATCATTCTGTGGGCAGCATCTTTTCTTTTTTTGATATTTACTTTATTTACATTTCAAATGTTTTCCCCTTTCCAGGTCTCCCCTTCTGAAACCCCCTAACTCCTCCCGCTCCCCCTGCCTCTATGAGGGTGCTCCCCCACCCACTCCCATCTTCCCTCCCTAGCATTCCCCTACCTGGGGCACCTAACACCCTCAGACCCAAGGGCCTCTCCTCCCACTGATGGCCAACAAGGCCCTCCTCTGCCACATATGTGGCCAGCACCATGGGTCCCTGCATGTGTATTCTTTGGTTCGTGGTCCATTCTCTGGGAGCTCTGGGGGTCAGGCCAGTTGACACTGTTGGTTCCTCCATGGGGCTGCAAACCCCCTCAGCTTCTTCAGTCCCTTTCTCCAACTTCTCATTCTGGTACTACATGCTCTGTCCAATGGTTGACTGCAAGCATCTGTCACTGTATTTGTCAGGCTCTGCCTGAGCCTTTCCAGAGATAGCTTATCAGGCTTCCACTAGCAAGCACTTCCCAGCATCCACAATAATGTCCAGGTTTGGGGGCTGTATATGGGATGTATACCCAGATAGGGCAGTCTCTGGATGACTTTTCCTTCGGTCTCTGCTCCACACTTAGTCTCCATATTTCCTCCTGTGAGCATTTTGTTCACCCTTCTAAGAAATACTGAAGCATCCACATTTTGGTCTTCCTTCTTCTTAGGCTTCATATGGTCTGTGAATTGAATCTTGAGTATTCCAAACTTTTGGGCTAATATCCACTTATTAGTGAGTAAATACTGTGTTTGTTCTTTTGTGACTGAGTTAACTCACTCAGGATGATATTTTCAAGTTCCATCCATTTGCCTGTGAATTTCATGGAATTTATTCCATTGTGTAAATGGAACAGCAGAGGTACTTCAAGTGGGGCAAACTCACCATAGTACTTCCTCCTGTATATGTAAAGAGAAGATTAAAGAATGTACTATTTTTTACAAGAAGCCACCCAAGTGACTATCCCAAGAATATGCTGAAGAGAGCCAACATATTCTAGATACTTTAGACCTGCTGAGAAAGTTAAAATGGCTGGGACTTTTGCTATGTGTCTTAGTTTGGGTTTTATTGTTGTGTAGAGGCACCATGACCATGGCAACTGTTAAAAGGAAAACCTTTAATTGGGGTAGTCTTACAGTTTTAGAAATCTAGTCCATTATCATCATGGTGGGAAGCATGGCAGCATGCAGGCAGACATGATCCTAGAGAAAAAGCTGAGAGTTCTACATCTTGATCTGCAGACAGCAGAAGGAGACTGTACCACACTCGTCAGAATTAAGCTTCTTATATCTCAATGCCCGCCTATACCTATGCAGTGACACATCTCCTCCAACAAGACCATACCTCCTGATCATAATAGCATTTAAACACATAAGTCTCTGGGGACCATTCCTATTTAAATTATCACACTGTACCTTCAGAGAATCAATGGTATAGTATAGACCTTAATGAGAATAAGACATTATAGATTCTTGGAAGGAAAAGTCAGGTTCTGCAATTAGGAATCCACATGCATAATTCTAGGGAAGATTCATTAATAGGAAAGGTTGGAGAGGCCTTCAGAATAGAAGTAGCTAGACAAGTTGATTGGTAAAGGCCTTTCTCTACACAAATCTAGCACATATAATTAAAATAGTTGTCTGTGTTTCAAATGTATGGATGAATGCACAACATTATGTGACATAAAGAAATGAGAAAAACTGACACAAGGAAGCACAATGATTCTCCAAAAATTAATTATTGAGAAATATGAAAGGCTAGGTCAAATAAACTAGAACTTTTGATTATTTCTGAAAAATGATATATCAAATAGCAAGGACAGAAAGAATTTCTAACAAAACATAAGCATAAGCATCAAAATAATCACCCAGGAGTAATGAGGCAAAACCAGGAGAACTGAAACTTTATTAGCAGACACCAATTTGATCAACCGGAAGCAAGTGTCAGTGAACACCAACAGACGGCACTTGACAATTCCTGAAGGAACATAGATAAAAGAAGGAAAGAGAGTGTGGAAACAGCAGAGCTTTAGGAAGACACCAAAATCAATGGGTCAAGAACATCTTCTAGCAATGCATGTGTTACGGGTTTTCCAGAAGAAAGAGAAAGGTAGTGATCGTTCTTAAAAGACAAGAGAATAAGAACTGAAAATATATCAATTTGGGGAAGGCCATCCATCAGATGCCAACATAGGAACTGACACAAAGACGATGACCAGAGTAAGACACAGCAGGACTCAACTCTCACATGTCTATATGAAGGAAGATTAGAAATGCAACAGGACACATGAGTCTCTGAATCTACAAGAGATCATGGGTGCATTTCCAGTAACGTGCCCATAGGTTAGAGAGCATTATGGTATGAGTGAAGAATTGAAGAATAAGACTATCAATCACAAATACGATTTCTGTCCTTTTAAGATAAAAAAAGATAAACACTTCATATGTGGAAGGGTTAAGGTCTTCGAGATGTTATAGAAAAGATGCTAAACAGCAAGAGGGAAGTGTGGGAAAGTTCCAGGATCAATCGGCAAACCTCTCTCTCCAAATACATCTACATTACAAATCATGATAGCAAAATAACAGTTATGAAATAGCAACAAAACTAATTTTATGGTTGGGGGTCACCACAACATGAGTAACTGAGTTACAGCATTAGGAAGAGAAACATTAAGAACCACTAGTACAGAGACTCCTTTGCCCATCCTCCATATAGGGACATCAAGAAAGATTGTTTTCTGTAATCAGCAAGTAAGCCATCTCTGTGCACCTGATCTGCCAACCTTGATTCTGAATTTCTCAGACTTCAGAATTGTGAGAGACAGATGTCATATTACTTACAAGCAACCCAGGTTGGTATGTTTTGTTTTAACAGCTGATCTAAGAGATAAATTGGCACAGAGACATGCAGGTGTGCTATAACAAAGCCCTGAAATATGCCTAGCTTAGGAATTGGGCAATGTGGCCGCAGCTTCATAAGTGAATGTTAGAAAGCCCAGATTACCATAAGGTCACCTTTGGAAGTAGCTTTGATGACACATCAGAAAAGAACAACATTTAGAAAAGCTTCAGTTTTCTGAGGATACTTCAGAACTGAGCTGAGAAGATAGTTCTGTTGGTAAAATGCTTAAAGATCTTAATTTTGTTTTTAGAGCACACATTTAAAACAAAGAACAAAATCCAACAGGTGTGATGATGAGAACTTGTAGTTCCAGCACTGAAAAAATATGAATAGATAGATTCTAGGGTTCTCAGGCTAGCCAGTCTAAGCTTTATTTTGAGTTTTAGGCCAAAGAACCCCCTTGCCTCAAGAAAACCTAGGAAGAACCTGAGAAACAACCCAAGGTTTCCCTCTGACCTGCACACATATGTGCATGCACACATACATCAGCACACACACAAGAATACGGTTACACACATGCAGATGCACACCTGTATACAAATGAGCATATTCACACACATGCAAATACATACAGACACACACACGCATACTCTCTTTCTCACACACACACACATACACACACAAACACACAAACACACACACTACACACATACACACACACACACACACACAGAGAAAGAGCAAGGTAGAGAGCACTTCAACACTGTGAGAAAGTTGATAGAAATATTGATGGTAAAGGGCATAATGGTGATGTCTCAAGAGAAAATGAGGTACTGTCTATTAGACTCCACTGGAGTGGCCATTCTTATGATACAGTGACAATTTTGATTAATATTCTAGTACTTTGTGGAAGGTAGTTTTTGAGACTGATGAAACTGAATATTTAATTGAAAATAGTCTAATAAAACTCTTGAAGGTGAAACTTGGCTTGTACTAAGGGCTCATACTGAAAGCTCGTGGGAAGAGGGAAGATACTTAACATGGATGTGTTAAGCAAAGAGGAAACTTAAAACTGTAGAAAAATCTCAGCCTGTTCATATTGCAAGAAGAAGAAGAGGAGGAGGAGGAGGAAGAGGAGGAGGAGGAGGAGGAGAAAGAGGAAGAGGAGGGGGAGGGGGAGGGGGGAGGAGGAGGACGACAACAACAACAACAACAACATTGGGCTGTGGCCAAGTGGCCATTTGATAAATGAATTAAGAGAAAACAGTTACCTCATAAGAACCAAGGCATCATGTTTAAAACTATGGAATATAATGTACAGCTCAGTAGTAGAATAGTTGACCAGCATGCAGAAAGCCTTAGGTTTGATTCCTAGCATCATTAAAAATAAGAGAATGAATGAATACATTAAATTGATTAAGTAACTGTAGAAAGTAGCCTGAGAGTGAAGCAAGGATCCTTAGGGATTCTACAGTCATCACAGATCAAGAATGCACAGGCTTGGGGATTCACCTGTATCTGCCTTGACTTTTTCAGGATCAGACTCTCTGGAAGCAGAGATATGATCCTATCCTGGGAACTCTGGGAGCATGGGATCTCAACCCAACAGAACAGGTTAGCAAAGGAACAGCAGAAAGTCAGGGCAGGGCTGTGGCTTTCAAGCTGGGTACTCATGTAAGTTCCTTTTATTTGGGTCAAGAAGGCAGAGCATCACAGCAAAGGATTATTCTGAAGGCTTACCACTCAAAAACCGAATGACATTAGCCTATCAAGTTTTAGACTTGCGTGAGACATGATCTTTCTCTCTCTCTCTCTCTCTCTCTCTCTCTCTCTCTCTCTCTCTCTCTCTCTCTTTTCATTTTAATTTTTCCCTTTGGGAATAGGACAGGTTCTATCCTATAACTACCCACAACAGTTGCAGAATATTTTATCTCACTGTGAATCCTGAGATTGTGCTACTTACTGGGAAAAAATCTGCTTTTATTTGTTTTAGGGTTCAGCTTTAACATACACCTTTAATCCAAGAGATTTCTGCTTGAATGCTGTAAAGAGGACTAAATAAAGTCAGCCATTTGATAGCAACCAGTGGGAGCAAGCAACCAGTGGACAGGAAGTGAACATAGGATTATTACGATAAAAACATAGAGAGTAAGAGGGGGTCAGGAGGACAGATAGAGAGATATACAGTAAACAGAATGGGGTACAATTTGAAGGAGGTTTTTGAGATGCCATGAGAGTAGGGCATGATCTGGGCTGTCAATTGAGGAGGAAATTGAGCTGGTAATTTCTCTGCCTCTTGACCTATAGGAGACTTTGTTTAATCCCAGTTAAAATACTTAAGCAGAAACATCTAAGATTAAAAATGTGTGCTAAGGCTGAGCCACACCACAACTTAAAACAGGTTTTTCTAGTAAATGATGCTATCTTCGGATTCACAGGGTGAACATATATCCTGCAACACACATCTATACTTGAAAGCATATACCTCCGTTGGCTTCATCATTTCTATCTGGGAAGGATTCCTCACAGGATAAATTTCTTCTCTGGCTCGATGTTAAGTAATTCAGATGCTTTGTGAATGTGGACTTTAGAGCTTAGGCTGAAATTAGTTTGGGGACAACAAGGGAAAGAAGTATATTTTTCTTTTCTTTTCTTTTTAATTCTTTGATTCTTTTTTACAGTCCAGCATTTATCCCCCTTTCAGTCTACCCTCTGACTGCTCCTCATCCCATACCCCCCTGTCTCCAAGAGGATGTCCCCACCACCTCCAACCCACCAGACTTCCCCACTCCCTGGGGCCTCAAGTCTCTCAAGGGCTAGGTGCAACTTCTCTCACTGAGGCCAGACTCGGCAGTCTTCGCGGGCCTCATATCAGCTCGTGTATGCTGCCTGGTTGGTGGTTCAGTGACTGAGAGATCTCTAGGGTCCAGATTAGTTGAGACTGCTGGTCTTCCTTTAGGGTTGCCCACCTCCTCATCTTCTTCCAGCTTTTCCCTAATTCAACCACAGGGGTCACCAGTTTCTGTCCATTGGCTGCATATAAATATCTACATCTGACTCTTTCAGCTGCTTGTTGGGCCTCTCGGAGGGCAGCCATGCTAGGCTCCTGTTTGTAAGCACACATCAGTAATAGTGTCAGGCCTAGGGATCTCCCACTGAGCTGGATCCCTAGTCGGGCCTGTCACTGGACTTCCTTTTCCTCGGGCTCTTCTCCATTTTTGGTCCTGCAGTTCTTTCAGACAGGAACAATTCTGAGTCAGAGTTTTTGACTGTGGGATGGCAACCCCATTTCTCCACTTGATGCCCTGTCTTTGTACTGAAGGTAGTCTCTACAAGTTCCCTCTCTCCACTGTTAGTCATTTCATCTAAGGGCCCTCCCTATGAGGCCTGAGATTTTCTCAACTCCAAGGTCTCCAGTACATTCTGGAGGGTCTCCTCCACCTCCTACTTTGTGAGGTTGCCTGTTTCCATTCTTTCTGCTGGCCCTCAGGGCTTCAGTTCTGGTCCCCCCCCCCAATAACTGACCCTGTCCCCCTTTATTCGTATGAGACACATGGATTTTTTTGGTTTTGTTTTTTGTTTTAGGAAACAAGAGAGAATGTTATAGACTATTTCTGTCTGCCTATTTTTCTGTTAGAATGGTAACCCCCTAATGTATTGGTACTAGAAGGAGGACCCTTGGGAGGTTATTGGAATAAGAGGAGCAAGCTCTATGACTGTTAGGGGTTTCCAAATGGCTAATTTTTCCTTATCAAGATGTAAATATGTCACAAGACATATTTATAGGCAACTATTGTGAATTTTCTATGAGAAAATTATCTACTCTGCACTTGTCAATCTTCATTATAATAACAAAAAGGAGAGTATAGGTAAATGATTTAAAATAAATTACCTTTCTCCTTGTGAATCTGGGTAACTGAAAGTCAAGAAGTTTCTGGGTTGCCCTGTGGTGAGATCTGTTTCTTTCTTTGTAGGCCATCATGTTGCCATTAAAACAAAAATGCCAGAGACCTATCTTGCTCTTTTTATCCATTAAAAGACAAAACCAAGGGCAAGTGGAGATAGGTATAGTATTTTTTTTTCATAGAAAATTCACAATATTCGCCTAAAAATCTACTATGTGACATGTTTGTATCTTGATAAGAAAAAATTGATCATTTGGAAACTACTAATATTCATACATAAGTTAAATGAAATAATTCATATAACTTTGTATATGTGGTTGCCTGAGTGTGTGTGTGTGTGTGTGTGTGTGTGTGTGTGTGTGAGAGAGAGAGAGAGAGAGAGAGAGAGAGAGAGAGAGAGAGAGAGAGAGAGAAAAGATGGAGGAGAGAAATGGAGAGTCAGCTTGCAATATAGTCTATCCTGGCCTCAAATTCATTACCTTCCTGCTTCAGCCTCTAGTTTGCTGACTCAGCACTGTTCGTAAAAAAAGACAGGGAGAGGGAGATTTTATTAGGATATTATGTAATTCTTGAATTGTTCAAGCTATATCAGAAGACTCTTTGTGTTATAGATGACAATTACATCGTCATAAAAAAGATAAAAAGTCATTGAATAATCAATTTTAAATAATCTAATTGAATGCAAGGCCATACCTCCCACTCCACCCTAATGGTCATTCACATTGACAAAGGACTCTGATGGTGCCAACAACAAAAATTGAAATAACTCCTCCAGAGATTCTTTGCCACAGACAAATAGAGGATAAAAGGTTCTTTCTTTGGGCCAAATACGTGAATAACATAACCACCAGAGATGGGTGGATAAACCATCCTACTCTTCTGGTCCCATCAGTCTAAAGTGAGGGCACGATCTCCCCCAGCTGTGTTTCTCACTTCCTACTTAGAGGACGTTTTCATGTAGAACTGAGCATGACACATAGAAAGAGTTGCTAGACTAAATGTTCACGCCAAACCTCTTCCTTCCTCAGCTTAATAGTTCTTAAAGTATTATATATATATGAAGTGTACATCCTAGACTAATTAAGGATCATATGTGATTTCTCTGTGTGCTTTTTATGATAGAGATTTTTTATAAATTGAGTCTAATCTGTTGAAGCTCCTAGAACTCATACATTTAGTAAGCAGGAACTTTAGGGTCAAAGACTCCCTGGCTAATGCCTCTGTCCTCCTTCTCTGCTTCTTTGCAGCTGAAACTACTTAATATATTGCTCGTGGTCAAGATGGTCCACTCAGACTACTGCTCTCTCACGTGATTTCTGGTTTCATTGCCTGGGTGGTAACTCCTAAATCTCCACTTTGAACTCCTTTCCTAGATGGCAGACCAGTGTAATGAATTATTCTCTTTATTTCCTTTAGAATGCCCCAAAATCAGATTGTGTGCTGAGCAAGTTAAACTTCTAAAAATCCATGATTAAACACAGACTTTTTTTTTTAACTGAAAATCAGGGGTTTTTTTGTTTTTTAGTTTTTGTTTTTTGTTGTTGTTTTTTTTTTATTTTCATGTATTCTGATTATGGTTTTCCATTCCTGAACCCATCCCAGATCCTCCCCATATTCCTACTCACCTAAATCCACATCCTTTCTTGCTCACTCTCATCAGGAAATAAATGAGCATTAAAAGAACAACAACAAACTCAATAGGACAAAACAAACACAAGAAAAATTCACAAGAAAAACAAAGAAAACTCAAAAGAAACACATATTGATGTAGAGACATGCGCACTGGCAAACACAGAAATCTCATAAAAACACAAAATCAGATACTAGATTATATAAACAAAAATGCCCATAGGGAAAGGAGAAAAGAAAGAAAGAAAAATGAAAAATAAAATGCCCAGGGCCAGGCAGTGGTGGCGCACGCCTTTAATCCCAGCACTTGGGAGGCAGAGGCAGGCGGATTTCTGAGTTCGAGGCCAGCCTGCTCTATAGAGTAAGTTCCAGGACAGCCAGGGCTACACAGAGAAACCCTGTCTCGAAAAACCAATAAAATAAAATAAAATAAAATGCCCAGACAAATAACTGAGAAACAGAACCAAAACAATATCAACAACAAAAACCCAGTGAGACATCTTTGAGAAAACTAATTTGCAGTTTATGACTGGTTATCAATTGGTTATAGCTTCTGGGTTAGGAATGTCGGGTAGGAACACAGACAGTGTTAAAAAGCAAATTATACTACTTCATAGGTTCACATATTTTAACCCGAAGCATGACTCATGCGAAATGTTAAGTTTTGTGTGATTGTATTCTTTGGCTACCATCTCTTCTCGGCATTATTTCTGTGTGTGGAATTCACACATCAAAAGTTCTATACATAGCAGGAGGCAGTTTTAACTCTGTGTTCCATGTTGTGCATGCTTGTTTCCAACAGTAAGCTCCACGCTGAGTAGCTATAGTAGCAGCAAAACTGTCAAACTCTCCAAAAGGGGGACCTCCCCTGAAATGCCAGCCAATGGTCTCTTTGCTCTAGGCTCATTACTAACTCTTCTCTGGATCTCCAGTTTTTCAGAAGAACTCTTGATGCACTTTCTAGGTCCCTTTACTAAGTAATTTCTCGATAATTCAATTGATCGGATAATTAAAGCAATTGGTTTACGAGGAAAAGGAACTGCCCAGCAAGTACTCTGATCAGAATGCCCTCTCCTGGAATGTAGTTTTCGTCTAATGGGTCATTGTGACTCTAGTGACATGTCTTCTCCCTGTCCCCCAGACTACCAGCTCACACGCTAATCTATAGGAGACCCATGGTTTAGTTCTCCAGCAATTAAGAGATGTATAACAAAGTCCCTATGCTAAAGACTCTTTACTTTAAATTATAAATTCTTGTCTCATCCTTGATCGCATTAGGAAGCAGAGAGAGCAGAATAAATTTCACTGGAGAAACCCGATATTACAGAGATAATAAGCTGTGAGTAATAACTCTAAAGATGTAGTGATGGTGTTTAAAGGACATTGGGGCTGCCCACAGGAAGGGCAAACTTGGTCAGGAAAATCCCCTGCTTGACTAGGCCTGCAGCTTATTTGGAAAGGAGTGGTTGAGACTCCTGGAGTGGTAGACTGGGCTACTTGGTTTTCTTGGTCGAAGCTGGTCCACACTCAGCAGACAGGAAGGAAATGAGCCAGCCTGCAGGGTGCCAGCATTCATCCCATTAAGCAAACCCACAGAAGAAGTCCTGGTACTGCTCAAGCCGCTAAGCCTGGAGCTTTCAGTATCAGTATGCTTCAAGTATAACTTTCTAAAGGTGGTCATAGGACTTGATTTGAGCCTTATGAGGTCACCATGTCCTCTGGATACGTGGCTGGATAAAAATGCCACCACATGTTCTCACCACACGCCCACATCATGTACGGAATAATGCAGCAGAAGCCAGAAGGGTAACGCCAAAGCAAAGCCGCTCAGAGGAAAAGAATAAAAGAAAAAAAAGAAAAAGAAAAAAAAAAAAAAAAAAAAAAAAATCCCATTTTTTTCTTCAGCGTGACTCTCGCGCCCTCTATTGGCAAAGTTGATATCATGCAGCATTTACCGAGCTGTTTTGTGAGGAGGGTATGTTTGGAAGTAAAATTGGCACTGTGTTCTCTCTCAATCCTCACTAAGGGTCTTGGCTGATACATTCATAAACTTAGTCCCTCCATTTTGTAATGATAGCTTTTCTTGTTATCTTTCCTTATCAAATTTGTAAGTCCGGAATTTAGGGTTTCCTTGATGACTCTTCAGTGACTTTCTCCATACCAAACATCTACCTCAAATAAACTCTCTCTTCTTTTTTCTCTCAACCTCGAACTTATGTCATTATCTGTCCTATGGATGACTGTATTTATTTCTTGTAAAGAAATAACGAAGTGCCTGTAGTTTATGAGGCATTTCACTTGGCACTTGAGGTAGGTAAATAATAATCTGTTTATCTTATTGTAGTTTAAACTACACTGTAGAGGTAAAATAACAACTAATTTTCAATTAGTAACATTAGTAATTCCAAACATAAATATTGAAATAACATGATGACCATGATAAAATAACGATGACAACGGAAACATTCTTAATAGGAAATTGCTTCATAACCTGTCAGCAAGGTTAGACCTTGATAGCTGCTTCCTGTAGTGACTAGGTCGAGACTCTCAGGGGAAAATGAGGAAGATCATCCCTTCCAAAGGCAGGGAGCAAAATCTCTGAAGTCAAAGTAAAATTCATTTAAGGCTCTGAAAATTATCTTAAGAATCATAAAAATTGCTTGGAGGGAAGGGGTTCTGTAAAACGATCCAACCCACAGACTATGTTAAGACTCGGAAGACATATTAAAGATGTAGGTATTTTCCTCAAGACGTTTGATACTATTTCCAGTGGTTCCTCATCTGACTCCCTTTTGTGAATCTTTTCTGCTGAGCCTTTAATCCAAATCTTGTTCTCTACATCTCCCTCCCCATCACAAGCCTCGTAAGTAACCAGCCATCTTTACGTGATCTTGGAAGACACTCCTATCTCCTTCCATGCTTCCAGTTCCAACCCTGATGGGGTGCCCATGCTGAAAGAAGATGCTCAACCATTCTCTACTCCATTACCTTGTGCTTGACTCTGTGGACCTTTTGGGTGCAGCTCTTTCCTACTCTCTCAGTAGCTTGCTTGCTTTGTGGTGTGCTTTGAGGCGACTTGGTGTTTTAGTTAGCTTTTCAAGAACAACAACACAGACCTTGAGATGGGCCTACCAAAAAGCAAAGAGACCTTTATTTTAGCTCATGGTTCCAGAGGTTCAAATTTAATATCGGGTGGCTCGACTTCCTTCAGCCTCTGATGAGTGTCATGCATCATGATGGACTCAAAACTTTCTGTTCAAGACAGGAGGCAAGGAAAGATTGGGGTCCCACAGTACTCTTAGACAAATGCAATCAGTGACTTCGGGAGCTCATACTAGACCCTGCTACTTAATTCTTAACATTTCTCAACAGTGCCAACCTGGGACCCAAACTCATAACACATGGACTTGGCTGGGTGAAATTTACATCCAACCCACAAACCTCAAAAACCTTGTGGAGTAAAGAACTGAAAAATTATAGCATTGGACAATGAGGAATCTAAGCTCCCCGCCACTAGCAGAGGAGGCACTTGCCAACAAACATGAGAAGCAACTCTTCCAAATAAACCATAAGGTGAGTAAAGCCCTAGATATGGTAACTGAAACGTCATGGGAGTCTGAACTAGAAGGAAAAAGCAACTACGATCTGCCCAGATTCTAGATGTTAAATAGACCCAGAGCTGTCCACATGAACGCATACCCAGTCAAAATATTAAGGCTCAGTTAGTCTGAACTTCTCTACCAATTAAATTTCACAGGGATGAATTTAGATGTTATCTAAATACCAAGATACATTTCTTTCTGGTATTTTGTTTATTACAGTGATCTGGAAAGAAATTCCATTTGATATTATGATATATTGGTACAGAAGTCACAAGTTTTGATATATGTAGAGTTCTACTTTCTCTCTCCTACCCATCCAAATCCCATACTATTTCTTTTTGTCTTTATCTCATCAGGATGCGAATCGTCATCTAATTATTATTATTATTTCTGAATTAGAAAAAATAAAGACAAAAAATCAGGATAGGACAAACAGAAGAAAAGGAGCCAAAGAAAAACCTCAATAAACACGTATAGACACAAAGACACACACAATTACATACACAGAAATCTCATACAAATACAAAATTAGACATCATAATATCTACACAAATGGCTCTGTAAGGAAAACCGAAACAACAACAGAAGAACACCAGCAAGGAAGCATCATGAGACAAAGAACCTCCAAATATCCCATTGAGTTTGCTTTATGTTGGCCATCTACTGTGGCTGGCGTGGAGTGCCTGGCCTTAGGACTGATTTGTATACCTAGTGACACTCCGTTGGTAAAAATTAATTTTTATTTGTGAGGGCTTTCCGTTATAACTTCTAGGTTAGTGATGAGGCCTTGTATCTACTTCCTGCCTCATTTCTGGGACCTGATCAGGCCCGAACCTGTGTGGGCCCTTACATGCTTTCATTTTCTCTTTAAATTCAGGGAAAGAGAGAGAGAATAGATAGTTTTGAAGGCTTTAAAATGTCTTACAGTTTCTATAATTTTCAGCTGTGGAGGGGAAGCATTATATAAGTGGAGCGTCTCAACTATGTAAGATTTTATGAAAAAGTTATTGAAAAATAATTATCTTTTGTGAAAAATATCAGAATATTGAAATTTTAAAAATGAAACTTACAGAATACTAATTCTAATAAGTCTAAATTTTTGTCATCCGGACTCTAGAAATGGGTTCATGTCCAAGTGTTTTTTAAGACAGTTTGGTCATCCTTACAGAATTGTCTAAGATGTCCTTCAATGAAATCAACATAATGCAGTCCACAATATTACAGCCCAAAGTAGTCATTCAAGAACAAGAGAAACATCTAAAAACTAAAGCATCTCATATTGTAGAGCAGAGTCAAAGCTATTGAGATTCTTAACAGTAGGGCAACCTTCAATTAAAACCCCAAAGTCATGAAGCTATATATTTCTCTTCAGGCGTAGCAAAGATTTTGAAAGTCCAAAACAGAGTTATGGTCTACAAGTTTATGTCTGAGAACTATGCAATCAAGTTATGAAAAGCATTACAAGAAAATCTCCTAGTGTTTTAAGTAAGTTAAGTTTGCACTTTTGTGTGTGGGCGCAGTTGTCTGAGGAGGATCCTTGTAGGCAGAGGCAGGAAATCTAACCACAAATTGGTCAGAATGAAAATCCGTTCATAATGATTTTGGTAACCTGGATCAAACTTCAGAGTCTGATGCCACGCAGTACGATGCTTTTGTTTGTTTGAGTCTTTTGTTTGTTTGTCTTTTCAGTATATTTAAACACAATACATTTTAAAAGAAAGTTTCCCGGTGTGATGCAATCCTTGGTGCACATCGAAGTATAATTTCATTGAAACTCACACTCAGGGTATATGTCATTTCTTCCAAGAGGAGGAGCTCTGGAGATAGGCTGCCTGTGCTAGCTTAAGGGCCTAAGTAAAGATCTTGCCTGCTCTCAGTCATATGGAGAGTATAGAGGTCATTTGGGCTCTTAGCTACCTCTGGTTCTGGTTGTGAGAGCTTGGGAAGTCCTTGGCTGTAAGGATCATTTAGAATACTAGCCAACTCCTGTCCTGGTTGTATATGATCTCAGACAACTGATAATGCAGACTGCCAGGCTACTAATCACCTCAAATTCCTAGCTTGGTGGAAAAGCAGGTTATATATCCTTACCTTTCAAAGAAAAATCATGGCTGTATAACATTCTTGGTTTCCTTGGAGATCTGCAGGTACAGGGACCTTCAAGTTCTCAGCAGCTGTCTTCAGCCAGAAGCAGCCTTCTGGTTAGACACACCTGCATGAAAATAAACTTGGTACCAGTCAGATTTAGGAAAGATGAGTCCCACTAGTCATTTCAGGTGGGGAGTGCTTCAGAAACATGTAAGTGGCAATGTTTCCAGTTTCTTTGAGTAGAACTTTACAAATGAATGTCTGCAAGAGAAAAAAATTAAATAAAATTTGGATCCTTATCTGCCAAGGGCCAGCCTTGGCTTGGACAAGGGCTTCTGTGGAAGGCATATCTGGGAGTAGTGAAAAGAACAGCTTGAGGTCAAATCATAGGTTACAAACTGATGGCCCATGTTCTGCTCCAGACAGCGTTCAGACAGTTCTTTCTCAAGACAGCTCTCTCTTACAAATCCAGAAACTCTCTGGATAGTTCATCTCTTACAGATCAAAAGCTCAGTCTTTTATTTACATATCAATTCAGTCATTACTACAGGTTCCATTTTGATTATACCATGAATCAGCATACCGTGACCCCAAACCCTTGATTCTTAGAAAGAGACATTACCTTTATTTTCTTAACATTGCAAATGGGTTCAGAGATCTGCTTGCCTTTGTAAGCACAGACAATAAGCTAGTTGGGTGGGATCTCCCTCTGAGATAGCAATTTCTAACGTGCTGGGGCCTAAACTTGCTGTGTCCCAGGCTGACCTTGAACTCAGGAATCTGCCTGCCTTTGTATCTTTCTGACAAGCTGGCTATGGTACGGCTGCCTCTGCTCTTCTAGGTTCATGAAGCTTCTTATACATTCATGTTGTATCCTTATATTTTGCATAGTTGAGAAATTATGTCACACCATCTCTTCTACATGGTCAAGCAGGACTCAGCACTTATCTAAAAAGACAATAAAGAAAGTTCTCTATAACAATGAAAGGTATTGTAAGAATAATAGTGAGTGCTTTGTTTTACTGTAAATAACGATGTTATCCTGCAGTCAAAAGTGAACAGTAAGGTTTTGTCCACACTTTTCTCTGTGTGTTTCTTCATTGTGCCAATTAGAGAGTTCCCAATTAGTGGTCATAGCAAATGCAAGCACAAAGACTGAATATAGGATTTTCTATAGAAAGATTTCTATTTTTTTCTTACAAAGATGAACCTATATTTTTGGAGATGCCATTAGTGAACCTGGAAAGTTCCTTTCTGAGGATGATTATCTGAGAGTTTTATTAGCAGTGGATATCAATTGATATCAGTTCGAATAACAGTAGGCAATTTACATCAGTTTTCTCCTATTTTACCAAGCCAACAATATCACGCACCCAAACACACACACACACACACACACACACACACACACACACACACACACACACACTTTAAAAGACACCATACTGAGTCCATTTAAAGTTACTCAAATGTACACATGTTTAGAGATGACCACTTAGGACTGTGTAAGGTATCATGGGGCTATTTGCTGAGAAAGACTGTGTCTCCTCTCTGCAGCTATTAATTGCCTGTGGCTCTTCACCTATGTGTGATGGCTTAGGAGATTCCCCCCATCCATATTGTGATTTCAGCTGCTGTTATTACCAACCCAATCTTGTTCAGGTGGTCCTTCCATTTAGGTTTCATGAGTGCAACTCCTTGTTATTTATAGAAGACACTATCTCTCAGCAGTTGTCCTTACTCTCTGGCTCATACAATCTGCCCATCCCCCCTCTTCTGGGGTTTCCCCATTGGGAATAGCTACCCCATAGTCATTCGTTCTCTACCTATTGGCTAGTTGTGGGTTTCTCTGATGGTCCCCGAGTCCTCCTGACCTAGAACATTTGTTTTCTCTCCTTGGTTGTCTCTGACCTTCTTATAACTGTAGTTTGGTTTCTGCCATTAATTTTGTGAAAAATATAGTCATTGTTTTACATATTTTTCTCTATTATACTGACCTTGTCCCTGTCTATAGCATGACACTTGAAGTTGCCCCACTGTACTCGCGTATTCGGTTTTGTTTTGTCTTTCTGTTTGTTCTGGATGGTCTTTGTTCTCTTTCCCCTTTGGTTTTGAAAGTTTCATTGTCATTTGTTGTTGTCAATGTTGCTATATGAATCTATCACCAAGTCCCTCAAACATAAAGTCAAACATCTAAACTTGTGTGTGTGTGTGTGTGTGTGTGTGTGTGTGTGTGTGTGTGTGTATGTGTGTGTTTTAAAAATATTCTCATTTGTTTTGTTGGTTGCTTGCTTGCTTGCTTAGTTGGTTGGGTGGTTTTGGCTGATTCCTTAACATGATCTACAGCTCTATGTCTGTACTATATGCTATTTATCCCACTCGAGGCCTTGGCATATTAATCATAACTACCCTTAATTCCTAGTTCAACATCACTTCAATTCCTGAGTTCACATTACCTCTGATTCTGTAAGCTATTGGGTATTTTTTTCCTTTGAGTACATCTTACATGTTTTTCTAATGAGTGAAGCATAATGTTCTGAGTAAATGTAACTGTGTGGGTAAATACGCTTTAAGAATGTTTGCGAAAGGAAGCCTTCTGTGGTAGAATCTAGGTCAGTCTCTCATGAGCCTTTGCCTTTGGAATATGATCTTTGCATGTGTTTCTTAGTCACTGACCTCCCACATTAGTGACACAGAGGGCAAAAGTGAGTTGGAGTTGGGAATTTCTCTTCCCTGGGTCACTCAGGCTTGGAAAACAAAACAAGAGGCTGGATCTGGTTGGTTTTTATAATCATAAGCTATTAGGAAGTTTGGAATGCTCATGAGTATTTGAAAAATGTTTACCTCCCCTTCTGTCTGCCAAATGGCTTTTACTCTGATATTTACATTATGAGCTCTATTGAGTTCATAAAATGAAATTCACAAAAATATGGCCATTGTAGGATTCTTATAAGTCTTAATATTCATACTTGTCCATAATGCAATTTCAATAACTAAGTGATGGTAGTTCAGGTTTCCTGCTCCCACTGGTTCCTTTGGGGTTGCCTGTACATTTGTGGTTCCCTGGAGTCACCTGTCTTCCCAGTGCTGGAGGCAATGGTTTGCCCCACATCACCTTTCATAAGGAACCTAGACACATTGTTGAAATCTTAGCCAGCTCCCTTTACTGCTTGTCAGGTTCATGTTTCCCAAGCTCCACACATGCTGTGAATGGGCTATTCTAATTGGGTAGTGGGCTTTGGTGGAAGGAAAGCATTCTGTAGTTGTATACTAAGTCTCAGTTCTCAATGAGTACTGGACTTTGGAATATAGACTTTTCTTAGATTTCTTAGGTGTGTTCTTCCCCATTTATGTAGAGAGAGCTAGAGCAGACTAGAGATGGATATGTACCTTACCTGGAAGGTGAAAGTTTATTCAAATTTATGACATTTCTGTTAAAATTTTAATTATTTGCTTCTACCTCCTTACAGTTACTACCTTTTCCCTTGAGAGACTACTCTGTTCTGATTGTTGTCTTATACTCTACTGACACTGTATCTTCAACACCAGAAAATAATTATTGTCTTTTATAGACAGACTCTATGACTATGTGTAACCTCACCAGACTTCCATCTGTCTTATGGACGTGTAATGATGCTTTGAAAATCCCAACTTCTCACTATTTAGATCTCTTTCATTCCTGGTTTGGCCTTTAATGTTTTCCCCTTTGCTGTTAGTTGTATTTTTCTACTTTGATATTTTTTTTTCTAGAGACTTTTGACTGCGATTTTACCACTGACCATATGCTTGGTGTTTCTATAAGTATCTCCACACTTTGTTCTGTAGTCCATTTATAGTGCTTGGGTATTTTTAAAAATCTGTTAGAAAAAACTGGAGCATCTTCTGTCCTAGTTTTTCCTACTACTAAAAGGAAATAACAGTCTTCCACCCAGTTCCTCCTCGATTATGTAGTTTTCTAATTTGTCTGGTTAGAACACTATTTCTGACCTTGAGCCATCTTTATGATTGATATGTAACTTTTGGTTAAAGTTTTTACATAATCTCTGAATTTTATCCAGCTAGAGTAGACGCCTTATAGATTTCTAGCCTTTTGTGCATTATTTTTTCAGTATTTTCTACTCTGTCATTCCTAACTACTTTGCCCTTTTTATATTTCTACTTCAGTCTGCTCATCTACAATGGATTCCAGTTTTTCCGTGATGGGACATGGACCTTTCATATGCTAGCATAGACAGCTGACACAAGTCTCTTACACACTGTCCACTCCTCAGGGATGACTGGATAAGCTGATGTACAATGGCTAAAAAGCTTGCTTTGTCTAGTTCATCATCTCATGTGATCATGAATAAACTTTCTGTCATTCCATTTTGACTAGAAGACTATATTTCATAATTCAATATGAAACTGTTAATCACTCCAGTATTGCAAAAAAAGAAAGAAAGACAACTAAAATTGAGCCAGAACTGCAAAAATCAGGATGATAAAATTTTCATCAACTAGGGTCAGTGAGATGATTTAGTGGGTAAAAGTTCAGTCTTTAAGGCCTACATGCTGGAAGGAGAGAACTGACCAGCGAGTGTTGTCTCTGATTTCTACATACATACCGTGCTATGCATGCTTTGCAGAAAAAGAAAAAAACGAAGTACCACAAAGTGGTTAGAGGTTTTGGACACTTCTTGCTTTACAAGGGCCAAAAGTTAAGATCTCAACATCCAAATAGGTCGTTAAAATGTCTTGTAATTACAGCTCCAGGGAAGGCAATTCCTTCTTCTGGCCTCCCCTGGCACCTGCACACCTATGGCATACATACACACAGACATACCTTCACAGAAATAAAAATAAAATAAATTTTTAAATTTTAAATTTCAAAAAATCTGCAAGTCAATATTTGTACAAAATTGTTTTTTCTTATGACAGGGTATTGTAACCAAGCCTAAAACTCAGGTCATGGCTTAGTCTTTAAGAAAAAATAATGAAAGAGTGATGCTATTTTATATACTTTATAAAATGTTACACAGGCTTGAAAAAGATAAATGATATAGATAAGCCCAACATAGAACAGATCAGTATTTATTATTCGGTCTGTTGTCTATTTAAATTTATTTGATACATTGTATTTCTAAAAAGGCCAATATGAGTTGGAAATTACTGTGCATCCCAGGCTGGCATTGAACCTGCAGCAATTCTGATTCAGCTACCTAAATTGTTGGATTATGGACATGGCTCACCTGCCTGGCTTATGATAGAATTTCTAAACCTTATGCTATGTATCGTAAATAAAAAATACCCAGATCATAGTACAAAATCAAATTTGGAGTTGAGACATGATTTTATATTTGATTTCTCTGTAGTGTTTTTCAAATATTGTTTTTCATATCAAATAATTAGATACCTCACATTAAAGCTGATCTTCTAAATTCTTTTGGCAGTTTACATAATTTAGAATCCCTTTGCCTATATAGCTTATAACAGCAGATGTTCTGACAAGCATTATTATATTGATGGTGCACACACATATACACACAGTGAAAGAGAGAGAGAGAGAGAAGAGATTTATGAGGCTTTGCTTACTGTATTTTTTAATATCACTTGCTCATATTTGAAGCTATTTGTGTGAAAATACATGAAACTTAAATTAAATTTCTGATATCAAAAAGATATATACAAATATACAGACATTACATATGGAAATATATAAATAAAATTTGTATACAGCATACAGGGAGAAGTCATATAAAGAAACTAAATTGATTATAGCAAGCATTTCACAAAACACATGCGTATCAAATTATCCCCATTTTTGCATCTCAAAAGATCTGGAAAATTTATCCACATACACATATATTATGTACGTCAAGAGGGCATAAATCAATAATCAGTGTCTATAACTTCTGACTGTGAAATCAGCTGATATTTGTAGAACAAATATGATAAATAAAAGAATATTCACATCTGTCTTTTTCTACCACAGAATGTTCATGGATAATTCAGTAACAAAAAGTAATTCCAACATTTGAGGCAGGCATACTAATGTTAAGTAATAATGGCTTTAATACTGCTCCACTCAGTTCTAATTTTCTTCAGGGTAGAATTTAGCTTTACAAGGCTGTAGCATTAATGGTGATTTAAATTCCATTAAGTAGTAGAGGATCTTATACTCTCAGTGTATTAAAATGAGAGCAGTACAGTCTCCTTAATTACAATCTGGATCGTGAAAACATCTTGAAGTGAGGTAATAAAATGACTACAGTCAATATCTGAGAAACTTCAGAGACTAAAATGTCCCTAAGAAACTACAAATGAGAAAATACTCAGCACTTACAGATGTGTCACAGGTGACTACCTAAATGTATTTCAAAGAACTTCTTTCAGTACCTTAAAAATATATTTAAGTGAATTTTCAAAGAAATGTTTTTTTTTTTCTTTTAAGTACAGCAATAACCCTAAAGATAATCTTCTGGTTCAGTGTTTAAATTCTAAATGAACCATAAAAACAACTGCATTCCTGTTTTGAGTAACAAGTAGATTCAATTGAAAATTTGAAGACATGATAGAAAGATTCATTAAGATACTTGTTCTACTTCAGTTTCTTTATGTGTGTTTTGGTGGAAAAGAGATATGAGCAGAATCATTACAGGTTTGGTAGATCTAAATACTTGAGCAATTGTACTGTTCATTGTTGATTAATTTGATCATCTGATATTCAATTTAGAGGGAAGCCATGAATCTGTTTTGTATTTTTCCTATGTAATGGCATACAAGGAAT
The DNA here is from genome assembly GCA_028551405.1 of Uromys caudimaculatus. Taxonomy (NCBI): domain Eukaryota; kingdom Metazoa; phylum Chordata; class Mammalia; order Rodentia; family Muridae; genus Uromys; species Uromys caudimaculatus. The sequence continues at coordinate 59,433,160 of CM052704.1, forward strand.
TTGAAGAAAAGTAAGACTTACAGAATATATACTTAGTGTGACTAAGTTCCCTAGCTGGCACCTATCTCCCAGCTCAGCTGCATCTTATTCTTTGTCACCTTCAGTCAGGCAAATAGATTCTCTAGGGCTGCAAGAAACCAACGGACATTATCCAAACTGTTTCATTCTAGAAAGAGCTATGACAAAGTCTTTTCTGTTTTTCTTTTTCATGATGTTGATTATCAGAAAATAGAATATTTTCTACCAGGCTTTATGTCATCTTATTGGTTAGAAAACAGTCACATTACCTCTTCAAAACATAAAAATAGAAATGTGGTCATTTGCACAACTATGACCTAAACTCATCTCAAGCCTATGGCCATGCAAAACGAAACATGACGGCATTCTGCCATGCAGTGAAAGGGGTATTGGTTATTTGATTAGCAAGTCTCAATCCTGCCACAATTAAAAATATTCTGATAACAGGAAAGTAGGAGGAAGAACTACAATGGATATTAAAATCAAACCAGAAATAGCTAACAATGCCTATAATAAAAATTTAATAACAAGAAAGTGAAGAATATTTTATCTTGTAGCACTCATGCCTAGCTCTGCTGAGGGTTGGTTTGTGAAGAGTCACAAGTGAGGAGTCTGATCGTGTTAATGATGGCATGCGCAAAGAAGCAATGCATAAAGCTAATTGGAATTTCATCATACTGTAGGAGATTGTCATAGAGTCATTTCTCTCTTATCTTGCCTGACCTCCACAGTGTGTTAGGCCTTTGCTAGAGCACAGTAATCTCTCTCAAGATTCTCTATAAAAATCTTATTTACAAGGAACTCTAATGAAGTATATCTTGATGAGCTACAGAGGAAGTTTTATTAAAAAACAAAGGTATTTGAAATAAAGATGTAGGACTTTGTGAAAGCTTTCTTCAAATTTAGAAGAACCATAACATGAGGAAAATAGCTATTTTTAAAAACTTCTGTACATGGGTAAGTTTCACTGTGTTCTTCTTATGTTGAGGACATAAATAATTGTATTCTTAGCATTTATTGATTAAATGGAGTAAGATACTTTTCACAGAGTTCAGAACAGTGTAAGTCAATCAGTGTAGAAGACCATTTTTATGAAACAGAATGTCTTCATTAGGATTTTACTGCTGTGAACAGTCACCATAACCAAGGCAACTTTTATAAGGAAAACATTTAATTGGGGCTGGCTTACAGGTACAGAGGTTCAGTCCATTATCATCAAGGCAGGAACATGGTAGTATCAAGGCAGGCATGGTGCAGGAGGAGCTGAGAATTCTACATCTTCATCTGATGGCTTCTAGAAGACTGGCTCCCACAAGGTTAGGAGGACGGTCTCATTGCCCACTGCCATGGTGACACACTTTCTCCAACAAGGCCACACCTACTACAAAAAGACCACACTTGCTAATAGTGCCACTCCCTGGGCCAAGGATATTTAAACCACTAGAAGGAATAAATAGAAAAGGTTGCCAACAGACAAATTTTTGACTCAATTTTTTGAAGGATATTTGGACGATGAGAATGTTGACTGTTGGGTTTGGTTGCCTGTCAAGATAGTTTAACATGTTCATCTTGAGCAAGTTTACATGATTCATTCATTAATTAACTTAATACATTTTGTCATTTTCATAATCTGTATCAGACTCTGCTCAAAATCTTGATGTTATAGCCACGAAAAGTAACAAAGAATGTTCCTAGCCCTCTCAAAACTTTTACTTTAGAGGAAAAGAGATGAAAATATAGAATGTGTTCTAAAACAACATGCAAATGAATAAGAAAGAAAAATGAGAATACTATTGAATAGGAGTAGGGCTCAAAGGTGCATTGTATTAATAAGATCACATGAACACTCATCTGAATGATAACAAAATAGCCATCATGTACTGACTGAATATAGCAATCCAGTCTCCAAGCACTAAGAAGGGTGGTGAATCTGTTCATAAAATCAGCAAAATGAGTCAGCGAAAGCACAGAAGGCAGGTGAGCCAGTCTGAGTCTAAAGTGTGAAAGCATTTGCACTTTTAACTGCATCTAGACTTTCCTTTTTTTTTATTTTTGAATAATTACTTTATTTAAATTTCAAATGTTTTCCCCATTAGAAACCCTCCCATAACCCTCCCCTGCCTCTATGAGGGTGCTCCCTCACCCACCCACCCACTCCTGTCTTCCTTTCCTAGTATTCCCTTACACTGGGGCATCTAACACCCTCAGGCCCAAGGGCCTCTCCTCCCACTGATGGCCAACAAAGCCCTCCTCTGCCACATATGTGGCCAGCATCATGTGTCCCTCCAATGTGTATTCTCCTCTTTGGTGGTTCAGTCTCTGGGAGCTCCGGGGAGGTCTGGCCAGTTGACACTGTTGCTCCATCCATGGGACTGCAAACCCCCTCAGCTTCTTCAGTCCCTTCTCCAGTTCCTTCATCCATGACCCCACGCTGTCCAATGGTTGGCTGCAAGCATCCACCTCTGTATTTGTCAGGCTCTGCCAGAGCCTCTCTGGAGACAGCTTATCGTGCTTCTGTCTTTCTTGATGCAGCAAATGGGCTCTCTTCCAGCAGCAAATGCTATTTCATGAACACTAGCCCCAGGCCAGTATAGCCACACAAAGAATGAGTCCACAGCTGTCTAGTTAATCAGACACAGTGAGCATTACCTTATTTCTAAACTGTGTATAGGAAATAACATCTGTTACTTAGAGACTGTCTAACCAAAGACGATTTGATACAGCATCTCTTGACAGGCTGATGGTTATCACCATCGTAGTAAGCACAGGGACTGATACACAGAATTCATGACAAATAAACCAAACCTCCTTGTTCAAACTTAAGATCATTAAAAGATATATTTTAATAACCAACATCTTTCAAATCATTTTAGGCCAAAAAAATACATTATCATTGTAGAAAATACATCTCTTTCTTCTTTCTGTTCTAATTTCTTTTGGCAACAACCTCAGCTGTAAGACTGGAGATGAAAATTGCTGTAAAGAGAGCACAGACCAGAAAGTTACCAAAGAGAATATTCTGTTGCTGGAACCCCTTCAAGTCTGTCAAGGCAATGGTGTTGAGAGCTCCGAGCTTGCTACAGGGCGACAGTGCTCCAACGCCCTTCAGAATTTACTCTGGATGCAGCTGTTTGGAGCCTGCCAGCAATTAGAAATCTTTCTCTCTCACAGACAAATCATGACTGTAATTCATCATGGGGAAAATATCAGCCACTTAGAAGAAGCATTTAGAGTGTTTGAGCACAGTTACGGAACAGACATCACCACGTCAGCGACACACATCAGGCAGAATTTAGCTGTGTCCTTGTGGACAGGCTATCTCCTCCTGAACTGGATAAGCACATGGAAGGGCTGTGTTTCACTCTCCCTAGAGATTGATCTGGATCAATAATTTACAATTCAGGACGGGTAAGAATCGCCTAGAAGACTGCTGAGAACGTTCCCAGGGCTCCAAATCATGCAGGAAGAGTTGAGGTAAGATATTTGACGTCTGTAGAGTCACAGGGGATTCAAGGACTGTGGGGAACCACCACCTACATAGTTATGTCTGAAATACATCTGTATACTCAATTAATTGGATTCTATTTATGGGAGAGTTTGAGTTTTATATGATATTAGTTACTTGCATTAAAGTCTTAAGGATGCCAATGGACACAATCTTTAATTTGTTCTTAATGTGTACAATTACTTGTAATGATTAACACTTACAGAGAACTGGATTTACCTGGCAACTTACAGACATGGAGTATTATGTGTTCCCCAGAATCTAAGTAGTAGACAATCCTGCCACACTTTCTAGATGTCTAGATGATGCAACAGCCTTTGGAAGCTTAAGTAATTTATCTCTAGATGCTGAAGCTGCTTCAGAGAATAGGCAGGATAGAAACTGGGCCTCCCATAACAGAGTTTCCCAGAATAGAATAAACTTGCAAATCGCCCAGAAAGCTTGTTAAGATGCAGACTTTGTTAACCATATAATGGATGAACAACAGCAAAAATCAATATTACAAGTGTATTTTAATGAAGTTCTATTATCACAGCCACAATGTTGTTAATATAATCTCAAATATTGGCAATAAAGTATGAACATTTTGAGTTTACCTATATAAATTGTACATAGCTATACAAAACTAAGAATAGGACACAGTAACAACTATTCGATTATATGAGGTGCAAAGATTTCACAGACAGAATATGATTAGAAATATAATTTATTTTTTGACTAATAGAAAAATTACATTCCATTTTTAGTCAAACCTAAGAAATTTATCTTCTTTGGAAAATAAAAATGTTATCACCTTTCTGGTAAAAGCTAGATTCAGTAAACAGCTTGATTTATACTATGTACATTATGCTTAAATCTGAGTTACTTTAAATGTAAAATAAACTTACATATTATTTTACTCCATGAATTTAGTTGATGATACATCTATAGGAACATTTTATTTAGTTTATATTTACAAAGTTAATAAAGCATAAATTTATTTTCAAGAGTTGTTATTTCAAGATATATCTCTCCAAATAGTAGCTCACAACATATAATATAGTTTTAGAATACCATAGAGAAACAAAACTTAAAGTTCAGAGGTATATCACACTGACACATTGATACAAAAGATGACTCACAAATTTTGGTCTCTTTTAGAAGAGGTTCTTTTTCACTTTGGTATTTATAATTTAATTAGAAATTGCTTTGGTTGGGTGAGGCTGAAATAGCTCAGTTGGGAGAGCATTAGACTGAAGAAATTGCTTAGGTCAAGGTATTTTGTCAGAGAAAAATTAAATAAAATAAAGACACTGAGAATTATTCTTTTCTCTATCTGGTATTGTTGGAATAAATTCATCACAACTATTCAGTCTTAATCAGTGTGTTCTTTCTGCTTCTCTTTCTTGCTTATCTGAAGGCTTAGAGATTAGATATAGCTACCCTTCTGTGGTCACCATGGAAACAACTTTACAGGCTGCTATATAAGGATAGTTTCTGTTTGTTTGTAGTTTTTTGTGCTGTTTGGTTTTTGGGGGGGGGAGTGGATTTGAAAGTTAATCTTTAGAATCTAACCAGAGTTTTACCAATGCTAAGAACACATGTACCCACTGAGCTGCACCCACAGCTAATTAATTTAAAGACTAAAATAGCATCTGTTTCATTGGCAGCAACATTGAAAGGAATCATTTCAGTTCATAAGCAGAAAACTTCTAAGAACCAGAATCAGCCCAAGGTCCAGTAAAGAAAATAACGGTACAGAACTGAATAGAGTAACTCAGGAACAGCAGTTTGGGTTACTTGCTGGAATACTGAAAGGTGTCTGTTTTCTTGTGTCTGTCATGAAGCCTACTCCATTGTCCTCAGAATTCAGCAAGGAACTTGGAAGGAATGCCATTACATTATGCGAACTATTTTGTGCAGAAATTTGGATAGTTAGCTTTCTTATAGGACAGCTGATTCTCAGAGATGGAAGCATTGTCTATCATTAAAGAACGAGGAAAATTGATCTTGTACTAGTCGCATTCGGTCTCCAGGAACATCTAAAAGCCAAGGACCTTAACAGACATGGGAGCCCATAGAAAAGAAAAAAAGAAATTCATCAAAATCAAAATGTACTGCCAAGTGAAAAGATGGAAAGAATGTATTTAAACTTGACTCTTTAGAGTTGGGGGGGGGGAGCAAATAACAGGGGACTTTGAAATACTTATCTTAATTTGCACAGAGAAATTTTCTCACAAATGTGGATTTTCTGACTTCATTGTTTGTCCAGTACTCACAGAGTTAAATCTTAACTTTTCTTATATATGAGTAATGCATTAAGAAGAACATAGCACCTGAAGGTTCTTTAAAAACCAAGATGTTTCTCTGTGAATTATTCATCATCAACATAGAGGGACTATTGAGGGAATATCCAAATATGTAAATGAAATGTGCAATGTGCTCAGCTCCTAGTGGTCCCTGGGTAGTAAGACCGCACTGAATGAGTATGTAGAATGCATTGCCTGTGCTCTGTCATTCATTTCTCTTTTAAGTTAAAGACTAGACAAGATGAAACTATATGTTAACTGATGCTTTTCTGCCCATTGGAGCAAACAGTACCCAGCAGTGTTGTTGGGCTCCTTGCATAGGATTATAATCTATTTTAACCTATTTTAAAGCCAATGGTAGCATTATAAAATATTTTACCCATTTTTAAAATCTATAATCTAAATACATTCTGACATTTATTGTTATCAAACCATTTTGAAGCTAACCTTACCATCTTATTCCCTTACTTATCCAAAAGTTCAATAAAATTTTTGACAGGTTTTCATCTTATACTTGTATAAAAGTCATCATTGTAGCATTTGAGTTGTACTTGACAGTAAGTATCCAAGCACCCATGGACGGTGACCACCTTGAGGAACATCCTTCATTAAATTTCTTTCCTATTGTAGACCCATTTTTCTCCTTTGCTGGAGAATTATGTTCAGCTCAGTCATGATGGAAACTCTATCATTCTAAATTTCATTTCTTCCAGCCTCAGTGTCCAAAGAGAATTTATAAGCATCTCTTTGTAAGTTATAGGTCAAATGGCGAGTCTGGAGATGTCATGTCCTAACCAATGGCAGAAGTCATGGAACTCTGTTAAAAGTGACATGAAAGAAACCAAAGAAAACTGTTGTTGCAGGATGGCTTGTTTCTCTTCATTCTTTCTTTTCCATTTTAGTGGTTTGGGTTTGAGACTTTGACTTCAACTGCTCTTCTTAAAGATTATAAAAATTTTAAGCAGGAAACTTTAGGCTAAACATTAAAACAAGATGTGTGTGTGTGTGTGTGTGTGTGTGTGTGTGTGTGTGTGTGTGTGCCACAGCATACAGGTAGAGATCAGCCTACAGGAATTCATTCTTTCTATCATGTGGTTTGAACTCAGTTTGTCAGTCTTAGTATCAATCACCTTTACCCGGACAGCCATTTCACCTGCTCAAACTTTCAAAAAATACCTGAATTCCCACCAAAGGAAACATGAATGTAGTAGACCATCCATGGCCTTTTATATTACATACCTGACAACGTATCAATGATAGTAAGTGAAATGACTAACGTCTCTAGTCACGTGTGTGTGTGTGTGTGTGTGTGTGTGTGTGTGTGTGTGTGTGTGTGTGTTGTGCCCCCGCCTGTGATTTAACATTGGTCTCTGAGATTCCCATAGCAACAGTGAATACTTAAGCCCCATAATTAATTGCTTCATTCCTATCTTGTACAAAATACTGCTCCAGGGAGGAAGACCCTTCCTTTACTCTCAGGCTTGCATGAATGTTATCGCTGAAAAGCTGGAGTCCAGCCAAAGCCTAAAGTCCTGGGTGTGCTCTGAAGTGGAGAACTCTAGCAACGGCTCCTGAGAAACACAGGCAGTGAGGACCAGAGGAATAAGTGGCAGGTGAAATGTCCCCTACCCCTTCTTTGCTCTGCACTCTGTTCACCCAACTGATGCTGTTGCCTTTCTCATTATTTTCAGCCATATATCTCCAAATAGTTTCTGGCATGCCGCCCTCAGCACAGAAACCTCATAAAAACTCAGCATGAGGCAATATTAGCTTTATTATCCTTCTCTGCAGGTATGGTGATTTCAAAAGTTAAAAAAAGGAGCAGGCAGGGTAGAAATATGACCAGGCCGTACAAAGACTACAAATGATGCTACATATCTGCTGTTAGCCCTCACTGAGCAAGTACTCCCCTCAAACTAGCTCCTAGCGCTTGAAGGTGCTGACCCAGGACAGGGTGTAGTTAGCTAAGAAACATCTCCAAAGCTTAAAACTAAAGCATCTGAACTTTAAGCTTATTTGGATTTTTTTTTAAGCTTCTGTTAGGGAAATCACTGGGCAAGTGCTTGCAAGAGGTGAGGGCGAGATATGTTGGGGGACATTTGCCTAGACTCTGGAGCAATGGTTCTCAACCTTCCTAACACGCAACCCTTTAATACTATTGCACATGTTGTGGTGACCCCCCCCCCCAATCAGAAACTGTAATTTTGTTACTGTTATAATCATACTGTAAATATCTGTGGTTTTTCTGATGGTCACAGGCAACCTCTGTAAATGGGTCACAACCCACAGTCGGTTGAGAACCCCCTACTCAAGAACGATGGGCGTAAATCTTAAACACAACGCTCAGCACAGCATACATGGAGGAACAGATGTCCCTGGTATTGGTGCAGGCCTCCTACGATGTTCTTCTTGATGTAAATACATTATTTTTCATGCAACGTCTAAGAAAATAAGTTTCGCTCAGTCTTAGTGGAGGCATCAAGAACATTCTTAAGAGTGCTTCCTTTTCAGTTAAAACTTCCTGGCGCAGGGTGAGCATGCCCAGAGGCAGTATGTCCTTCATTTGTAACATGACTTATTATGTTCCCCATTGTGTCTGTTATCCTCTCCTCTTGAATTGTGATCTTGAGCTGAGCATGCTGGGGACCACACTCCTACGGATTCATGCTTAGGATTGCGCCTTTCTAACATCTGCTGGATGTGGCCCTTACTGTTTGCTTTCTTTCCAATTATAGCATTCCAAATCATCCAAACCTTCTTACGGCACCGCAGGGCAGTGGTGCTCAACCTTCCTAATGCTGGGACACTTTAATACAGCACCTTATGTTGTGGTGACCTCAAACCATAAAAATTATTTTGTTGCTACTTCATAACTGTAATTTTGTTATTATTCTACATTGTTAATGTAAATATCTGTGTTTTATGAAGGCAATAGGGGACCCATGTGAAATGTTTGTTGGAACCCCCAAAGGGCTGCTACCCATATGGTGAGGACCACTGCTCTAGGGCTTATCTACTCCACAGCTCCAACCTCCAAAAACCAGTTTCTAAAGTCTGTTAACCACATGGTGTGCTTTATAAGAGTCTCCTACCGCAATTCCCTAACTACTTGCATACCCCCAGATTGGCCAATTTCATCTAAAACATTAAATTTGGGGCATAACATTGTCCAGAACATTTCTGTAATATGTTTTATTTTCACTAGGCTTTTGAATGATGTCCCTGATTTTCTTCTAACATTGAGGATTTGCATTTGTCCCATTTAAATACTACACATTCAAGAAGTCTACTGATGTAGAACTATTTTAATGTATGTATTTAATGCCACAAGTTTCCCACTATAATAAATTATTTGTGAATTGTCATTTTTATTACAAAATATTTTTAAATTTGTTTTCAAAATTCTCCTTTGATTCACATAGTCTTTAGACATATTCAAACTTTGGTCCATTAACTGGTAGATTGGTTTTTGTGTTTTGAGATTCTTTTTCTCAATTGTGTGTGTGTGTGTGTGTGTGTGTGTGTGTGTGTGTGTGTGTTCCTCTGAAACTTCATCTATAGACAGTGTGAGTCACCAGATGAGATAAGACTATGTTCAGTTCCTCCAGAAGAGCAGCAAGTACTCTACCACTGAGCCATCTCTCCAGCCCTGTCTGCACTTTTGAGGTCATTCAAGAAATGGATACAAAGTCTCAATGGTATCATCTGGAGACATAACATGAATTGAATAGGGCTAAGAATGATGTATTATTTACTTAAAACTTTCTAAGAGAGCAGAGTCTAGAATTGTCAACATAGGCAATGGTAACTTTGTGAAGTAAGGGACTTGTTATTTGGCTTGTTTTGTTTTTGTTTTTTAAATAATCTGCAAGCTTTGCTGTTTTTACATAGCTCTGCATGAAATAACGACTTAAAACCAAACATCCCTTTAGGTTCACTGTCTCAGAATATTCATCTCATTTTCACTCCAATGCACATTGTGGGGACCTTTGTCAGGCAGAATATTCTGCAATGGAAACATGCAATTGACAATAAGAAACAATGCCTAAGTGTGTATCCATAGTAATCTACTGCAATTTTGCATAATATATAGATTGATACACCTCTATGAATACACCAAATTGATAAACCTTTAAAATGTCCAGACTTTCCAAAATGGTGTTACGACCTAGAAACTAAGCCCCAGTAAAGGACCAAGTGGAAAACATTTTCTATTCAAACCATAACAGCAATATACGTATATACCAAATAAGTATATCAATTTATAAATATTTATATGCAAGTAGGTGTATGTAATGATACCAAATGTTTAATAGTACTGTAGTGGTTATTTCTGATTGTCAACTTGATTATATCTGGAGTGAATTATAATCCAGAATTAGAAGGCTCACCTGTGCTCTGGATCTTGAGACTGGAAGACACAAGTTTCAGGTGTGGTGGTTCGCACACCTCTAATCTGGGCCACACCTGCTGTTGGAGCTCTACATAAGGACATTGGAAGGAGAAAGAATCAATCTTCTTCACCTGTGAGCCTTGTGGGACTAAGCGACTGCTAGATCCTCAGGTTTTCATTCACAGCTGCTGCCGACCATTGTTGGGGAGTTTGACTACAGACTGTAAGTCATCAACAAACTCCCTTACTATATAGAGACTACATATAAGTTCTGTGACTCTAGAGAACCCTGACTAATACAAGTACCAAGGAAAAGCACAGATCTCCCGAATTATAATTACAATGTGCAATGTAATTCCCATAGTTTTCTTTGTAAATTTTACTTTAAAAGAGGTCAGTTCTGATGCAGTGAACTCAGTAGAGTTGTCTGAATATGACTACTTCAGCTGTCACTGGGCAGCTGTGTACCACAGGGATCTGCAGTTTCAGTTCTCCATGTTTCAGCTTCTACTGCTAGGAAATGATGTTGTCAGACAACCTGAAATATCTCTTTGCTGACAACTAGTTAGTATGTAAAATATTTGGGCAGTCTGCTGTAATATATGCTGTAGTATATTCCAGTTGCCCAGTAAGCCATCCACCTTATCACCATTCTAAATACATAGAGTGGGTAGCATTTTCCTGATTAAGTTTTAATTAGTTTTTAAATGCACAAGCAACCTATCAAAGAGTCATTTAAAATATAAACCTTTGACTTGGAATTTAGTTGAGTCTTCCCATTGGGAGGGAATAAAAAAGTATTGTCCATTTTTCTTTTTAGTAATTAGGTTTTTAAAATGTCATTTAAAAAGGGTTCATAAGATAGGAAAGAAAACAACATTAATAATCTTTTTCTCTGAAGTGCCATTTCCAGATAAATCACATATTAAGGTAGTGTTGATAATATTTCTGAAGACACTGAACTTATTGTAAAATGTGGCATCTATAGCAGACTGTCTCAAAGGAAGAACCTCTCTAATGTCTGATGTTTTGCATGTGGAGACACAGAGAGCAAGAAGAGCCCTCTAGTTCTCTGTCATAGATTCTAGAATCATACTGTCCAGACAACAGCAGCATGTGCATAAATAAATCTAAGTTAAAGATTCTAATTAGAATCTAATGCAATTTAAAGAATCTTCTCCTTACTTGCTAGCCACATTCAAGTGATCAATGTATTGGTGAAAAAAGGAGCTTCATTTTGAGAGAGAGAACAAAACAGCACAGAAAATATTCATGCAATTGCTAACAGTCCACTGCTTGATGGACTGTAGCAAAAAGCATAAAGTTGCCATCTTAGGATACTTGTGATTGGAATAACAGAGGCCCCTTGGCTTTGTGAGGCTGTGGAAGAGCAGCCTTCTGCCCTAAAGACAACTGAGTAAATACCAGCTTTCAAACTAACACCCATTAGATCCCCATGGGAGTCAACTCTCTGCATGAGTCAGCAGATCTTTCTTCGCCAGGAAGCTCAGGACATCTCCAGGGATGTTTGCAGCTTATGGGGCTGACAAAAAAAAAAAAAAAAAACAAGCACAAAAAAAACCAGAAATAGAATCTGCCCATACATATTTATTGTAGCCATCATTAAAAGTGAGTCAGCACCCTTGGAGGAAGAAGCAGCCCAGTTCCTTCCAGCTATATTTCTGGAGTTTGATTTAGGTCTTGTGTCCCTGTGAAGGTAACTAGGGTCTACCAAGATAGTCTCATCCGTCAGTGAAAGAGAAATCCAATTTAATGTTTACAAACACTCATTTGGTAATTCAAGCAGAACACAAGTTTAATAGAAATAAGAGATAGGTAAATTCACTTTGAATCAGATTCAACTTAGAAGGAAACCTTCTGTCTTGACTCTCCTGGGTTAAGAGCCTGGTCAATGCAGGAGAGAGAATGTGAATCCAAGTATACAGGCATCCTCTCTGCACTGACCATTTCCCAGGTGCCTGAGGTCCACAATCAACACACTTGTTGAGAAACTCTTGTGGTAGAAGGTTATGAAACTACTTTTCAACTTGTTTATATCTTTCTGTTTGCTTATATGGTGCTAGAGACCCAACCTATAGGTTTGTGCATATATGCAAGACAATTGCTCTAACACTGATATAGACACTGTCTTAGTCTATGAAGAAACACCGTGACCAAAAAGCAAGTTGGAGAGGAAAGGATTTATTCAACTCATACTTTTACATCAATCATTGAAGAAAGTCAGGTTAGGAGCTTAAACAGGGCAGGAACCTGGAAGCAGGAGCTGATGCAGAGGGCAGAGGGGGATGTTACTTACTGACTTGCTCCTCATGGCTTACTCAGCCTGCTTTCTTATAGAACCCAGAACCACCAGCCCAGGGATGGACCCACCCACCATGACCTGAGCCCTCCCCCATCTGTCTTACAGCCAGATCTCATTGGGACATGTTCTCAGTTGAGACTCCTTCCTCTCTGGTGAGGCTAGCTTGTGTCAAATTGACATAAAACCAGCCAGTACAGACATCAATTTAATCTTTTTTTTTTTTACACTACAGATTTTATCCCCCTCCTGGTCCACCCTCTGACTGTTCCCCATCCCATACCTCCTCTTCTCAACCCTGTATCCACAAGGATGTCCCTACCCTCTAACCCCCACCCCATCAGACCTCTCCACTCCCTGGGGCCTCCAGTCTCTTGTGGGTTAGGTGCATCTTCTTGGACTGAACCCAGACTGAGGCTATGGAGTGCTCACAATAAGGGACCTATCATGACTGCCCTCTGAAAGACCCAACACGCAGCTTAAACAGTCATATGCAGATATTTGCACCCAACCAATGGACAGAAGTTGCTGATCCCTGTGGATGAATTAGGGAAAAGCTGGAAGAAGCTGAGGAGGATGACGACCCTGTTGGAGGACCAGCAGTCTCAATTAATCTGGACCCTGAAATCTCTCAGACACCAGACCACCAGCCAGGCAACACACTACACCAACTGATATGAGCCCCCCTACACATAAACAGCAGGAACAAAAATGGAGAGGAGCCTGAGGAAAAGGAGGTCCAGCAACAGGGCCAAAGTGGGATCCAGCACAAGGAGAGGCCCCAGGAATAAATTTTTTTTTTAAAAAAAAAATTCATTTTGTATTTTTGTATCAGTGGTCATCCTGCAAGCACCAGTTCTCTCCTTCTACCCTTCCTGGGATTGAACTGTGGGCATAATGAGGCGTGATGGCAAGCCTTATCATGATCTTGGGTTTTATAAGAAAGCAGACTGAGCAAGCTCTGCAAGCAAGCCAGTAGGCAGGATCCCTCTATGCCCTCTGCATCAGCTTCTGCCCCCAGGTTCCTGCTCTGTCTGGGTTTCTGCCATGACTTCCTTCAATAACGAGATGTGGAAATAAAAGTGATTTGATTACTCACGGAGTCATCTTTCCAGATTCCTTGTTAAGTATTTTTGTCTCTGTTGAAAATAGTGACTAGGCCTGACTTTGGCTGGACTAATAAATACATAAATGGCATGATATTAATCTTCAATATAAGCAGCAACACAAATACGGAAATTTGACCTAATGCGTGAAGGTTCATTCCATGAGTAGTCCAGCAGAGGACACGCATATACTATTTATAAAACACTCAGGTTTTCAGATGCTCTGAAAAAGGCCAGTGAGGGTCTCAGGATGACTTTGTGTGCAAGCTTGTGTGCTGTTGTGCACATAAGTGCTGTTAGCCCAGAAATGATGGAGGGAGCACACACTCCTGGGGAGCACTGTCGAATTGTAATTTAAATCCATCACTGTCTTTTAGAATTAGAGACAGTAGACACAGAAGAGAGGTGGTAATCTTCCTTTCAGCTCTCATTTAAGAATACCAGACATTCCCCTCCATTCCAAAGAAGTTCTAAAATAAAGTAAAAATTGCTCTGAACCCTCTTATGAAAATGTAATAAATCCTCCTAGAGGCAAATTTGTTTTATCTGACTTCAGTAGGTTGATCTGAAATGGCTGTCATTTGTGATGTCTAGTGACCAACAATTCATAGGAAAAGAAACAAAAGAAATCCAAAATGAAGCCAAGCATGTGGGAAACCACTTTGTATCCTGTTTTGGATCACAAAAGCAGCATTGGCAGGAGGTAATCTCAGCCTGGGACTTAATGGGTTAAATCTATGTGGTGACATTTTATATGATATAATATATAATATGAGGAGAAACTAGAGCCAGAAGGATGTATCTGCTCTCTAGTGGGCAGCCAGGAGAGTAACCAAATGGAGCAACTTCAATTGTCTATACCTTGAGTTTGGCAAAGAGCTGATACCTGTGTGTAAGGAAAATAGTGAGGATGGAGAACCAATATTTCATCATTTACTCACTTTGCACAGTTTATGCTGCAAGGTGCTCACTGTTAGCATGGTTGCTATTCTTTAGGACATGAATAGCAGGGTCAGGTGTGAAACTACAGTAGAGAAAATAAATATCAAACCACTGACATCTGTGCCCAACCACAGAGCAGAGTATTTTTCTGTAGTCTTCTCCATTGGGATAAAAAATGTAATTTTATCGACACAACTCTGTAGGCTCCTCTTCTTTTGTACTACTTTATATGGACTATTTGTTCATATTTTCCACTTGGAATTTTGCTGCAGGAATTCATGCTGGCATTCCTGGAGAGTTCTGCTGGATAAAACCCCGTGTTCCCAAGTGCTTATTTGGTCTGTAAAAGCTTGTGGGAAAAGTACTGATTGTTTACATTAATAATATGTTACTGAGCCCTCTTAATTTGGGTAGACTTCTTTTTAAATAATTCTTAGAGTTTGAATAAGACAGATGGCTAAATTATCTATCAGGGGCCTATACCTCTTGGGTAGGTATTATTATTGATTTCCTAGAAAATCATTCACTTGGCAGAGGTCAGGATTCATTTCATGATTTCCATGTCATTTTGACATTTTTCTTAAATACTAATGTTTTGAATTTACTTTATTATGGGTTCTGGGTTTAGTTATATAACACAAAATTTCCATAAGCTCATTTTTGGGAGTAGTTACCACTGTAGGTATTGTTGGGGCTACTCCAGCCGTTGGATGAATTTGAGAGAGAAAGAGGCAAAGAAGACTCAGGGAAAATGAGTGAGAAGTGAAGAGGAGATCTGACTTCTGTACCCACCAATTACAGTCTAAGCAAAGCAGCTGCAAGCTAAGGATGCAAAGCACACTGGTAAAATTGTCTCTTATTAATGTACCTACTCTCCAGCTGTTAAATTCTATTAGAATGCCCCATCCGTGCTGTCTATCTTGAATCCTTTCTCTTGACAGCTGCAGATGCTATATTGAAGCCCAGATGAGTTAGGGAGTATATTATATAAAAGAAAACATAACATCATTTTATGTATACTCCCAATTTAGAAGACAAAGAACTGTTTAAATGATCGTGATGGATATGCTGCAATAATTAATTTAACATATTTCCTTGGTATTGAAATCCTCATTCTTGTATGTTAGGATATAAAATGGACTTAAAAATAATGTACTATATCTAAATATGTACTTGAAGACATTTTAGAAGTCCCTCCCTAAAGACACTTAAATGTCACTTCATAATGACTAGAATATTTGGACATGGAACAAAGGAAAAATTTGAGTTTTAGAAGTGATGGACACGTCTATAATTCTTAGTTTTCTTAGACACACACACACACAAAAATGTAAAGTAGCCAATGCACGCTAGCTGAATTACAGATGAAACATTAATGCAGCTCCAGGAAAGAAACCTGAATGTCTTCAGTCTTCTAGATGAAAAAGATGATAACAAGTACACCTGCCAGGTGACAAAGACTGCGAAGTGATTAATGTCACAAGGTTGAAAGATGCCATTAAGGACAGCATGTGCCAACCTGAGAATCTAACAGAGTGTGTGCCGGAAATACATACATTTCATCCACTTGCTTAATGCCAAGTTAATATGTTTCATGAAACTTGAAGTCAATTTGCCTTTAAGCAAAAATTCCTCAAGAGATTTTGCACGTTTAACTTCAGAATAAACAGATTTTGAAGACTCTAGCCTGAAGTTTAGTAATTATTTGGGTGGTATTTGTAGAATAGAGGAGAGAAGTATTTGTTTGCCCTTTACATATGAGGTTGATATTGTGTACAATTTAAGCCACATTTGGTTCATTGTCAAATAGCTGTCCATGTACAGATTGAGGAGTGAGTGTGTCAGAGCAAGATGTAAGCAAAGCTCACCCCTTCCACCTCTATCCTCATTAAGAGAACTTGCATAAGTGAGAAAGAGCACATGGGGTGAAGAGTTTATGAGAATAATATCGCATGGACATGTACAGAACTGAAGAAGATACATAGGTCTGACTCCTGGCCTTATTGGGACTCTGGCAAGTAAGCTCTAGAGCTGCCAGAACACATCCCCACTAGCCAATCCTGAACCACTAAGTTGGCTTAATGTACATGATCCTTCCCTGACTCCTCCTCATCCTTCCCTTGGGTTGCCTTATGTTGTCCTGAGAGGTGGTATGGTGTTATGTGCCCCATCCTCCTGGCAAGTGTAACAGACCATCTTCTCATTATAGCCATATGATGCATTTAGTATTCCTGAATAACAATAGTGCCTACACCTTTAAGAACTTGTACTACCCTCTCTGTCTCTGACCCCTCATACATACATTGTGATGAGAAGGATGAACTTCTTTTTTAAATCAACCCCTGAGCTTGCCAATTTTTCTAATCCACAAACTCATCAACTATGCATGAAAAACATCTCTGACATCCCTGGGATTTGTAATAGTCTTCTTTTACAACTTACATTCAAATTGTTTACTTCCTTAGAGCATTTTACTCTAAGATCATTGTTTCTAAATTCCAGTGCTTCTAGCGACCAAATATTGCTTGGTTATCAATAATGCCCAGTAAATGTTTACTGGGTAAATTGATCTTTTTGAATAAATAAAGGCTTTCTTTACCAACTTTACTGAAAATAAAATCTATTTTAAATTCATTATGCTGTCAGTTCATTTCCCAGCTGATCACTGCACTGGATAATGTCTAGTTTACAAAGTCTAGTTCCCAAACTAGATTGTAAATTGAAATTGTATATCACTATTCCAGAGGACACCTGAAAAGATATCTACTCAGTCCAGGGAGGAAACCAGTTTAACAAATAAGGATAGCAACAAAGTCCACATGGAGAACGAATGAGTTTATTGGGTTCACTTACAGGAAAGAAATGACTCAGAGATAGCTGCAGCATCCAAAGCCCACCTCAGCATGGATGATGGCACATGGAAGCCATCTTTTATGGAAATCTGGAACACACTGCACTCAATAGGCAGACAGTTCAGTAGGTTGGAGCTAAACTTTGCTGGTCTCTGCTTCTTCAGGTAGCTTAGTGGCTTGACTGGCCTGAGTCATCTAGAGGCCTCAGCTTGTCTAAGAGTGTCTTTCAGCTGCCTTTTTGGCTAAAGTAAGCTTGGGGAATGGGAATGCAGTGAACCTGGTAGTTTTCATGGACTTTCTGAAGCATTTGAGTGTTTTGCTTCCTGTGATTGAAGAGATTGCCTCCAAGACAGAATGTTCTACCTCCCTTTAGAATAACAAACCATGTCTTAAACAGTATCCTTAAAGGAGGGAATGCTTTACCTGGCAGGAATTTTCTACATAACAATTGGTAAGAACACAACATATTTTTTCTTGGCATTGAGTAAAATGCTTGCACATGCTTATTGAAAATTGTTTTAAAAATCCAACTAAACTGATATTGTTTTTAGAATAGATCAAGACAGAAGCAAGAAAAATACTCTATTGTATCTTCAAATATGATATCTGAGATCCTACATTTAGATCATCTTATCACAATGCAGGTTCCCTTGAGGCATCCCCAAACTCTCAGTACTCTCGATGCATTCTATGCTTCTTGGATGTTAATTAAGCCTGTATCAAAGTAGGGACAACAGAATAGAAGTACTTGTGATAAAAAAGGATGCAAATTAGTATGCACATCAGTAAACTATATTGCCTGTGAGGAGTACAAAGGTCTTAAAATTTAGTAAGAAAAAAAGTTCTTAGAGAATGTTCTAGTACCTCATATGATCCAGCGAGAAGACCCTGACCTCCTCCCAATTCCCTTTCTTTTTCATTTCCTCATATCTTCTTTAACTCTTCACTCCTGGCAGTGCTCTGGGTCCCTGTCACAGTCCCAGAGTCTTTCAGAGGTGTATCTAAGCACAATCCTTTTACATCAGTTGTTTCCAGGAAGAAATCTTGATTGGGCATATGTGAAGGTCCCTAGGATAGGATTAGGGGTTTCCTTCCCTTCTGCAGCACACTTTCAAGGTTTGTAACTTGGAAATCACCTTTGATTACCTTGATGTTCTTTGTGTCTGTAACACAGATATTTTTAACAATCTTTTGTGAATTTCCTAAAGATAACATTAGGTAGGTTCATCTTTTTTTTAATTTACATTCCAAATGTTGTCCCCCACCTCCCAGAGTTCTTTACCCCTTCCCTTTTGCCTCTGAGAGGGTATACAGCCCTATCCACCTCCCACCAACCCACACCCACCCCTATCCACCCCCATCTCACTGCATTTCACCTCACATACCCTCCAGCATCCCCCTTCCCTGGGGCTTCAAGTCTCTACAGGATTAGGCCTCTTCCACTGAGGCCGAACAAAGCAGTCCTCTGCTACATATATGCCTGCGGCCACTGACCTGCCCAAGTATGCTTTTTGGATAGTGGCTTAGTCTCTGGAAATTCCCAGGGGAACCTGGTTAGGTGACACTATTGGTCTTTCTATGAGGTTGCATCTTAACAAAACCTTTTGACCTGTGACCTTCTGAACTGAAGGCAAGTTTCAGGTAAGCCTGCCCCTTTGAGGCCTCATCTTCAGAAATGGTTTGGATTCCCCATTCTGTTAGCTCGGGTCTCTTTTTCCTGTGCAGTGCTTATCACTCATTGCTAACTAAATGAGATTCTTTGAATCCATTATAAACCCATCCTTATTGAAGAAGCAGTTCTGTAAATTTAATTGAAAATACTTGGAAAGAGCAATTCGCAACTTCATTATGGAAAAATAAACAAGGTAGGAGAGCCAAAACAATTCTCAAGAATAAAAGAACTTCTGGGAGAATCACCATCCCTGATCTCAAGATGTACTACAGAGCAATAGTGATAAAAACCGCATGGTATTTGTACTGAGACAGATTGATCAATGGAATAGAATCAAAAACCCAGAAATAAACCTACAGAGCTATGAACACTTGTTTTTTGACAAAGAAACCACACCCATACAGTGGAAAAAAGAAAATATTTTCAACAAATGGTGCTGGTCTAACTGGCAGTCTGCTTGTAGAAGAATGCAAATTGATCCATATTTATCCTCTTATACAATGATCAAATTCAAGTGGATTAAGAACCTCAACATATAACCAGATACATTGAATTTAATAGAAGAGAAAGTGGAAAATAACCTTGAATGCATTGGCATAGGGTAAAATTTCCTGAAGAGAACACCAGTGGCTCAGGTTCTAAGATCAGCAATTGACAAATGGGACCCCAAAAGCTTCTGTAAGGCAAAGGACACTGTCAATAGGACAAATCAGCAACCTACAGATTTGGAAAAGATCCTCACTAAGCCTACATCCAATAGAGAGCTATTATCCAAAATATATAAAGAACTCAAGAAGTTAGATTCCAAAAAATCCAAATAACACAGCTTAAAACTGGGGTTCAGATCTAAACAGAGAATTTTCAACAGAGAAATCTCAAATGACAGAGAAGTACTTAAAGAAATGTTCAGCATCCTTAGTCATCAGGGAAATCTAAATCAAAACGGTCATGAGATTCTACCTTACACCAGTCAGAATGGCTAAGATCAAAACCTCAGGTGACAGCACATGTTAGCGAGGATGTGGAGAAAGAGGAACACTGCAAACTGGTACAATCACTCTGGGAATCAATCTGGCAGTTCCTCAGAAAATTTGAAATAGTTCTACCTGAAAACCCAGCTATACCACTTCTGGGCATATACCCAAATGATGCTCCACCATAACACAAGGACATGTGCTCCTCTATGTTCATAGCAGCCTTATTTGTAATAGACAGAAACTGGAAGCAACATAGATGTCCCTCAACCAAAGAATGGAAACAGAAAATGTGGTTCATTTGCACAATGGAATTTAGCTATTAAAATTTATTTAGCTATTAAAAATGAGGACATCATGAATTTTTCAGGTAAAAGAATGAAACTAGAAAGATCATCCTGAATGAAGTAATCCAGACCCAAAAATATGTACATGGTATGTACTCACTATTAAGTGAATATTAGCCAAAAGTACAGAATGCACATGATACAACCCACATACCATTAGAAGTTTAACAAGAAAGAAAGTCCAAGTGAGGATGCTTCAATCCCACTTAGAAGAGGGAACAAAATAATCACAGAAGGCAGACAGAGGGAGGGACTTGTGTGGGAGAGGGGAGTGGGAGGGGAAAAAGAGGTGCAGGATCAGATATAGAGAGAAGCCCAGAGGGCCAGGAGAATGAATGGAAATATATAGCTTCAGGGATTGGGGGACAGGGTGACACTCTAGAAAATTCCAGAGACCTGGGATGTGGGAAGCTCCTGGGACTCAGCGAGGATGACCTTAGCTGACATGCCCAAGACTGGGGACGTGGAACCTGAAGGGACCACTTCCAGTACACAGACAAGGCTCCCAGTAGAGGGATGGGGTCACCAAACTACCTTCAAAATTTTTGACCCAGTCGTTCCTGTCTAAAAGAAATGCAAGGAGAGAAATGGAGCAGAGACTGGAGGAAAGGTCATCCAGTGACGTTGGAATCCATCCCATGGGTGAGCACCAAACCCTGACATTATTACTGATGCCATGTTGTGCTTGCAGACAGGGGCCTAGCATGACTGTCCTCTGAGAGGCTCTACCAGCAGCTGACAGAGACAGATGCATATACTTACAGACAACCATTAGAATGAGGTGGGGACCCCTATAGAAGAGTTAGGGGAAGAATTGAAAAAGCTGAAGGGGATGGCAATCCATAGGAAGACCAACGATGTCAACTACCCCTGGGAGCTCCCAGAGACTAAGCCACTAACCAAAGAGCATACATGGGCTGGTTCGAGGCATCTGGCACATATATATAGCAGAGAACTGCCATGCCTGGCCTCAGTGAGAGAGGATGCACCTAATTCTTTTGAGAGTTGATGCTTCATGGAAGGGGGGTGCAGGGGGTTTTGGTAGGGGTGGGTGGGAGTAGGGAGTAGAGGGATGGAGGAGCACCCTCTCAGAGGCAAAGAGGAGGGGAGATCGGGTGAAGAACTTTGGAGGTATAACCCAGAAAAGGGGCAATTAAAAAAAAATACACTTAGGCAACAATCTAATATAAGATTCTGTGCTACTCATTGGAGTCTAGAAAGCTCTAACTTGGCTCCATTACTACAAGAAGAAAAAATTCACAAGTAACAAATGGGGTCCATAAAAGAATCTTGACAAGTATTCGGTTAATATTTGAAATATGATAATACTAAAAGGCAGTAGTCCATCGTACTTATTATGAATTTCTAAACGTGTCTATCAAATAGAGATTAATGCCTAAATCCCTCCTTAAATCGAAATCAGGAATAGGAAATTGCAGTGTAAAAGAAAACTCTATTTTTACTGGAAAAAGATTGCAAGTGGCTAATTTAATGTTTTCAGCATATATTTCTTTTTAGCTCTGTTGTTCAACAGACATGTCTGTTACGTTATTTTGATGAAGTGCCCTTAAAATGAGCTTAATTCATAAATTTGAATTATAGTGAGAGAAGCCGAGCAGCAATCCACAATGTTGCAGGGTAGCAGCCTGTCCTCAGCCTCAGTAGATAGATGATTGCATCAGCATTGGTCAGGAATCTTCCTTTAGCCAATGTTTCCCAGAATGCCTGCTTCACTGTATCTAAGCCTGCTTATAAAGCCAGAGCCACGTTTAGTTTAACAAGATAACCACAGACTCTGCATAAACTAAATCTAATTATTAGAAGATTGAAAGCATACATTTAAACATAACGAACTGAAAACAAGGCTTTATGTTTATTTCAATAGAACAATCCAGCGATGTAATCCCCCTTTCAGTTTAATAGGAGATAGTTATGAAAACTTTAATTCCACAAGTCAATTTGTCTCAGATGAATTTATGGGCTAAACAGCTGTTCCTGCTGTAGCATTTAGGATGTTTCTCTGCTGATGAGTTGCTGTCTCCATGACAAGGGATGCATTAAACATAACTGTAGTACAGCCTCAGTCATAAATGGCTTTGATGCTCCATAACATTTTAAGTGGCTTCTCAAGCCTCAATCAAGAAAGCTTTAAGTGATGGAGCCTATGCATTTCTAGACAATGATTTGTGCCTGTGGCATCATATTTACCAGGTTATCATATTGTTCCTTTAGGATATATATAAACTGTACTTTCAGGATATAATTTTTCTTACTTATGAAAACATAACATTTGAGATTTCAGGAATTCAAACTGAGAACATGTCTCACATAAACTAAGAATGCATATTATTCTGATACTTACATGTCCCAACTGTCAACAATTGCCTCTTGATTTTTTCTCAAGCCCAAAAGTACTAGAGATGGGAGCTGAGAGTCTAGAATCACTGTCATATTTAGTGTTGGGCACTGGGTAACACAGAGTGTCTGCTAAGCACTATGATTGTTCCTTGATTATCCACTGACAAATGAGGCCAAGAGAAGGGACCCAAAACAAAGAAACCAACTGGAAAAGAAAAGGCAACTCCCTTCTGAGAACCACACTTTGAAGTTTTCTTGGTAAATTCAAAAGAAACAAAAGAAAGTTGAGAGCATCAGTTATACACACAGTTGTGGCCCTGACAATAGGATCTAAGAATATAAACACTTGCACTTCACTATGAGAGCTTCTTAGTAGATTTTCCAAAAATTATAAGCCGTTTAAACACGTGTTTCCCAGACATAAACTTTGTCAATTCATTCTGTCCTCACATTTTTATCCACTCCACTCCATGATTGGGGATGATGCAGACAGTCTTCCAGCATCCCAGACCATCTGGTCTGCAAAGTGTAAAAATTAAGAAACAGTCAGATGACAAACCACGTTGTGTTTCCAGCAACTATTTTCAGACAACTTTAAAAATACATGAAGCCAGGAAGGAAAAGGGCATCCTGACTCTTGGCTTAGCCCTTAGAATTCTGAGACACATCTTAAAACAGAATAAAAGATAGTATGAAGTTATCCTGGGAAGAGCATCTTGAATATGATAGAGAAAACCAATGGGAAGCCCTAATATTATGAATATTTTTTAATTAGAAAACTGAGAAACTAATCTTTTATTAATCCAACAACAACAAAAAAGAATCCAGTGTAGATAGGAGGGAGACAATGGTACCACATATACAATACTTTCTGATTAGTTTTAACAAATTAAGAAATGTAAAAACAAATTCCAACATTTCCCTAAATTTAGAGAATCTGAATGTTAAGGGCTTTTTTTTAAGGTTTTGTATTTTGTTTTATTTTATTTTAATCTACATATATGAAGCTAGAAGGGGTCAGATTCTCTGGAACTGAAGTTACAGATGCTTGTAAGCCACATGTAGGTTCTGGGAACTAAACATGAATCCTCAGGAAAAAGAAAATGCTCTTAACCATTGAACCAGCCCTCTAACTCTCTCTCTCTCTCTCTCTCTCTCTCTCTCTCTCTCTATATATATATATATATATATATATATATATATATATATATATATATATACACTTTTTGACAACATGTTTTGTTACTTTCTTGAGGATTCGGTGAGATGAATATTTCAAATTTATATATTTATATAGAATACATACAATTAGCTGGTTCCCATCTGTGGCAGGAGACCTCTGCCACCAGGGTTCCATAGCCAAGCAGCGCCAGGAGAAAGTTGCTCTCCCAGAAGCGTGGAAAAGCTGCAAGTGGGGACAAAAGGAGCACCAGTGCTCACTGCACACCACCTGGAAACCGCGGGCCACAGAGACTGAGGGACAGGAAACTTCCGGCCCCCATCTGTGGCTGGGGACCTCAGCTTGGGCCACAGGGCTCCATAGCCAATTAGCGCCGGGAGAAAGCTACCCTCCCAGGAGCTTAGAAAAGCTGGGAGTGGGGCCAAGAGGAGCACCACTGCTCACCAGGAACCACACTGAACCTGCGGGACACAGGTACTGAGGTAGGTGGGCATAGGAACCCTCTGGTTCCCATCTGAGGCAGGAGACCTCTGCCTGGGCCACTAGGGTCCCACAGCCAAGCAGCACCGTGAGAAAGTTACTCTCCCAGGCCCTCAGGACACAGAGACCGAGGAGGAAAAGTAAGGGACAAGAACCTTCTGGTTTCTATCTTTGGCAGGAGAGCTGTGCCTGGGCAACCAGGGTTGCATAGACAAGCAGTGCTAGGAGAAAGTCAACCTCCCAGGAGGGTGGAAAAGCCGTGAGTGGGGATAAGACAAGCAGCACTACTCACTGGGACCTGGAGACCTCAGTCTGGGCCACAGGGCTCCGGGAGAGAGCTGGTATCCCAGGAGTGCTGACACACCTTCGAGCATAGGCAAAACCACCACTTCTGTTCAAACTCGCTGGATCAAGAGGGACCCTTGCACAGCCATCAGGACATAGGAACCAAGAGGCAGCTGGGGACAAGATCCCTCTGGTTTCTGTCTGCATCCCAGATCTGACCCGGTGCCACAGCACTCCAAGCCCAAACACCTCTCAGAGAGAGCTGGTCTTCAAGGAGTATTGATACAGAGGCCTGCAAGAGGGACAAGCCACAGCCAGACAGAGTAAGATCAGCTAACATCAGAGTTAACAAGATGGCAAAAGGCAAAGGCAAGAACCTAAGGAACAGAAACCAAGGCTACTTGGCAACATCAAAACCCAGCTCTCCCACCACAGCAAGCACTGGATTCCCCAACACACCAGAAAAGCAAGATGCATATTTAAAATCATTTCTCATGATGATGATAGAAGACTTTAAGAAAGAAATTAACACCCTTAAAGAAACACAAGAGAACAAAGGTAAAGAACTAGAAGCCCTTAAAGAGGAAACACAGAAATCAAATAAAGAATTACAGGAAAACACAATCAAACAGACAAAAAAAATGAACAAAACTATCCAGGGCTAAAAATAGAAATAGAAACAATAAAGAAATCACAAAAAGAGACAACCCTGGAGTTAGAAAAACTAGGAAAGAGATTAGGAGTCATAGATGCAAGCATAACCAACAGAATACAAGAGAAAGAAGAGAGAATCTCAGGGGCAGAAGATACCATAGACAACATCGACACAACAGTGAAAGAACATACAAAATGCAAAAAGCTCCTAACCCAAAACATCCATGAAATCCAGGACACAATGAGAAGACAGAACCTAAGGATAATAGGTATAGAAGAGAGTGAAGATTCCCAACTTAAAGGACCAGTAAATATCTTCAACAAAATCATAGATGAAAACTTCCCTAACTTAAAGAAAGAGAAGAACATAAATATACAAGAAGCTTACAGAACTCCAAACAGATTGGACCAGAAAAGAAATTCGTCCTGTCACATTATAGTGAAAACACCAAATACACAAAACAAAGAAAAAATATTAAAAGCAGTAAGGGAAAAAGGTCAAGTAACATATAAAGACAGACCTATCAGAATTACACCAGACTTCTCACCAGAGACTATAAAAGCTAGAAGATCCTGGGCAGAACTCATACAGACTCTAAGACAACACAACTGCCAGTCCAGGCTGCTATACACAGCAAAACACTCAATTAACATAGATGGTGAAACCAAAATATTCTATGACAAAGCCAAATTTATACGATATGTTTCCACAAACCCTGCCCTACAAAGGATAATAAATGGTAAACGTCAACTCAACAAGGGAAACCATACTCTAGAAAACACAAGAAAGTAATCTCACAACAAACTGAAAAGAAGATAGCCACATAAACCTAAAAGTTACATCGAAAATAACAGGAACCAACGATCACTATTCCTTAATATCTCTTAACATCAATGGACTCAATTCCCCAATAAAAAGACATAGACTGACAGACTGGATCCATAAAGAGGACCCAGCATTTTGCTGCATTCAGGAAACACACCTCCGGGATAAAGACAAACACTACCTCAGAGTAAAGGGCTGGAAAACAAGTTTCCAGGCAAATGGCCCAAAAAACAGGCCGGAGTAGCCATTCTAATATCGGATAAAATTGACTTTCACCCAAAAGTCATCGAAAAAGATAAGGAAGGACACTTCATACTCATCAAAGGAAAAATCTACCAAGAAGAACTCTCAATTCTAAACATCTATGCTCCAAATGCAAGAGCACCCGCATTCATAAAAGATATCTTACTAAAGCTCAAAGTACACATTGAAACTCACACAATAATAGTAGGAGACTTCAACACCCCACTATCATCAGTGGACAGATCTTGGAATCACAACCTAAACAGAGACACAGTGAAACTAACAGATGTTATGAACCAAATGGATTTAACAGATATCTATAGAACATTTCATCCTAAATCAAATGACTATACCTTCTTCTCAGCACCTCATGGTACCTTCTCCAAAATTGACCATATAATTGGTCACAAAACAAACCTCCACAGATATAAGAAGATTGAAATAATCCCATGCCTCCTATCAGATCACTACGGTTTAAGGCTGATCTTCAATGGCAACAATAACAACAGAAAGCCCATATACACATGGAAGCTGAACAATGCTCTACTCAATAACAACTTGGTCAAGGAAGAAAGAAAGAAAGAAATTAACGACTTCCTAGAATTTAATGAAAATGAAAGTACAACATACCCAAACTTATGGGACACATTGAAAGCAGTATTAAGAGGAAAACTCATAGCTTTGAGTGCCTCCAAAAAGAAACTGAAGAGAGCATACACAAGCAGCTTAACAACACACCTGAAAACCCTAGAACAAAAAAAAGCTAATGCACCCAAGAGGAATAGAAGGCAGGAAATAATCAAACTCAGGGCTGAAATCAACCAAGTAGAAACAAAAAGAACTATACAAAAAAATCAACAAAACCAGGACTTGGGTCTTTGAGAAAATCAACAAGATAGATAAATCCTTAGCC
>CM052704.1:59460615-59502657 GCA_028551405.1 Uromys caudimaculatus
GAAAACTCTCGAACACCTGGGTACGGGGGTAAAGTTCCTGAACAGAACACCAGTGGCTTATGCTCTAAGATCAAGAATAGACCAATGGGACCTCATGAAATTGCAAAGCTTCTGTAAGGCAAACGACACTGTCAATAGGACAAAACAGCAACCAACAGATTGGGAAAAGATCTTAACCAATCCTATGTCCGATAGAGGGCTAATATCCAATATATACAAAGAACTCAAGAAGTTAGACTCCAAAAAACCAAATAACCCCATCAAAAAAGTGGGGAACAGAGCTAAACAGAGACTCAACTGAGGAAATTCGTAGGGCTGAGAATAACCTAAGGAAATGCTCAACATCCCTAGTCATCAGGGAAATGCAAATCAAAACAAGCCTGAGATTCCACCTCACACCAGTCAGAATGACTAAGATCAAAATCTCAGGTGACAGCAGATGCTGGCGAGGATGTGGAGAAAGAGGAACACTCCTCCACTGTTGGTGGGATTGCAAGCTGGTACAACCACTCTGGAAATCAGTTTGGCGGACCCTCAGAAAAATGGAAATAATACTACCTGAGGACCCAGCTATACCTCTCCTGGGCATATACCCAGAAGATGCTCCAACATGTAATAAAGACACATGCTCCACTATGTTCATAGCAGCCATATTTATAATAGCCAGAAGCTGGAAACAACCCAGATGTCCCTAATCAGAGGAATGGATACAGAAAATGTGGTACATCTACACAATGGAGTACTACTCAGCTATTAAAAACAATGACTTAATGAAATTTGCAGGCAAATGGATGGAACTTGAAAATGTCATCCTGAGCGAGGTGACTCAGTCACAATAGAAGGAACATGGTATGTACTCACTGATAAGTGGATATTAGCCCAAAAGTTCGGAATACCCAAGTTTCACTTTACAGTAACTGCTGGACTGAGAGTGAGGTCCCAGATGAAGGAGTTGGAGAAAGGACTGAAGGAGCCGAGGGAGTTTGCAGCCCCATGGAGGTAGCAACAGCGTCAACAGTCCTGATCACCCATCCCCCCGGTTGTCCTGGAGTTTGGACCACCAACCAAAGAATACACATCAAGGGACCCCTGGTTCAGACCACATACGTGGCAGAGGATGGCCTCGTTGGCCATCGGGGAGAAGAGAGGCCCTTGGGCCTGATGGTGCTAGAGGCCTAGTAAAGGGGAATATCAAAGTGAGAATAAGGGAATGGGTGGGCGGGTGGGTGGGAGGTGGAATTCCCTTATAGAGGCGGGGAGGTGGAGGAGATAGTGGATTTCCAAAGAGAAAACCTAGAAAAGGGGAAACATTGGAAATGTAAATAAAGCATCAAAAATAAATAAATAAATAAATTTTTAAAAATACATACAATTAATTTGAAGAACTTAATATGCCAACCTTAAAATAACAAATATCTGTAATTTTGTGATGATACATGTTATAATATATTATATATAATAAATATATGTATATTATATATAATATATAATTATATAGATTATGTAAATTTAATTATATGTGATGTTTATATATAATATAGAGATATTTCTTTCAATTGAGAAAGCATGTATACCTTTCAATTTTGGATTTAATAATTTAAACTTTGCCTTTCCAACCATGAAATTTCAATATATACTGGAGCATTGTTTCTTTAGTCAAATCTGGACTAAATCTGAAACTCCTCACCTGTTAGGTTCCCTAGAAGGCAGGGCTAAAATGTCATGCATTTTGTTCTGTTGAGGGACTGATAATGCGGACAGCTGACAGAATCAGATCATTATTTTGTGCCCTGGAGCAATTCATTTTATATTTTCATAACTATTCTCCTTGGGAAGATGACTGCCAATGTATGTTTATGAATGGAAAAGCTGTAAGCAGCTTTGCTTAAAGCAAGAACTTTGTGCTACTCTGAAGAAAATATCATGATGAAAAGAACTCTCTCTCTCTCTCTCTCTCTCTCTCTCTCTCTCTGTGTGTGTGTGTGTGTGAGTGTGTGTGTGTGAGTGTGTGTGTGTGAGTGTGTGTGAGTGTGTGTTTCTGGATATTGTGAATAGAGCGGACATGAAGAAGAATGAGCAAGTATTTCTGTCGTGAGACTTGGAACCCTCTGAGAACATGTCCAGGACTGACATAGCTCACATGATTGATCTATTTAAACTTTAGAGGTTAAAAATAGATCAGCCACACTGATTCTAACAGTTGATGCTCCCACCAATAATGAATAAGTGTTCCTCTTTCCCAAATCTGTACCAGCATTTGTTTTCACTTGTTTTCTTCATTTTAGCATGAGATAAGATAATGTCTAAAATTAGATTTGGATTTCATTCACCTTATGCCTAATGATGTTGAACATTTAAACAAAATATTTTATAGACATTTATATCACTTCTTTTTATGCTCCTGTTCAATTCTAAGGCCTATTTTATAATTTAGTTGCTTGTTTTCTTGGGGCTTGTTTTTTGGGTGTGTTTGTTTTTTGTATATCTAGATATCACTACTCCGCCAGATGTACAGTTGGTAAAGTTTTTTTTTTTTCTTTTTGGTAGTCTGGCTTTTCACTTAGAGATGATATTCCTCACTCTTCAGAAGTCTCTGACTTTCATGAGACTTCATTTCTCAGTTATTGTTTTCTACTCTACTTGAATCTTACTCAGAAAGTGTTTACTTGTGCCTCTAAATTTCAGTGTGCTACTGTTTTCTCCACTCTCAGGTTTCAGAGAGCAGGTATTATGCTGAGATCCTTTGATAAATCTAGGCTTCAGTTCTGGTTAGAGTAAAAGATAAAGAGACCCATTTTCACTCATGTATGTGGCTATTCTGTTTGTTCAATGTCATTTGTTGAAGGTGCTTTCCTTTCACCAAAAATCTAGTGGCTGTTTAAGACTTGTACTTAGAACCTCAATTCTACTCCATCTTTGCCCAACATGGCTGCTCTGGCAAGGGATCCATCTGGAATACAGATATGCCCTGGATTTCAGTATAATCTGACTGGAATACAAGCATGCCATTAGTACATACCTTTAATCCCTAACAATGAAGAAAATGTTAGTTTGTAGAAGGAAATAGCCATATTTGAATGTGGCATCTAATTGAGGGATAGATAAAGTGACAAATCTGAGAAAGATTTGACAAATTGTGTCAGGGATGTAATATTACCAACTCACAGGAGAATAGCAGAAGAAGAGAGGCTACTTAAGAGCAGCAAGACAGCGGAAAAAAGTGGCGTGGTGGATGGTGAGTGGTAAGCGTAAATGGTACTTTTACCAGGACAGTTTTATAGAGACAGATTGCAGAGAGAACAAGCCAGACACAGATGAAAACAGAAGGAACCAGAGAGGCAGAAGATTATAACATATTGGCAAAGTTACTATTGAGGCCAAGCAGAGCAATTCAGTGAGAACCTGAGAGAAACTGGATTGAATCAGTCAGCTTGGAAAATTAGATTGCATGGAGGCTAGAAGCCCCCAGGCCTAGGCTTAGGGACAGTTAGAAGAAAGAAGGAAATGCTCTGTGCTCAGCCCTAGCTTTGTATTCACACGACTTGGGTATGGCTTTCTTCACTTCATCTGAGGAAATTAAAGCAACATTTATGATATACCACATACATGTGGTATGACTGTAATAAGATGAATGATGAAGCAGAAAGGAATAAGTAGGTGGGAAATGGTAGGGCATTGTAGAAATGGAAATAAGAAAAAAAAACTAACCGAAATATTTGAAAAAGCCATAAGAAAAGCTAGCAGGAATTTCCTAAAATATATGAATATACACATATAAAATGAGCTTAAATGGAGTTATCCTGGATGGGTATGGGGATAATTTTATTTCCAGGTGTCATAAACTTTTTTTTTTTTTAAATTCCTATAGTGTATTACCTACCATCAGGTTGTAGGTAATGCCTAAAAAATAAATTACTACAGTAACACATGATAAATGTATGTATCATTTAATGAAAACACTATGAGGCCATTGGTAAAAATAGGAAGATAAAATTTGAAACAGAAAACTAAAAATAAAAGATAGATTCTGAAACCTATCATAAATATAGATGAGCTCCTGAAGCAAGATTAGCAGTAGAGAAAAAAACAACTAAAGACTAAAAGAAACAACATTATTTACCAAAGTTAGCAGCAATTTTAAAAAGGGGGAGTAAAGGAAGGGCATTGTGTTACTTCAATGTTATTTGAGGCAGGGATTAGTAGAGATTATCCTGAAAGCTCTACCAAGAAAGAAAAGATGTGTTAACAAAAAAGAATTCAAAAGAGTCATAATCTCCCAAAATACTCAGGAACAGAAGAAAACACATACAAAAATAAAATGCAAAGACTCAGAGTACAAAACAAAATCTTCTCAGAACTCTAAAAAGCAGAAATATAAAACACAGAAGACCATAAATCCATATAAATAAATACAAATAATTTAACATTCTTATTTAGACAAAGAGATTTTTCTCTGATAAGACACAAACAACGTAATGCACTGTCTCCTTTCTATCCAATATCTATTGCTCAACTAAGCCTCAAAGACAACAAATTAAAGAAGCAAAAATAGCAGAGAAAATACGTTCCAGTCAGTATGTTATTAAGCAATGCCAAAAAAATCCATAAAATCATACTAATGATGCCTCTTCCTGCATGGATTGAAAAGTTTTCTAGTTTTCAATTTTAAAAATATCTGTGAACTTAAATTTTAGATTATAACAATAAAATATATAATTCATTGAGATGTAATTAATACAATGCTTTTCTTGAAATGTCCATAGTTTAATATATTAATATAATAAAGAAAATGTGATGTGGTTCCAGAATGGATATTTCAGCATATATAGGAGAGGAGCTCATGAAATCCTACTCTTAGCTAAGGAGCTACTGGCAGTTTATAAATGCTGGGTGAGGGAGAATCAATGTCTAGTCTGATGCAGCCCTGATGGGACTGTGTTCCACTGGATGGCTCCAGAACAAGGACCTGAACTCAAATCTTGAAACCATGTAAAGCCAGAGCTAGCATTATACATAAGTAACTGCAGCACTTTTACCGTGAGATTTACAGGCCAAGGTTGGAAAATCTCTGGAAGCTCCTAGGCCAAATGTCCTGGGATACACAGGGGGAGAACAAAAAGACCCTGTTAAAAAGATAGAAAGAAAATATAGACATCTGAGTTTGTCTTTGGACTTTTATACATGCTCCACGGCACACATGTGTTCAAACTCAGAGTACACACACTCAAATAGACGAATACACATGCCACATAAACAGACTGAAAAGAAGAGGGAGCACATTATTTAATCAGTTAACTCAAAAGTTAACAAAAGAGCAATAATCTCCAAAATATCAAAAGGATAGGTTGGATCAATATCATTACTAATATAACCATAGATAAATATGAATTATGACTATTATAATAACACATGAAAACCATATAGAACTGGAAATCCTAGACAACTGTATTATACACATCAATGGAAATTATAAAACGCAGGTGCACTCACATAATTTTGAAACACCATCAAAGAGCTAATGTTGCAAAAACTTCTGAAACTGACCCGTGAACGGATAAATCTAAAATGATGATTGATATCCCCATAAAAGAGAAAAAATATGTAATCCACCTTTAATCTCCCAAATACCTGGCACAGTCTAATTCAAAGCCAGTGCTGCAAAATGTCATGAAGCCTAATAATTTTAATGCTGCTCAAATTATTGCAGGCTTATAAACACAGACAATAGCATCAAAGTCTTCGTGTTGAGAATGATTCCAGTGTGAATCCTGTGAATACCAAAGGTATCCATGGACAAACACACAGAGAATATAAGACAAGCTCTCCTAAAAGTCCTAGGTGAAATTCTACTCAAAGACAGAATCTGATATTTATGTCAAATTCAGAAAGATCATTCACTAAGATTCAGAATATTATTAAGTGTTAAAATCCCCTCGCGCTTCATTCTTCTGCGAGATAAAACAGCTCATTCTGATGCATGCCCAAGTCCTCTGACATAGAGCACAACTGTATTATTATTTCAAAACCAACATATAAGATAGGAACGGGCACCACCTCTCTGTATGCAAAGCATATAGACACACATGCAGCCATACAATCTGCACAATAGTATTCTTGCTCTACGGTAAGCCATAGACAGACCTCTATCTTTCCAAAATCTTTTATTGTGTTGTCTCAAAAACTGAAATGTGCTGAGAGGGAAACACTAAGTCCTTCCCACTATAGTACGAGAGCAAATGAAGACATCCCATATTGCGATATATTGAATTGGCATTGTTAGAAATTAAGGAAAAATCTATCAAAATTACTCCTATAGAAATGCTTTTGCCGAGCTTTTTTCAATGCCGTTAGTGAATACTCACATACGTTTGCACATTTAAAGGAGAAAAATATTTTAGTTACAATTTTTGGCATTCCATATGTGTATAGTATGTTTTATGATTTCCATCCCTCTTCTGTCTGCTCCAATCTATCCCATTCACTCCAGATTCCCTCTGAAATTCATGAGTTCTTCTTCTTTAGTGATTGTTTTATACACACACACACACACACACACATCATATATATATATGGCATAGATCACAAGTATGTTATTATTTAAAAAACCAAACATTATATATATATATATATATATATATATATATATATATACACACACACACTCAGCAAACTACATATATATATATAATTAGCAGACTATATATATATACATATATGTGTGTGTATATATATATATATATGTGTGTGTGTGTGTATATATATATATATATATATATATATATATATATATATATGGTCAGCTAAATACAGTTGGCAGATAGGAAGACTCTATTACAAATAAAAGTAACACCACAGGCAGGAAGTATCTGAGAATAAACTGAACCTTGATAAGCAAAAGCACACCAGAAACAATAGAACAAGTCCAAAGCAAATAAGCAAAAAGATCTTTCCCCTTGGTGGTCAAAATTGTTATGCATTACACAGATAATAACTTGAGACAGATAAATAAATATTAACAATATTGTATTTAACCAATACAGAAATATAGGCATTCAATTTTCAGTCTGAACTACTTTACCCATAGCCTTGCATGGTAATATCACTCTTCCTAAGAAAAGGAACCATTAAATTGCCTTAAACCATGTATGCCATTCACGTTTGAGCTGACAGCTCAGAAGAACATTGTGAGTCATATTCCTCCAGAAGGCAGCAGGGCTCTCTGCAGGTCACCCATCCTTCTCTCAGATTCCATTAAACATCTTAGGGTTCTCTCCTTGGCGTATGCTGTGCTCCTTGCCGGTACTTTGTGCGGACATCCTCAAGGCTGTACACAGGATGATTTTGAAGCTGTGCTCATAACATATAGGTAGTATGCATGGGTATCTTTGTATTTTCTCTAAATGATTTTTTTACATATATTTCTCCTAAATTTGAAACAATACTAACTTCAGGGTAAATTATCATTTACCAAGTATTTCTTTAGTAGTGTGACTGCCCTAAGCCTCAGGAAAATAGTTTCAGACCTCAAAGAGTTCAATCTGACCGCTCAGTCTGACTTTCAGTTTATGCCCTTCAACATTAGTGTTCTGGGTGCTGACACTCTGCAAATTCAAATGCCTGTTCAGCCTGTACACCTTCTTTTAAGGAATCATAATAAAAAATGAATGTGGACTCTAAGGTCTCTTTATGAAACTGTATGGATACAACTCAGTGGTACATCACCTGCTTAGTACACATGGGCCTCACATGTAGTCCTGGCACAGTAGCACATACCCTGTATTCTTAGCACTCAGAAAGATGAAGCAGGAGGATCATGAGTTCCGGGCCAGCCTGGGCTTCATTAGTGAGACTTTCAAACAAATGAAGTAGCTTCTAGTGACAGATTATGACTCTACAATATTTTAACAGAAAACACTTTTATAATTGTAAGTACACTTAGTGAATATAAACTTCATTCAGCTGTGTTAATTGAAAAATAAAATCTAAAATTAATTCTCTAACCATACACACATACATGAATATTAAAGACCCAGGTCTTTGTATGAGCAAGAGGGTGAGTGTGAGGTACAGGTCACACTACTGGAAACAGGATCATGAAAGGGTTACATGAGGTTGTTAAGGAAGGAGCAGAAGTGATAGGCCACGTGGCTCATGAGACTAGAAAGTCAACTGCTTAGAATGAAAAATACAAGAAAAATGAAATGGGGAGAAAAGATGGAGTCAAGAGCATGGGGGATCTGAGAGGAGGAGGCCCACAGATTTTATATGAAACTGTCAAAAAAGTCTTATTACTTCGTAAATAAATACACTGAACTAAGTCTAAGTATTCCCACAGCAACGTCAATAATCTCATCACCAGACAAACACTTACTGATGGGAAGGCTGCATTGTGTATTCATTTCCAATATATTTGAAAACCAGAGTAGTGGGGTAAAGTTTAAAGCCAGCACCCAGGTATTAGAGACAAAAGGGATGCAGGTTTGAAGCTAGCTTGAGCTACGTAGTAAGAGCATGTCATAATCTATCTCTATGTCTGCATATATCTCTATGTCTATCTAAACTATATGTATAATAGGATATTATATATTATATACCATATATTATGTTCACAATATAATGTATATGCATATATTTGAGTGTATATATGTAAATTTATTCTTTTGTGAACATTCATAATAAAACATTTTAATTTCCAAACCAGGCAAATTCCTATGGATCCTGGTGAAACAAGACATTTCTGATTCTATTGACATTTCAAACACTTCTCCTTCTTTTAAATTGTCCTTAAATAATCAATAATTATATTAAATATTTATCAGAAATTTATCACCATAGGGGAAGTATTCAAACTATTAAAAACCGGTTTGCAAAATACAGTGGATAACCTATATTATAAAATAAAAAACAGCAAAATAAAGTGGACATTTAAAATATCACCTTCAACGTACCATTTCAGTTATTTCATTTTTGTATTTATTTGTTATTTTCAGCCAACTTATTATTTAAATACTTTCTAATAGTAAAACTATAACAAATCATTCATATTATTATTCATATTAGTTATCAGAATTGATCTATTTTTAATAGTGTACTTTCCTGAGATATCTAGCAGTTGGCTGTTATGAAATATAATGTGGCAAGGGGGTACCTTCGGTGGGCCCATGCTGAGATATGCTTCTGAGTAATTACGCCATGTAACAGACCTTGTATAAAAAAGGTTTACTGGGGGAAGGGAGAGGAGTGAGAACCTGAGAAAAGGTAGAGGCAGGCAAGTGGGCATGTAGACAGTCAGATAGACACAGAGGGCAGAAGGGGTGAGAGCAGCAGCATGGTGCAAGTCCTTATATATGCAGCACACATCTGTCACACCTGGTGACTGCAGCTTATGTTATAAGCAACTGCTAGGTCCTGAGGGCAGTCCAGCAGAATCGCCTGGATGCTAACACTGGTGCTTTAGAGTCATTTAAAGACATAATCACATACAAACATTTATACCTAAGTAATTGGTGCCTGTGTCCTAAATGAAAGCATTTTCCTTAATAAAAATATAATGTGTTTATCACACCCATGACACCTAGCATAAATATGACAATGTGACCTAGTATGCTGATTTTTATACTTACAATTTTCTAATTATCTCAGGTATTTTTTGAGAGCCAATAAAAGCTGGCTAACTAAATGTATATGTTTATAAATTTACATCTTTCTATATTAAACGATGAATCTAAATCTCTTTACAAAAAAAGACTTTGTTTTAAAATAGTGTAGAGCTGATGACAGATACAGGTGGGGTCCTGAACAAGTCTAATTAGTGGAGAGTTGGAAATCAGGGTCCAGGAAAACACCTATGCTAATGACTGAGGGGTTAGGAGGCTCTTGGAGCCTTAGCTGTGGAAGGGAATAATATCTACTATTCTACTTCCATTATTATCTGTACAAATAAAGCAAAACAATTTTAGATTCCTTTTTCTTGGACATAGGGGTCTTTATATTATCTCTAATACTTTTAAAGCACAGTTAGAAAGATGATAAGGAGCATTGTTTCAGAGGAGAGGTTGGCTTTCCAGGTTGTAGCATTCAGCACTCCTCTCCCTTCCCCCCAAATGACCCTCTTTTACACCCGGTCTGTTGCCTGCTGTCATTACTCAGGGGCACACCTTGATAGATTCTTCCCAATCTCTATGCTATTCACAAGAGATGGCAGTCTTAATTTAACTCTAGTTAGCCACAGAGAACTATAGAGCTCTGTTGCTGCTGAATCGCCTCTCAAATGAAATCCCGACAACAGATTGAAAATTGCAGGAGGCTCATAATCAAAACCCAAAATGAGACAGTGAAAAGAGGCAGACATTTGTACAACCTCAAAGCTCATCTGCCGCCCTTTCCCAGCCACCTGGCTGCCCCAACATAACGTCCATGAAGGCTGGGAGAACACAGAAGTACCCTGATGGCAATCTAAGTCTGTACACTAATGATGCAGAGGCAAAAGCAGAGAACAGAGGAGGCTCTAAAGATCACACAGCTCCTCTATGTGTTTATTCATAGGAAGCAAAAATTGAGGTGTGAGTGGACTGGGCTTGATGAGGGGTGCAGAGCAGATGTCCTTGTTCCAAGTGGCTGTAGTTTCCATTCCAGTAGGATATTGGAGGCAGAAATGAGCTATCATCATCTGCTGTGCCTCACACATTAAGATTCAATCAAATCTTCCCAGAATGGCATCTATTTCTATTAGATTTTTAAAAATATCGTCATCCAGATTTCTTGCTGGGATAATACAGCAAAAATATTGCTGAGCCTACTGTTTCCTCTTTTAAATAACGTTGGAGTTACAGGGCTCCCTTTTATAGTTACACAAATAGTACTAAGAAATAATATTAAAACTTAATATGAAGCCAAAACGTAATAGGTCCATTTTATGAGGCAGAAATCTTACTTTCTAGCATTCATCATCTCAGACAGAAAACAGAAATACTGGGGTAGAGGATTCACTCTGAGATAATACTCATGCCTTCTGTATCATTGTTGACTATGTCACAGCAGTGATTTCTTCATCGATGTCCTAAACTAGAGCAGACAGGTTTATCCTTACTAAGGTTATACTAAAAAGGGAAATATGGTGGTCCTGTGCAGAGTTCCTTCTGTCTAGGAGAGATATTGGAGGATGACAGGAGGATAAACAGCCCAGGGAGCTACGCATCTGACCTGATTTGCTGTTAGCCAGTGACAAAAGTCTTTCGACAGAACAGTTATGAGACTGTGCTCCACAGGGCCATTCGGGAGCAATGAGCCCTTGCTGGTGAGAAGCTGGCTTTGAATGCTTGTTCAGGGAAGACAGAAATCCTTTCTGGAAAATGAGGATGGTTGGGGAGGAAAGTGCACTTCAGAAATAGTCAAGTTTGCTACTAATGATCTAATTAGTAGAAAAGCAGTGTAACCTGCCATTAAACTCATGAATTTGGAATTCTCTAAGGAAAGCTCAAATTAGAAAGGGAAAAGCACAGATTAATACCAATTCAATTAGTAGCAGCAACAAAAGTTAATTTATTTTAAAACCAAGGGCAATAATTTATGATCCTGTTGAAATGGCATTTCTAATACTTACATTCTTTCAAATTGTATATGAACTGCACTTAGACTTTTCATGTGGTGGTTTATCTAAATGTCTCTATGAAAAGATAACTACTAAGAAAACTCATCTCAAATACCAATATTAACATTTAAATCAACATATATTAAAGAGATCCTTTTCCAGTGACCAGAATCTTCTTTGTATAGCATCATTGCACGGGTTCAATCTCTCTTGGGAAGGATGCACATCCCAAAATGTCTTTGTGCTGACATACAATTTATCATCCAGTACAATCTATGAGGCTACAGTTGCTACGGCAACTACTTTCTTAAAAGATCTCTTGCACATAGAAATTTTCTGGCTTTTTCCATTCCAGTCAATGCAACACCATTTGACTAATACTGTTAGACCTTCTCTGTGCTCAGAAAAGGACAAATCAAACTATTTACACCTAATTTTTCATGTCCAGAAACATTTATTATTTTGGAATTTCATTGATACATTAGTTTAATTTGAATCTAACATGAGACTAATTAAGGAGAAGCAATCACAGAAAGTGAGCTGCTCTATCGGGCAGTGCAAAAAAGACTCCAGCAGTTTATTATTTTCTTCAAATGAATGATTATGTGCCCAACAGTTGCTAATAAATGCTTATGTAAATTTCATCTTATTTTAGTTTGGCACTAACATAAATATAACCATATTAATTAATTGAGTAGAATTAAATGTTTAAAAGTCAAGTAAGCATTACAAAAAAGATGCCAAGACAATTTAGTATTTTCAACAAGTGATGCCGAAAACAGTCTGTAAGTGAACAAAATGATCAAATTGTACCTCTACCTTATTTTCCATGTACACTTGAATTTAGAAAATCATAGACATAAATGTAAAAATTGAAATTATGAAATACACTAAAGAAAACTTGAGAAAATACTTATGATGATGATGAAACAAGAGTTTTCCCAAGTGACAAGACAAAAACATTAATAAACTGACTTCATACAAATTTAAAAGTTTCATACCACAAAGGGCACCATCAGGGCATAGTAAAGGCAGCCTCCAGAATGGGGAAAACATTTTTGCAAATTTTATGTATGATAAAATACATAAAGAATTTCTTTAAAGAATTAATAGCAGTGGCCAATTAATACATATTTGTGTCTTTAGAAAAGAATAAGCCAAAAACACAACGAGGTACCATTACATAGTCAGAATTGTGGCTGGAATAAACATCGTAGACACTGTATTGGTTATTAGTAAGATATACAGTAGATAGAATGGTGATCTATTTCAGATGGGCACAGATGGTATTTTGACACTCTGGGGGGAAAAGCTAATTCTTTGTTTGTTTGTTTGTTTGTTTGTTTGTTTGTTTTTCAAGACAGGGTTTCTCTGTGTAGCCCTGGCTGTCCTGGAACTCACTCTGTAGACCAGGCTGACCTCGAACTCAGAAATCCACCTGCCTCTGCCTCCCAAGGGCTGGGAATAAAGACATGCACCACCACTGCCTGGATAAAAGCTAATTCTTAAAGTGTTGAAATTAAGGTCCTGGGCAACCAACCAATTCCAATTCTGGATATAGATATAGATATAGATATAGATATAGATATAGATATAGATATAGAAATAGAAATAGAAATAGAAATAGAAATAGAAATAGAAATAGAAATAGAAATAGATATAGAAATAGAAATAGAAATAGATATATAGATATAGATATAGATATAGATATAGATATAGATATAGAAATAGATATAGATATAGAAATAGAAATAGATATAGAAATAGATATAGAAATAGATATAGATATAGATATAGATATAGATATAGATATAGATATAGATATAGATATAGATATAGATATAGATATAGATATATTTCCTGAACTCTTATACACAAATGCTCATTGCAGCATTAATTAACATATCCAAAAAGTAGACCACTCCAAAGATCCATCTTTAGATAAATAGATAAACAAGTGATTTGGTAGTAAAAATGTTGAACCTTGAAACAATTGCCAAAGAGAGAAGACAGTAATAGAGAATGACATGTCACACGATTCCATTCCTCAGAAATATCCAGTAAAGGCAAATCGGTGAAAATGGAAAATGAGCTTGTGTTATTCAAAACCTGAGGAGAAACAGGAGTAGAATTGGCAGCAGCATGGTGGGTATGCTATGGAACTTGACGGTGCTGACAACTGCACATCTCTGCAATATGACCGAAACAGGCTGAGATCATTTTCCCATATGTGAATTATATCACACTAATGTTACCCAACACATTGTCTGAAGAGAATCTTTGACCCACAATGAGGCCTGACCATCATTTGACACTTAAGTATCCGTTCCACAATTGAGAACATCATAGCAGAGGCTAATGTAGTCTAAGCTAACTGTTTAAGAGCTTGAGGTAAGATTGGCTGGCTTTGAATTGAGCCTAGCTTTCCTCTCATATCAAACACATACGTAAGCACGTGCCCTCAGACTGTCCTTTTTCCTCCCAAGTAACATCTCTACGATGTGTGCTTTCTGTTCAAAGAAAATCTCAGAAGATTGTCCACTTAGGTCAACAATTCCAACCCATAACCATTAGGCAGAAATGTAAGTTGTATTTATGTTTGGTCGATCTAGAGTTAGAGTTTAGAGTTAGAGTTAGAGTTAGAGTTAGAGTTAGAGTTAGAGTTAGAGTTAGAGTTAGAGTTAGAGTTAGTTAGAGTTAGTTAGAGTTAGTTAGAGTTAGAGTTCAAGTTAATTAGAGTTAGTTAGTGTTACAGTTAAAGTTAGACAGTTGTTAGTCCTGGCTTAGCTCTCTGACAAGAGTTGGATACTCTAAACAAACTGTGTGAGCTCTTTCATTTGCACATTGGTAAGATTTATTAAATAAAACCCTGAAATCATATTTGGAGAGCCAATTGAACAGAGGCATGCAATATTCTTAGTTGACTACCCAATTGATCAGTTGATGTAAAGGAAAAAGAAAATGATAAGGAAGATGTTTCCAAAGAGGATGTGGCTTCTTAGGAAGATAAAAATGAAGTCCAAATCCCTGAATAAGTAGTGTTAGACAAATGGTTTACGTATTCATTCTAAGGTTTGTACTATCATCATGGCAATGTATGTGGATAATGCATTATTGTGGCAGTAAATAAGTTGTCCCATTTCCATGATCTTCAGACACATACACACACACACACACACACACACACACACACACACACACACACACACACACACTCGAAATCCCATTTAGAATACTTGTAGGAAGCAGGGCTGAAAGGAAGGTCATGGATATAAGTAGATACCAAGCGTAAGCTCCTTTGAGCCCTCTCCTGTAGTACTGATTTCATTAAATAGTCACTACTTTCTAATATGGTTAGCATGCAAAAAATTACAATGATATTTTCTCAAACTCATATTTGTTCATATCTCTCTGTGATGTGGATGATTTCAGGGGAACATACTAATTATTATATAGGAAGGAATTGAGCCAGAGAGAGGGTGGCCCGAAACTGTCAGTGACTCAAGGGTAGAAGTAATCCCATTCAATCATCAAAAACTGTATGTAGGAGAAACCTGTTTTCTAATATATGGATAAAAAATTGGTAACATGGAGGAGTATGAACTCATCATCAATAGTTCTCAGAATACGAAGACCCTCTCTCTTTAAGTGTAATTTTTAATAACAGCATTATTGAGCAGTGATTCGTATGTTATAAAATGCATTAAAAACAGAAAAAACTGCTGAAATTGAAAAGCTCATAATCTGTCCTGCCCGGTGCAGCTCTATTCTGGCTGTTAGATGTCAGTGTGATTACAAATGACTCTTGTACCAAGAAGAAGAGAGGAAACTATGGACTTCATGCCTTAGATGTCAACATTCTATCAAAAGTGATGATAAAATCAGGCAGAAACCAACTAGATTCTTTAAGTTGGAACAACAAAAGTCTAGGTTATTCTATCTTCAGGATAATTTGTCTTCTAATCTCAGCCATGAGAATTATACCATTACCCCTACAACAAGCTTTGTTCAAATAGAGAATTGTTTCTTTTATTAGCTATGTAACGTTAGATTGGACAATTCAAAGATTCCATTTCCTCATACAGATGGTACAAAGTTTGCATATAATGTTTAGAAAGTGTTTTTTTTTTTCCTCAGTGTGACCTCCCACTCTGAAAGAGAACTTATCTTTCCTTTCTTCTGATTGTCCCCTCCATCCTTAAAATTCTGAGAAGAGGAGAAAATTAAACAAATCTTAACAAACTTGAGTTTGAATATCCCGATATTGAATATTCACTCTATGTGCTGAGTGGTTCTAAAAATAAAAGTTGTTTAGTTCCTCAAGGAGGATGGAGAAAGAAGAGCAGGGGAAGAGAACAAAGAGGACACAATGAAGCAACAGACAACTAAGCAGCAAATACCACTTTGCTACAGGGATCCTACTGTCAGTCTTACAATATTTCTTCCCCCTCTTCAGCAATGATCCCTGAGCCTTTAGGAGAGGGTGTGTGATACTGATGTCTCATTTAGAGTTCGCTGCTTTAAAGG
Organism: Uromys caudimaculatus; assembly: GCA_028551405.1. NCBI lineage: Eukaryota > Metazoa > Chordata > Mammalia > Rodentia > Muridae > Uromys > Uromys caudimaculatus. Next base: position 59,476,733 of record CM052704.1, read on the forward strand.
CTTTTATCCTTTGCAGGCTTAATAGTAGTAGATGTCTCTTTATTAATCTCCATCTACTGGATAAAAAGGAGCTTCACTTATGCAGGATTAGATAGGCATTAATCACTCAATATAGAGATAAGATTTTAGAGGGTAGTTTATACTGTATCTATTGACAGCACCATTGCACACATGAATTCACAGTTCACAGAAGACCTGCAGAAGGTCAAGAGATGCAAAGTTCCAGCATGAATGGGGGAAGAGGTCACAAAACAGTTTTCCAGGCTAAAATCTTTTTTTAGACTTATTTCCAATTAAAATGACAACTCCTACACATGTGTGCAAGTAATATTAAATGAACTGAGTTGGTTATAAATATATTTCATATATATTAACTTTATATTATATATAAATAAATATAGATGAGAATTATATCTATAACATATATTATATATAAATATATTTATACATATATGAACATATTTGTTACCTATATTACATAAACAAATATATAATATGAAAATACATAGAATAATTAAAGGAAAAGAAGCTATGAATTTGAGTGAGAGCAAGCAGGTACATGGGAGTTGTTGGATAATGAAAGACAAAGGGGGAAATAATGGAATTATACTTTAATCCAAACTTACTAATTTTAAAAATGAGTTTGTGCCTTCAGAACCAGCTGCTATTATGAGTGGGAAAATATTTTTATCATGTGATGCTGGTGAAGTACCATGGGAAAATATTTTTTTTTCTGCTCAGGTATGGGCAAGCAAAAAGCAAACAAACAAGTTTGTAAGAAAAGACAATGTAAACAACTCAAAGCAACTTATAAGACTTATGTTTCAATAAACGAAACTGTAGGATAGGAAGTTCCTTAGGCGAATAATTCAAAACTATGGTTTCAAAGGACCTTCTAGGTTGCCATAAATCTTCATTAAAATATTTCAACTTAATGGAATATATTAAACTATTCATCCAGAATAGCTCTGATTCAAAGCAAAACTTGTGCATTTTCAAAACTTTAGAATAATAAAAATAAAAGTAAGTTTTATTACCTTTATTTTATGTTTTAGGTGATATGAACTAATTTACCATGTCAAGCCCTACAAACCAAATGTAAATGGCAATAAAAGAGTGGGAGACAAGTAGCCTCATGCCCAGCTAGACTTGGAGAGGAGCTATGCCACCAGTGTTGAAAATCATGTTAGCTTTGAAGCCAGCCTTATAAATTTACCCTCTGCACTCATTCTCTCTAAACAAACACTCTTCTCATTTCAAGACAGGACAGGATGTGATTCCAGAGTGTTTAAAGACGTTCCCTTTCTCTGCCTCACACCTGGCTTGTATATGGGCTTCACTGCTTATTATTTTCTTCTAATTATTTCATACAAATCCCTGCCAAAATCCAGAAACTGTAGACCAAAGCTCATGAAGAACAGTGGGGGACATTTGCATACTACTAAGGCTTACGTGGACAATTTTACTTTGTGTGTGGATAAGTTATGTCGATGCATGTATATGCGCAGAAAAGTGTCCATGTATGCACGTTGCCTTAGGCATTGTCCACCTTTTATTTGAGGCAGGACTCTAATTGGCCTAAAAATTTGCCTAGTAGGTAACAAAAAGTTTCCAGGGATCCAGTGCCTCCATTTCTTAAATTATCATCTCTCAGGTGACGTGTGTTTGCTTCTGTGTCTGGGATTTTAGACGGGGTGTGGTAATCTGAACTCTGGTCCTTATATTTACAAAGCAAGTATTTTATCTACTGATCTGCCTTCCTAGGACAGTATCACTTTAAAGTACACACTTTTGTCAGCTGTATTTTGTGAGGAAATTGAGTGAAACATGACAACTTCAACTGTTCTGATACAATATTTGAAGACAAAACTGATACAGCTTTTACAAAATTCTCAACTCAAATTCCAACACCAGAAAGGGATAAATATAAATTGCATACTCTGATCTGCTAAGGATAATAAAATCGAATTCCAAAAGATCCATGAGTACATAAAAATATTTTCAGCCATCCCATGCTTTTTGATCTTTTGTTCCACTGAAGACATTTTTTATAGTGGTGAGCAAAGATAAGATAAAATTTACCACAGCCATCATTTTTAGTAGAACACTCAAGAGTTAAGTAACCATCACTACTATTCAGTTCTAGAATTATTTTTCAACATGCAGAACACAAACTTCTTCCCAACTAAGCAGCAATGACTCGTTACCTCCCTAGCCCTTGGTCATCTTTAGCATTCTTACATATTCTCTGTGTTCCTCTACTCTCGGTACCACACTTAAGATTCATATAGGATATGTCTTGGTGCCTATTTTATTTTCCCCAACATGGTTTTCCTAAATGTTATAATTTGTCTTTGTAATGTCCACCACAGATCCACATAGTAAATACAGATTCTCCCATCCTACAGTGCTATTAAGAGGTGATGGATTTCACGAGTGGTAGGACCTACAAGGAAGAAACTAAGTCATTGTGGATGTGAACTAGTAGGGGATAGCAAGATCTAACCCTTTCTTTCTTTTTCATTTTCTCCCTAGACACACCATGACAGAAGCTGCTTCCTCTGACATGCATACACAAAGTTCTATGCTTGCTTAACAAACAAAAAGCCAACCTACTACATATAGAATAAATGCTTCCTTTTTAAAGTTGAACTTCTTAGACTTTTTGTTATAATAATGGAAAATGGACTAATGGACCAAAGGTCATTCATATGGAGCATGCTTCAGAATTTTATTTATTTTGGTGGTTGAACTTTATAAGGTAGTTTTATTTGTATATAGATTTTATTTTTGTGAGCAAACAGAATCAAGTGTCTCATGCATGTGATATAAGTGGATTACTACTGAGTTATATCCCCAACCCTCCCTGCAATGTATGTAAATAAAATATATATTCATTATCTATTGGGACATTTAATTATTTTCCTACATTTTAAGCAAGAGAAGTTCAGTAGGATGGACAGAAGTTCAGACTTCTGATGGTCATCTACACCTTTTTAAAGCAGGGCCTTGGGGCCTTTAAAATAATCTTGTAGTCTCTTGTACCAACTAGATGACAGTTCTCTTCATGGTTGACTAAGTAATTAGAAGTTAACCAACATACAGTCTTTTGTCTTTCCTCTATCTGTTTCTTCTTCCTTGGTTTTCCTAGTGGGTATTCCTGTGTTCAGTTTGGTGGTTTCTTTAACAATGGCCCTATAGACTCATATATTTGAATGCTTAGTCAACAGTGAGCAGTTCCATTTAAAAGGATTAAGAGGGTTAGAAGGTATGGCCTCATTGGAGTAGGTGTGGCCTTATCGAAAGATCTGTGTCAGTGAGGATGGACTTTGAGGTATCAAACCCTGCCTGCATCGTGCAATGCTCCTTCCCATAATGATAATGGACTAAACCTCTGAAACTGTAAGCAAGCCTCCAATTAAATGCCTTCTTTCATAATACTTGCCTTGATCATAGTGTCTCTACACAGTAATAGACCAGTCACTAAGACATTTGCTTTTAACCAATTCTTCAGAAAATATTTCTGCCAAAACTAAGTAGTAGGCTGAACAAGAGAAGTCTTAGGCCTTTATAAAGAAACATTGGCTCAGTAAGGGTCATGCTCTTTAATTTCCTTTCAATCACATGGAATATTAGATAACTACTGGCTTTAATAAAAGTGAAAGCTTTGATTTGCTATGCACTGGCTAATCACATTTGCATTATCTCTGTTGATCAAAAGAAAATGAAGCTTTATATCTACTTCAGTGCAAGTTAAGAAAATATAGCTCTAACATAAGTTCTAAAAGAAAAGCTTTATGTCTTTCAGAGTATAAATTAAATCTAAAAATATTTCTTTAATTTTTGTTTTCTCCCCATAAAATGATGTTTCTCACTTTTGTTTGCATAAATCTTCTTTCCTCATGGATATGTATGTGAAAGCAGACTGGAAAAGAAAATGGTCTCCAATGACAGAATGTGCATATGGGTTTTGTTCCTGGATAGATAACGGTAGTAGGTTCCTACTAAATACTGTGCACAAGAACAGACAAAAAATACATATACTACATTTGATATATGTATATATACATTTTATATATGTATGTGTCTGTACAGATGTATTTATTTTAAGTATAATATATTTTTGATTAATTGTCCAAGATCTTTTTAATTTTCAACTAAACACATATTAATTTATATTCTTTCTTTTTAAGATGTATAAGAACACAGACCACAAGTGAAGAAATACTTAGTTAGTTATTTAGTTAGTTGGTTTGTCAATCATTGAGAATTGTTATGGTCCAACTGTTAGCATTCCTTCTAGGCTTTGCCAAACAGTTACCTGACAACAACCAGGTAGGCTTAGCTTGCTATAAAAGGGGCTGTTTGCCCCCCCTTTCTTATTCTCTCTGCTCCTTCTCTCTCCCTGACTCTCTTCTCTCCCCGACCCCTTTTCCCTTTCTCACCTTCCCCTTCCCCTGTCTCTCCACTTATTCCTTATAGGCCTCTTCTCTCTCTCTCTCTCTCTCTCTCTCTCTCTCTCTCTCTCTCTCTCTCTCATTCGGTGTGTGTGTATGTGTATCTTTTTCTGCCTCTACTCCCTTCTCAACTCCCCTTCCCATGCCCTAAATAAACTCTATTCTACACTATATCAATTGTATGGCTGGTACCTCAGCGGGAAAGGATGCCTCAGCATGGGCCCATTGAGGCACCCCTCCCAGGTCATCATGCCGTTCTCATGCTCTACAAAACATATCCTTGCCCTCTTTTTATAAAACACAACACCAATCATTTGCGAAGAAGTGACTTAGCAATTACTTCCATAGAGATGGATGACAATGATCAGTGAGCTCATTTTCTTCAAATTCAATTGCTATAAAGAAAGTATTGCAAATGGCCAGAACCAAGAAAGGCTTGCTGAATTATTCAAACCTTGTCCATAGCCTCTATTGGATAAAAGTAGTATGTTCTCAGCAAGTTCTTATAGTTATATGGTAGTAGTTATGAAAATGCATACAATTCATACAGAGTATAATAGCTTAATCAATTGTAGTTGCTATTAGAGGACTCCCCTGATGTGTGAGAAGCAATAGTAGAGCCATAGACTTTAGCATGAGAAAGTGTGGCAGTCCATCCTCTCAGTTAAAGAATGATGATTCTTAAATTAAGCCCTGATAGTGCCATGCTAAGGACAGGTACATATTAGAAACAATTATTTTTATATACATACATTCTTGCACACACATATAGACATTTTCCTCTCTCCTTTCAGTGCCACATTTGCAAAAAATCAACTAATCATGTTTCAAAATATTCAGAGGATATGCAGTTTTATATAAGGGATTTGAACACACAGTGTTGTTGTTGTTATTAATCTGTGTGCCCTCCTGTAAGTAAACACACACACACACACACACACACACACACAGTAACATTATCCTGATGCATTTCATAGTCATATAAGGTACAACTCACATGGCTTATCTTTTTATTGTGTCACTTACTTTGTAGTCAACTTCAGTTTGAAAAGGATAAACTGATAACTTGTTTTAAAAACAAAATCACAAACATTGGATTTAACAAATAAAGACTCAGGTGAAAGCCTGCTAGCTCATAGAAGGAGAAAGCACCCAGTTGAGATTCCTACTCCATCAACCTCAGAAAAGGAAAAAGCTCCTCTCCTTCCCCACTTCCAGGTGCTGGCTTAATTACCCTTCATCTCTAAGACACTCCTTTCTCTTTCCTGGGTTTTCTAATGTTCACTCCCTGTCAACTGGTTGCTTGCTCTGCCTCTTGACTTTATTTAGCTCTTGTTTACAGAAAGCTCTTGTGTTAAAGGTGTGTGCTAAGGCTGAGCCACACCACAGATACTTGTTTACAGTAAACAGAAAGCTTCTGGAGTAAAGCTGTGTGCTAGGGCTGAGGCACAACACAAGAAACAGGTTTTTCCAGTTTATAGCCTTGTGTTTCACAGTGTAATTAAATATCTTGCAACAGATAACTATCTTCCCCCCACACACACACACACACTTTGTATCTGACATTTGATTTTCCCAAATCTTCAGTTGAAATGTTTGTTTCCTTTTTGTTCCAGAGCCCATCATCAACTGTCTCCAAAGTTTGTCTTTTCATGTGAGAAGTGAGCAAGTGCTCTGAGGCCTTGTTCACTGTTCTCTGACCTGAGAGCCTGGCTTCTAGACATGTCCATCCCCCAGCTTACTGCTGAGTACGGAAGGTCATTCTGACACAGTGACATGTATCTTAGGACAGTGTCATATGACAGTGGAGGGGACTACTCTTCACAAGTACTCAAGGTGGCTTCTCTTACATTCTTAAACTTTTGCAGAGGATTACATTGAACTCCTCCTGGGTCTGCTTGGATCCAGGCCCTGGATTTACTGTTGAGCATTCCACAGTACATTTTAACAGTGACATTCCTCAAAGAATAAAGTTGACTTTTCACATTCCACAGGAGACTGGTAATCAGGTTAGAGGAAGCCTGGTGACCATACCCTGAATCATCGTGGCTCCTGCCTTGCCTCTTCCGTATCTCAGTATAAATAAAAACTCAAAGAAATAACAAAATTATTTTTCTTGTCTAAATTTAAACAAAATAATCCATGTTGTCAAGGAATATAACTGAACATAAACCATTTCTTCTACAAAAACATGTACCCATTAGTCATTGTCCCAACATTAATGATCTCTTTATTTACATGAACATGAAGAAAAATGGGAAAAACTGTCTGATTTTGAAAGAACAATGTTTTACCTAAAACTAGAATTAAATTATGTGAGGAAATAATGAAGGAAATTAAGAAGCATACATTCTGTTTAATTCATCACTTTCATGACAGAGAGCTATTCAAACCGTGCTGCAGTACAATCCTGACTAGTTTATCTCTTAGTCAACGTCTCATGGGACAGCACAATGGTTGAACATCTAAAATAGATTCTTACTGCTACAGAAGAGTTGCTGACAGAACACTGCTAAAATTTAGATCCAAATGTCCCCCAAAGCCTATGGATAAAGCTATTGGGAGGTACTAAGACACAGTGGATCCAGTGGAAAGATTTTTAAGGTACCAACAGTGTTGAAGTGAATACTGAGCTGCCTCTCCCCTCTTCCCCCACCTCCTGGCTGCTTTGACTTGAGCAGCTCTTCCACCAGGCACTGTCACTGTGTAACACTGTGCCACATGTCCAAAGAAAAAGGCCAAGAGAAGAAGATCTGAAACCTCTGGAACTGTAAGCCAAAAGAAGGATCTCCTTCTTCTAAGTTGTATATCTCATGTATTTTGTTCCAGTGACTGAAAGCTTAAAGAAATAGCCATATTGGAAATACCCTTCTGTACTGTGTGGGACCACTAGCCTCATGCAGCATGCGAGGCCACGACAATGTGCTGACGATGACAGAAAACTGACTTGTAAGTTTATGTTACTTTTTAATTTCACTATATGTGGTTATGATCTTCTGTAATGCTCAGTATATTTCAAGAGAATTATTTAAAACTGAACAATGTCAAGTGGTAAGCAAATTATTCAGTTCATTTCAGTTGTCACAGAAATGTCTCATATATAAAAGTTTCCTTAAAGTAATGATGTGAAATTCATCCCTTTCTATACTATTGAATAGAGTGAAAAGTTTTTACAACTGTGAGAAAACAAGCAACACAGAGTTAATAACCCTAAATTATTTTTCTAAATCAAATTTAATTTGACTTTTAGCAGATACATAAAAATATTAAAATGATGGATATCAAAAGAAAACTTGTGATATTCAAACACATGCACATGTTGGGTGATATTTAAATCATTTTAAATATCCATCTCCTCAAACAATTGGCACTGTTTTGTTCTTTATCGTTTCTGGTAAGAGCCCAGCTGTTAATCTTGCTGCCATCAATTTGTCTCAGGAATAAATTTGGGTTTATCATTCTTAGACTTTGGTATTTTGTAATATTCTCTAATAATAATAATTATTATATATATATATATATATATATATATATATATATATAGAGAGAGAGAGAGAGAGAGATTATATTTTTTATTGTTAGTTTATTTGCAATGCCATGCTCGAGAACACCAGAACCCACTTCAAATATCAATCCATACCATAGTATCAGCTGGCAAATCTCTTCCCATGCTTCTTTCCTCTTCTTGTACAAGATGGTAACTACTGGTCTATGAACTTTAGTGTCTTCTATGTCCATCCATGTTATTGAGAACAATAGGCTTCCATCTTTTTATTTCTAAATATTATTTTACTGTGTGTCACATTTTTCTTCTAAGTCATCAGTTAATGGATCATCTCTGACAATAATTCTAACAGCTCCAATATTTTTAAGCTCAATAGAGGATTTCAGTACCATGTGTCAGCACATGGAAAAAACATCAGCAACTATGAAGATAAGTCAAATGAAATGGTTAAGTTTAAGGAAGTGAAAATAATAAAAACTAATGAACAGAGTTTGAGAAACCATGGGGATACAACCATGCATACCAACATTCTCTCAATGACTGTATCTGAACGTTATGACTACAGATGTTCCAAATTTTATAAAAAGAGTAAGTTTATCCATTAGAAAATATCAAAGTCTAAGAAAGAGCTCTTTGTTGTTACCCAAAGAGCTCTTCCTCAGACAAATTGATAGCAGCAAGATTAACAGCTTGGCTGTCACCAGAAACTATAAAGAACAAAACAGTGCCAAATGGCATTTTAAAAATCTTGAAAGGCTATTAAAATGCCAAGCAAAGAATGTTTAGCTAGAAAAAAAGGTTCTTCAGAACTGAAATGAAGATCTCCCAAGCTGAAAAGAAAAGAAAAAAAGAGTGAAAAGCTGAGAGACATTGCTAGTGGCCATTCTCTATAGGAAACACCAGGGGTAAACCTCTAGGCTCAAGGAGAAGGGCAAGAGACAATGGTTCAAAGCCACACAAGTAAAGAGCATGTGAATTTAACCATCTACAGAAGTATAAAGGCCACTGCCATGTTTTGTTGTTGTTGTTGTTGTTGTTGTTGTTGTTGTTGTTTATAACTCCTTTTTATATCCCATTAATGATCTGAAAGACATGTGTAAAATAATTGCAAATATATTATGAAATGGATGAATATGCAATTCTAAGAATTATAATACATGAATAGCAGAGTTATACTAAACCAGTTTTTGTATACTATTGAGGTTGTATTATTTCTACTTAAACCACTTTGGATTTTCATTATAATTGTTGTTACAACCACTAAGAAAACCATTTCAAAAAGATGTAAAAGGAAATACATATACACATTCATGCACACATGCATACACACACATGCATACACACATACATACACACACATGCATACACACACATACATACACACATACATACACACACACCTGCATACACACACATACATACACACACATGCATACACACACATACATACAAACACCCACACATGCACACACACACATACATACAAACACACACACTCACAATACCGAACTGGAACCCTACCAAAATCATTATTTTAGCAAACGTGAAGATGAGTAGAGTGAGTGATAAACAGACAGCCCAAGACATACATAAAAGCACGGTACAAAATTAAGTCTACTGTTAACTTTTCCTGAAAATGGACTAAATGCTCCAGTCAAATGACAAAGTTAGGAAGTATAAGTAGCAATAAACACTCAACAACGCTATCTTCACAAGTAAATGCAATATTAATAAAGGTCATGTAACATCCTTATACTGATACCAGAAAAATTTCCATATTAATTACTATGGCATGCAAAAGCACTATGCATTAATCAATGTGTTAGCCCAGAGGATATATAATCTAAAGTTATATAAATGCAATGGACAATAGAGCTGTCAAATATATGAAGAAAATAAGAGTAAAAGTAAAGGTGTGGTGATAAAATCTATAATCATCAGTACCCCATTCTCAGTCATGGATAGAGTACCCAAACTGTGATTTATAAAGAAATACAGGACTTAGCAGTGTTCAAACATTATAAGGCAACTAAAGCCAACCCATGTTAAACATTTCACTAAATAACTAGAAAATCAAGTCCATCTGCACCATTCTCTAAAACACCCCTCTGCCCCATCAGCCAGAAAGCATGTCTCAGGAAGAGATTTTTAGATCATCAAAGATTTATCTACCACAATGACATCAAACTTCAAAGTGGTTACAGAAAGAAAATTACACTCTATGCATAAATAGAAATTAAACAGCACAGTCCTCAACAATCTCTGAGTCAAAGAGGAAACTCCAGGAAAAAATAAATAGTAGTTGTATATGAATTTAAATATAGACAAAGAAACAAAATTCATGAGGTGCATTGAAAGAAGCTGAGAAGGAAATAATATTAGCAAAAGTTTGGGTTGAGAAATAAGGCATCTCAGCTGAATAACAGATTTATACCTTGAGAAACTGACAAAAGAAGAGACACCAAAACTAAGATTTAATAAAAGAAAAATATTACAGTAGAGATAAAGTAGAAAAAAACAAATGAAAAACGTAGAGAGATTCAATACAATCAATGGTTTGTTCTTAGAAAAGGTCCACAGGTTAATACATCTGGAGCCAGACGAGGCAAAGAAATGAGTCAACCTAAATGGCTGGAAGTGGAAATGAGAATAGGAAAATCACTACTGAGATTAGAGGGAGAAAAGACAACAGGGGAATCAAGTTGTACAATCAGTAAATAAACGGCCTCATTGAAATAAAAACCTAGGAAGCAAGCAAGTACCACGGTGACATAAAAAGAAAGAAGAAAGCCTGTTAGGGAAGTAGAGCAGGAAAATGTACTGAATTAGAAATAGTAATCCCAACAAAGGAAAGGTAGCTTCGGTACCTTCCCTAATGAACTCTGCTGAACACCGATGAACTAATCAAAATCTTCCTGAAAGTCTGCCTAACAATGACCAGCTCATTCCTCTGACCTTTATTATTCTGGTATCAAAACCACAAAAAAATACCTGGATTAATTGGAAAGTTAATGACCTAAATGCCTTAGGTGGACTGAGAGACCTGGGCAAACAGACCTATGGGCTGTTAGGTTTCCAGAACTCTTCTGATCACTGGAGCCACTTACCCCCTTTACGCGACATCTATCACGTAGAGAGAATCTGACCTGTGGATGCAATCCTCCACCCCACAAGTCTTCCTCTTGATCGAGAACACCCCAAGCCTCTCTGCATCACGTGCCTGCCTGAGTACAGGCTCTACTCCTGGGGGAGACCGGAGCTCTTTGGATGTTCTGATTAGAAGAACAGTTCTACTTCTGAGACACCTGTCTGCTTTTTTTTTTTTTTTTTTTTTTAAATGTACACACTGATTCCACCAATCACATCTAAAAGACTAAAACATCTAAGGAATTATGAAATGATAAGAAATAAGAGTAGATTTAAAACTACAAACTGTTGTAAAAACATTGAAGAATTTCTCAAAAAAAAAAAAAATGGAAAGACATGCAGTACTCATGTGCTGAAATTGTGATTTCTTTTTTTTTCTTTTTGGGTTGACCATATCTCACCCATTTAATATGAAGTCAGTTTAATTCCTACCAAAATTCCAGTGACCTGTTTATACTGTTTATACCTTCTTCATCCCTCCCAAAACCTAAAATAATTATTCTATTGAGCTGTTACACCAGTTTTAACAACTTCCTCATTTTATGCTCTAAAAAATTAAATAAAATTTAAAAACTATTTTAAAATTATGCACAGTTGTAGACTGGAAAAATTAAGGTGGTGCCTTACAGGATCCATTTGGGAGCTCTGTTTGGTGCATTTAACACAACTGATAATTGTAAATTCCACTTTGCCTGATAAGTAACAATCCAGCTATTACTATGTTGTCCCTACGAAATTCTGCACTCTAGTCAAGATTTACTCTACCTTCATCACTTAGCAGTTAGACACTTTCTTTCCTGTTCCTTATGCTTTAATTCTAAAGGCCATAAATGCATTTTTTAAAATGCAGAAGTTTATATAACAAATGATTTTCTTAAGGTGATGGCCAAAGGTTAAAATACTATTTCACATAATTTATAACCTTGCCAATTTACTTAATGTAGTTTGGTTAGATTTCAATGAAAATTATCTTCCAAAGTAGTTTTTTTCCTTCCTAGGTTTGGGGTGGGGGAGTAAATAACTTCACTATCATTGGTATGTATAGATCAGAGCTTCATGAAAATGCAGTATGTTACCAGTGCAATAATTTAAAAGCATTTCAGTGAAAGACAAGTGGACAGGATTCAAAATTGTCATTGCTTAGATCACAGAAGCCTCTAGAACACACTTTCTTCTGCTGATTTCAAAGCACAGGAAAAACAAAATTAACAATCTGTGCAACCCCTCCCCCCAAAAAACCCAGAAAAACAAAACAAAGAAAAAAACAAGCCTAAATAAGAAAAACTTATCCAGAAAGCACATACAGTCTGTAACCATTTGACATTAGACAAGGAATGCAAGTTGAGAAAGAACTGTCATCATCTAACAGATAGTGCTAACACACAAGATTTCCACACAGAAAACAAGGCATTAGGACACACTAAGATGTGAAGCTTGTGTTTGACCATTCAGGCTCCATTGGGGCCACCTCTTTATGGTAGAGCCTTCAGGATGTGTCACCTAGCTGAAAAACTGTAGTCACTGGGAAGCGGCGTGTAGGTTATAGCCCAGTCTTCCTTCTGACCTATGAAGCGCTATATTCATGATCTGACCACCTATAAATTCCCACCCAGAGGTGGCACCTCATAAATCACAATTTCCTGGAATTCTGAGCTAAAATATGTCTTTGTACTGCATTATTCCTTGCCATGTATTTGGCTACAACATGGAAAAGAATTAATAGAGAAAAGTTTAGTATCAAGAAATGGAGTCACTGCTTCAGTAAACTTGATCATGTCATTCAAAGGCCTTCAAAGCTGGCTTATGTAAATGTTATGAGAAAGAGTGATACTGTGGGCTGTAGAAACCATGGACTGATATTAGTAGAGTTTAATGGGTTGGGACTGTAGAAAACCAGAATGCTGATGGACAGACAATAAAGACCATGTTCATGAGGCTTCAGACGGGAATCACAGTTCTGCTGAGGACTGGACATGTTATGTTCTGAAACAATTTCTGTACATGTGGTGCTACATATGTGTCCAGACAATTTGTATTTGGTGGAAGTAGAAAGTTACAGACTGAGTTGTGTGGGTATAGGAAATATTAAGATAGCTTAACCTTCAAGATGTGGCATGCACAAAACCAGAAATATCTCTAAATTTGAGGCCAGCTGCCATGCTCTAGGTTTAGATGTACTTACTAAGCAAGGCCAATGATTTTAACATGAGAATAAAACCCATAAATCTTTGAGAAGAGAACAGAAAATGGATTTTCATGACCATAAATGAAAGTTTCGACAGGACAATAAAGGCAGGAGCAAGAAAAGGCAGGTAAAGTGGACCTCATCAAAATCAAGAACCATGCTATGCCAAAAGATGTTATCAAGAGAAGACAAACGCTATGGAAAGGGAAAAATACTGAAAACTCACTTATCTGATAAAGGTGGGTCTGGTAGTCAGAATAAATATGGCTCTGTTCCAATTCAACAGGAAAAACACCAGGAGCTTACTTCAAATGACCCTGTGATTCAGATGCATGAGTTTCTTAGAAGATACACAATACCATGAAACACACCAAAAGATTTACCAGCATTAGACATTTTGGAAATGTACATCAGAACTACTTTGAGATACTATACACAATTCTAAAATGCATAAAATTAAAGAAACACTATAGCAAAAATATAGATAAGCCTCTCATATACTGATCGCAAGGTACAAAATGTTTTACTCTTACAAAAAGTAATTTCACAGTAACACACACACACATATATATACAAATATGTATGTGTATATAATATACACACATATATACATAGACATGCATATATGTGGATCCAAATAAATAAGTATAAAATATAAATATTCTTGACTACTATTCAGAATACCCAAGAGACCAAATGATATAATTATTATACTGAGTGACAAGATCATTATGATATATACAAACTATGCAGTAATATTAAAGCATGCAGAGAATGAAGGGGTCACCTTGCTATTGTTCTGATGTGCCTTAGAAACCTGGCACAAAGTAAGAGAAGCCAACCACAAAATGTATGTCTGGTATTATTCCATTAAAATGAAATAGCACTGTAATATCTTGTATTATTCCATTAATATGAAATAGCTGCAGTAGATAGACCCACAGGGACAGAACACAGACTGGTGTTTAGGAACATGGATGAAGAGACAAAGAATGACTGCTTAGTAGTTTAATGAGAGCTTTTGCGAGGTTAATAGTGGGTAACCTGAGAGCTGAACATCCCCAAACTACTTGCTCTTTACTTCTCAAGAACCTTCTGAGCCACTTATTTTCCTGTATTCTAATTTTTCATTCCCAAATTTAAATTACCATCTTTTGTACACAACGAAAGCACTTTTCAATTAGGTAGAAATAGTAAAAGCAAAAATTTGAATGTACTGAATACCATTCTATTGCAACCTCGAAACGATTAAACACCTTATGCATATTTTGCCTTAATATAAATTATAAAACTCATAGTAGGAACAAGTTCATTAAATTAATAGGACATTCAGTAACTGTACTGGCTAGTTTTGTGTGTCAACTTGACACAAGCTGAAGTTATCAGAGAGAAGAGTTTCGGTTGAGAAAATGCCTCCATGAGATCCAGCGGTAAGGCATTTTCTCAATTAGTGATTAAGGGGGGAGGGCCCCTTGTGAGTGGTACCATCTGTGGGCTGGTAGTCTTGGGTTCTATAAGAAAGCAGGCTGAGCAAACCAGGAGAAGCAAGCAAGCCAGTAAGCAACATCCCTCCATGGCTTCTGCATCAGCTCCTGCTCCTTGACCTGCTTGATTTCCAGTCCTGAATTCCTTTCATGATGAACAGCAGCATGAAAGTGTAAGCTTAATAAACCCTTTCCTCCCCAACTTGCTTCTTGGTAATGATGTTTGTGCAGGAATAGAAACCCTGACTAAGACAGTAACCAATGCTTTTTTGTGCCCAGGCTCAGAGGTTCTGCCTTATAATTATAATCATAATAAACCAAAGCTTTCTTTGCACAGACTGATCCAACATATGTGTTTTCTTCCTAAGCACTGTTCTCTTGTGCTTGTGGGTTTAAACACAGTTCTGTTTTTAAGGTTTCATTCTGTTTGTTTGTAGCCAAAAATAAGCTTGGCAAAAATCCATATACTTAAGTTGGAGTTCTCGCTTTGTTCCACTTTGTTCTATCCTTATTCTAGATAGTAATTAATTCACTGAAAAGATGCAAGGGAAGACAAACATTACTTTGCAGCATTGCATGTATTGGTATTTTCTTGTTATTGTTTTTTCTTAGGCTAGCACAGCTTTATTTCTGTTTTCTAAACATAGCAAAACCATAGCTTCCCTGCCTCTCTTCAGACTTCCAACAATCATGTTTTTGTAATAATTTTTAAATTACAAAAATAACTGTGTGTTTTGCCAGTTTGGTAAAGCAAAAATGCACAATAACATACCACAGTCTGTCAAGTTATGCAGATTTAACAGCAGCAATTTCGTTTTGACAGATCCAGGGGCCTCCACGAGTAAGACTAATGGGGAGATCTGCCCTTGGCAGTTTGATTGCTCTTCACTGAGGGATCTCAAATGCACTCGACCTGCATCAGTTCAACCTTACAAAACCAATTTTGATGATGTTCTGTCAAGGTTAGAGTTGTCCCAGCAGGCAAAGAATTCTTGGCACTTTCATGAATTTTCGTCCCATTTAATTGGAAAACTGAGTAGTTGCTTTAGTCAACAGGTTATGTTTTTAAAATCAGGCCAAGATTTTTAGTGGATTGGTGGCCTGAAAACTAACAATCCCCCCCCCAAACTGTTTGTTCTTCATTTTCCCAGGGGCCTGCTTAGTGTCCCTTTGCCCTCACCATCTTTGTCTTCTTTAAATTACAAACTGTGCTGTAAGTCCTTGCTCAGCTCTGCACATCACCACATATACCTTCACTCTCTGCTTACCAATCTCCATTCCAAGAACAATACTGGAGAGAGAGCTGTGGCCCCTGGCATTCCACCACCCATGAGCATGTCCATGTTGTCAAATAACAATACTCTTAAGTGTCTCTTACGTTTTGTATCCTTGAGAACTGACTTTCAGTTATAGTACACTGTATTATCTTTGCTTTCTTACTGTTCTCATTTAAAAATACATTCCTTGTTGAAAATGTTAAGCAATTAGCTGGACAAAATTTGGGGTGTGAGGTTTTTATTATTGTTTGGATCCTGGAGTTGAATCTAGCATCCCATAGTAAGCAAGCAGTCTACCATTGATCTATATCATTAGCTACAAAATAGGAAATAGAAGTGAACAAATAAATATATAAAAGTATAATCCTATTACTTCAAGATTTCTAGTGGGAATAGTAACAGACCACCAGGATGGAGTATCTTCATCCGGGCAGTAAATGCTGTTCTTATCTGTGCCCTATTTAAGATGCCTGCATGGGGCAAAGTTCACATGAAGTACAGGATGCTGAGATAAAACATGCTGCCCACATTCAGGCTGTACAAAGTCCAGGCAGAGAGTAGCATGCAAGGCAAGATGTGTGTTTGCTTCAGCTAAAGGCAGTTATGTCCAAATCTATTAATTCTAAGAGCCAGTATGTGCTGATGCATGATGAGCTATGAACTCTGTATTTGACCATGTTACACTGTCACTCCATCTTCCCCTCTTATCTATCTACCTATCTGTCTATCTATCTATCTACCTCTTCATGCAGTATTCCCAGCAGGCAAATGCACTCTATACATTAATGAAACCCTGACCCCACTCATGCTACAAGAAGTTGTTGCCCTACGTTAGGCCTAGCTAAAAGTGCCATGAATCTTATTTACCTTTCTGAGGAGGATAAAGGAAGGCCAGATGTCCCTTTGCATGTAGTCTGGTGAAACCAATAGATGTAATAAGCCAGCCAACCTCTAGCTTTCATATGATCTCACCTGTCTACACAGTGCCACCCCTCCAGTGCCATGAGAATGGACAACTCCCAAGGAACTACTGTAAAAAATGAAAGAGGCAAGGCCTGAGTACTCAGAAAATCTCATCTAACTCATGCAAAATTATGAACATTTCTCCTCTTTCTTAGACCATCCCTTCTCTGAGATGCTTTGAGCCTCTCTCTGTAATGTTCATAGGATAAAGGGTTGAAATGTTGATGGGAAAGTTATCCTCCCATGATTCCTACTCTTGTCCAAGAATAAAAGCCTCCTTCATCTTTTAGCCTCTCAACTGATGACATGTCTTAACATTTGTACTAAAATTCTAAGATGTAAAAGGGACCTAGTTTTGGGTGAACTGCTAATGTTTTATCCTAATAATACAGACTTGTAGGGGAGAAAAGGTTATTTTGTCCTTTCTTTTCATACCTCTTCACTGAGAAGGTATAATTACAGAACAAGGGGAAAACAAAACAGTAATGTCTCAACATCTTGGATTAGTCAAGGTTCTCTAAAGAAGTGGAACTGATAGAATGCATTCTAATAAATCACGTGTGTGTGTGTATGTGTGTGTGTGTGTGTGTGTGTATGTGTGTGTGTGTGTGTGTGTGTATGTGAGAGAGAGAGAGAGAGAGAGAGAGAGAGAGAGAGAGAGAGAGAGAGAGAGAGAGAGAGAGATTTAAATTAGAGTAAGGGCTTATAGGTCTGAGTAGACAAATGGCGGTCTCAGGACAGAAAGTCAGAGGATCTGATAGTTATGCAGCCCATGAGAATGGATGTGTCAACATCTCATCTGGGGCTAGAGATTCCTAGAGAGTTGATGGTCTTCAGTCACCTTTGGAATCCCAAGGAAATTGATTCTTATACCAGCAACAGAATACATAAACTTCCAGCAAGAATGAAGGCAAGCAGACAAAAACAAATCTGTCTGCCATGTCTTTATATGTGAGCAGCCTTCAGAAGTTGTGGCGCAGGTTTAGGGTGAGTCTTCTCACCTCAAATGTCCCAGATTTGAAGTGGGTTCTCTTACCTCAAGTGATCTGTTCAAGAAAATCCCCACAGCTTGGGTTTTAGTTGATTACAGATGCAGGCAGTCAAGTTGACAACCAAGATTAGCCATCACACAACTTTTCCTTGTGTATATACGAGGGAACAAAATGAGTAACTCTCAGAAAGGGTTAAGAATTTAAATTTCCAACATATAATAAGGACACATGCTCCACTACGTTCATAGCAGCCATGTTTATAATAGCCAGAAGCTGGAAATAACCCAGATGTCCCTCAACAGAGGAATGGATACAGAAAATGTGGTACATTTACACAATGGAGTACTACTCAGCTATTAAAAACAATGGCTTCATGAAATTCACAGGCAAATGGATGGAACTTGAAAATACTACCCTCAGTGAGGTAGCTCATTCAAAAAAGAACAAACATGGTATGTAGTCACTGAGAAGTGGATATTAGCCCAAAAGTTCGGAATACCCAAGATTCAATTCACAGACCATATGAAGCCTAAGAAAAAGGAAGACCAAAATGTGGATGCTTCAGTGTTTCTTAGAAGGGTGAACAAAATACTCACAGGGGGAAATATTGAGACAAAGCGTGGAGCAGAGATTCAAGGAAAAGCCATCCAGAGACTGCCCCACCTGGGGATACATCCCATATATAACCCAGACATTCCTGTGGATGCTGGGAAGTGCTTACTGATGGAAGCATGATAAGCTGTCTCCAGAGAGGCTCAGGCAGAGTCTGACAAATACAGAGGCAGATGCTCACAGCCAACCATTGGACTGAGTGTGGGGTCCTGGATGGAGGAGCTGGAAATGGGACTAAAGGATCTGAGGGGCTGTGCAGCCCCATGGAGGGAGCAATAGTGTCAACTGGCCAGAATCCCAGGAGCTCCCAGAGACTGGACCACCAACTAAAGAATACACATGGAAGGACCCATGGTGCTAACCACATATGTGGCAGAGGAGGGCCTTGTTGGCCATCAGTGGCAGGAGAGGCCCTTGGGCCTGAGAGTGTTAGATGCCCCAGTGTAGGGAAATGCTAGGGGGGAGACAGAAGTGGGTTGGTGGGTGGAGGAGCACCCTCATAGAGGCAGGGGAGAAGGAATGGAATAGGGGGGTTCCAAAGGGGAAAACATTGAAATGTATATAAAGTAAATATCCAAAAATAAAAAAATTAAGCTTAAACATGATTTTGAGATAAAGGAAAACACATGGCTATATAGGAGATCAATTAGTGGATAATGAAGTAAAGTACAGTAAACAGCATGAAGTTTGCCAAGCAGGTCTTAGCTTGTAATTAAGCTAATGGTCATTGATAAACATGTCACAGAGTTAGCATCCTTCTGGAACAAAGCAGCATAGGTTCACAGAGGGTAGAGCTATAGATTTCACTTAGAAAAGAAGATGTTTTTCTCTTCATTCTGTGCTTGTTGTTTCTCAAAATTATCAGTTCAAAATTAGCTTTGTGCCAAGATGAGCATATCTTGGGGTGATATAGTCTGGTCTCTATAAATTACCTCTTATAGTTTGTCACTAGACAGCTATCTTCAGGAAGAATGACTAGAACAGATTTCTCAATTACTCCAAAGAATATACAGCAAGGGGTGTAGGGAGCGAGTACACACTGCATGTCTATTAAGTGATGGTTTAATAAACAAAGCTGTCTTTATTGATACTTTCATATTTACAAGGTTTGCTTTGAATGCTGGCTTTTATTCACAAACAAAAAAGATTATATGCTCTGCTTTTTAATATTCTACCTTCTATTCAAAATGGATGTTATACTAGAGATTAGCTTGAAGAGTTCCAATAGACTTAATTTCAGTCTTCACAAGTATTGACCTTTACTTATGGGTTTGATCTCCATCATGGCACATGAAACTTACTGCTAATAGAATGTGCGTGTCTTGTCATGCTTTCTTTAAGCACGTGTCTGTCTTTAAGACAGCCTGAGCACTAGAATGACTCCTTATAGAACCATAAAAAAGTCTCTCCTTTCCTTCCTCTCATCCTCTCAGCTTTTCTGTGAGACCAAGGTAGTGCTTCCCTGTTCACCCCAGGATTCTTACAAGAACAACACACAAACTGACAGAAAGTATATCATACGGAATTTTATCTCAAGTTTAAGGGTGCATCTTAGTCCTCACAAAATGAAGTAACTTTCCCAGTGGAAAGAGAGTTTGTCTTCTTTCTAAGGCTTTGCCTGCAACCATGAGGCTGTGCAAAGCAGTTGATTTCTGGTATAATTTTGAGTCATTTCACTTAGAGGAATTCTAACGTGCAGCAAGACCTATGGAATCCTAAAGAGGCTATTTTTTGTTCTCTTGTCTCTTTTATGAATTCACTTTGTACTAAAGAGGAGAAAATTCAAGGGAAATGCCAACATTCAAAGCAGAAAGCTTGAAACCTGAGCTACACTGAAGGGGAGCTAGTGATCACCACTCAAGGTTAATCTCTAACAGGTCACCCCAACTCCTTTAGCACAATTATTTGAACTAACACAAGAACAGGTTTGGTAAAATTTATTGCTTTGCATGGCCAAAGCAATTAAATGTTTAGACAATTACTTTATATGAGTTTCACATCAAAATTCCCTAAGTGTGTATTCTGATAGTAACAAACATCTGTATTCAACACATTTAACTTTACCATAGTACTTTATCCTTTTCACATCAGATAACAGACTGGTGAGTAAAAGATGTACAATTAATAAAATCATCTGAGATTTCATACTTATCCACAGTGATTAACTGACTACCAGTAGAAAAACCTTTGATCTAGATTCATTCTTTTGAAACTACATTTCAATGAATTAAGTCAATTACTTTTGAAGAACTTTCTCCTAAGAGGTCATAGAATTTGTTAATGTTTATTATGGGAATAATCTCTACTTTCTTTGAGATCCATGGGCATTGGTATGAATATGATGCACTTCTGGGGGGGCTCAATTTATCTTCTCAATTATCAAAGTGTCTTTCTGAAGATTAAATTATTTTGATGGACAATAAGTTTCCAGAGATTGACTTCAATTCCAGAAATCCCATGATTACTTTAATATTGCAATTAAAAGGTGTAATTTGTTGGCATTAACAGTCTTACCAGGTTTTGAATGACCAAAATCAATTCCTCATCCTGTAGCATCTATGGAGAACAAATGCTCATGAATATTCAGAAGAGAAGCCTTTTTGCCATCTATCTAGATACCAGTTTGAGAAGTTTTCAGTTAAGCTACAAAGAATAAGCCTTAAGAAGGGCAACCATGTAATTGGTTTTCATAAACTGGCCACTTCAAGATTCAAGGGGGTACTATTAATAACTCTTTCAGGATAATGGGCAAAGGTGAGGATCCCAGACACCCCAGGATTCACGATTATACCAGCCATCTCTTCTATGAAGTTTTCAGCCTAAATTCCAAGTTAAAGAAAGCAAATGATGTAAGAATTTTCTATGTCCATGATAGATGACAGGTGATGAAAACAATAATAAATCAATTTGAACAGCAAAACTTACTGTGAATTTCAGAATATTAAAAACAGGAATTGGAGAGATGGCCCAACAAAGAGCATTTATTGCTCTTGCAGACCTAGATTTAGTTTTCAGAATCTACTATGGGGGACTCACAACCACCCACAATTCCAGATTCAGGAAATCCAACCATTCAGATCTCCTGGGTCACACATTTAATTCATGAGTGCAGAGAAAAATTTTTGTATGAATTTCCAAGATATATGAATACTTAGAAAACTTGTTCTTAATAATTTGTGAAGAACATACAATGTTTGTACAATGGTATATGAAGTGCTGGTATAAGATTGAAGATCCCACAGGATTCAATATTCTCTCAGGACATGGAAAGACATGGCAGAAGAAGAAGTAAAAGAAAGACACCAGGAAACCCAATGCTTTCCCTGCAGGAAATACGTTAAAAGAATATATCAAGAACGAAAAGCATATGTAAGCTTAGAAGCCAGTAATTTGGTAGACTAGTAAATTTAGGTCCGAACTTCGGTCTTTCTCTGGAGGTTGTAAGCCTTCATTAGACATTGACATGATTTATTTTAACATGTTTACGAAAAAAATGATCAGGGGTGGTCTCCGTCTGTGACTGGGGACCTCAGCTTGGGCCACAGGGCTCCATAGCCAATTAGCACTGGGAGAAAGCTACCCTCCCAGGAGCTTGGAAAAGTAGGGATGGGGCCAAGGTGAGTACCACTGCTCACCAGGAACTGCCCTGAACCTGTGGGACACAGGGACTGAGGTAGGCAGGCATAGGAACCCTCTGGTTCCCATCTGTGGCAGGAGACCTCTGTCCGGGCCACCAGGGTTCCATAGCCAAGTAGCGCCAGGAGAAAGTTGCTCTTCCAGGAGCGTGGAAAAGCCGCAAATGGGGACAAAAATGAGCAGCACTGCTCACTGGACTCCACCTGGAAACCACGGGCCACAGAGACTGAGGAACGGGAAACTTCCGCTCTCCATCTGTGGCTGGGACCTCAGCTTGGGCCACAGGGCTCCATAGCCAATTAGTGCCAGGAGAAAGCTATCCTCCCAGGAGCTTGGAAAAGCCAGAAGTAGGGCCAAGGAAAAGCCAGGAGTAGCACCACTGCTCACCAGGAACCACCCCGAACCTGCAGGACACAGGGACTGAGGTAGGCAGGCATAGGAACCCTCTGGTTCCCATCTGTGGCAGGAGACCTCTACCTGGGACACCAGGGTCCCACTGCCAAGCAGCGCCACTAGAAAGTTACTCTCCCAGGCCCTTAGGACACAGAGACCGAGGAGGAAAAGTAAGGGACAGGAACCTTCCGGTTTCTATCTGTGGCAGGAGACCTGTGCCTAGGCAACCAGGGTTACATAGACAAGCAGTTCTAGGAGAAAGTCATCCTCTCAGGAGGGTGGAAAAGCCGTAGAGATAAGACAAGCACCACTGCTCACCGGGACCTGGAGACCTCAGCCTGGGCCACAGGGCTCCAGGAAAGAGCTGGTATTCCAGGAGTGCTGACATACCTTCGAGCATAGGCAAAACCACCACTTCTGTTCAAATTCACTGGATCAAGAGGGACCCTTGCAGAGGCAAAAGGACATAGGAACCAAGGGACAACTGGGGACAAGATCCTTCTGGTTTCTTTCTGCATCCCAGAGCTGACCCTGTGACACAGCACTCCAAGCCCAAACAACTCTCAGAGAGAGCTGGTCTTCAAAGGAGTATTGACACAGAGGCCTGCAGGAGGGACAAGCCATAGCCAGACAGAGTAAGATCAGCTAACATCAGAGTTAACAAGATGGCAAAAGGCAAGGGCAAGAACCTAAGGAACAGAAACCAAGGCTACTTGGCAACATCAGAACCCAGCTCTCACACCACAGCAAGCCCTGGATTCCCCAACACACAAGAAAAGCAAGACTAAGATTTAAAATCAGTTCTCATGATGATGATAGAAGACTTCAAGAAAGAAATTAACGCATTTAAGAAACACAAGAGAACAGAGGTAAAAACTAGAAGCCCTTATAGAGGAAACACAGAAATCCATTAAAGAGTTACAGGAAAACACAATCAAACAGACAAAGGAAATGAACAAAACTATCCAGGAGCTAAAAATAGAAATAGAAACAATAAAGAAATCACAAAAAGAGACAACCCTGGAGATAGAAAACATAGGAAAGAGATCAGGAGTCATAGATGCAAGCATAACCAACAGAATACAAGAGATAGAAGAGAGAATCTCAAGAGCAGCAGATACCATTGACAACATAGACACAATAGTAAAAGAACAAACAAAATGCATAAAGCTCCTAACCCAAAACATCCATGAAATCCAGGACACAATGAGAAGACAGAACCTAAGGATAATAGGTGTAGAAGAGAATGAAGATTCCCAACTTAAAGGACCAGTAAATATCTTCAACAAAATCATAGACGAAAACTTCCCTAACTTAAAGAAAGGGATGAACATAAATATACAAGAAGCTTACAGAACCCCAAATAGATTGGAACAGAAAAGAAATTCATCCCGTCACATTATAGTGAAAACACCAAATACAAAAACAAGGAAAGAATATTAAAATCAGTAAGGGAAAAAGGTCAAGTAACATATAAAGGCAGACCTATCAGAATTACATCAGACTTCTCACCAGAGACTATAAAAGCTAGAAGATCCTGGGCAGAACTCGTACAGACCCTAAGAGAACACAACTGCCAGCCCAGGCTGCTATACACAGCAAAACTCTCAATTAACATAAATGGTGAAACCAAAATAGTCTATGACAAAACCTAATTTATACAATATGTTTCCACAAACCCTGACCTACAAAGGATAATAAATGGTAAATGGCAACTCAAGGAGGGAAACCACACTCTAGAAAACACAAGAAAGTAATCTTTCAAAAAACTGAAAAGAAGATAGTCACACAAACCTAAAAGTTACATCAAAAATAACAGGAACCAACAATCACAATTCCTTAATATCTCTTAACATCAATGAACTCATTTCCCCAATAAAAAGACATAAACTGACAGACTGGATCCATAAAGAGGACCCAGCATTTTGCTGCATTCAGGAAACACACCTCCAGGATAAAGACAAACACTACCTCAGAGTAAAGGGATGGAAAAAAATTTTCCAGGCAAATGGCCCAAGAAACAGGCTAGAGTAGCCATTCTAATATAGGATAAAATTGACTTTCACCCAAAAGTCATCAAAAGAGATAAGGAAGGACACTTCATACTCATCAAAGGAAAAATCTACCAAGAAGAACTTTCAATCCTAAACATCTATGCTCCAAATGCAAGAGCACCCACATTCGTAAAAGAAACCTTACTAAAGCTCAAAGCACACATTGCACCTCACACAATAATGGGAGACTTCAACACCCCACTATCATCAATGTACAGATCTTGGAATCACAAACTAAACAGAGACAGTGTGAAACTAACAGATGTTATGAACCAAATGGATTTAACAGATATCTATAGAACATTACATCCTAAATCAAAAGAATATACCTTCTTCTCAGCACCTTATGGAACCTTCTCCAAAATTGACCATATAATCGGTCACAAAACAAACCTCCACAAATACAAGAAGACTGAAATAATCCCATGCCTCCTATCAGATCACTACGGTTTAAGGCTAGTCTTCAGTGGCAACAGTAACAACAGAAAGCCCACATACACATGGAAGCTGAACAAAGCTCTACTCAGTGACAACTTGGTCAAGGAAGAAATAAGGAAAGAAATTAAAGACTTCCTAGAATTTAATGAAAATGAAAGTACAACATACCCAAACTTATGGGACACATTGAAAGCAGTGTTAAGAGGAAAACACATAGCTTTGAGTGCCTCCAACAAGAAACTGGAGAGAGCATACACTAGCAGCTTAACAGCACACCTGAAAGCCCTAGAAAAAAAAGAAGCTGATGCACCCAAGAGGAGTAGAAGGCAGGAATCACACCCAGGGCTGAAATCAACCAAGTAGAAACAAAAAGAACTATACAAAGAATCAACAAAACCTGGAGTTGGTTCTTTGAGAAAATCAACATGATAGATAAACCCTTAGCCAGACTAACCAGAGGGCACAGAGACAGAATCGAAATTAACATAATTAGAAATAAAAAGGGAGACATAACAACAGATTCTGAGGAAATTAAAAAAATCATCACATCCTACTACAAAAGCCTATACTCAAGAAAACTGCAAAATCTGGATGAAATGGACAATTTTCTAGATAGGTATCAAATACCAAAGTTAAGTCAGGATCAGATAAACCACCTAAACACTCCCATAATGCCTAAAGAAATAGAAGCAGTCATTAAAAGTCTCCCAACCAAAAAAAGCCCAGAACCAGATGGGTTCACTGCAGAATTCTATCAGACCTTCAAAGAAGACCTAATACCA
>CM052704.1:59503157-59536916 GCA_028551405.1 Uromys caudimaculatus
GGATACAGAAAATGTGGTACATCTACACAATGAAGTACTACTCAGCTATTAAAACAATGACTTAATGAAATTTGCATTCAAATGGATAGAACTTGAAAATATCATCCTGAGCGCGGTAACTCAGTCACAAAAGAATGAACATGGTATGTACTCACTAATAAGTGGATATTAGCCCAAAAGTTCAGAATGCCCAAGTTTCACTTTACTGTAACCGCTGGAATGAGAGTGAGGTCCCAGATGGAGGAGTTGGAGAAAAGACTGAAGGAGCTGAGGGAGTTTGTGGCCCCATGGAGGGAGCAACAGCATCAATGGGCCTGACCCCCCCCCCCGGTCGTCCTGGAGTTTGGACCACCAACCAAAGAATACACATCTATGGACCCATGGTTCGGACCACATATGTGGCAGAGGAGGGCCTCGTTGGCCATAAGGGGGAAGAGAGGTCCTTGGGCCTGAGAGTGTTAGAGGCCCCAGTAAAGGGGAATGTCAAGGTGGGAATACAGGAGTGGGTGGGCGGGTGGGTGGGAGGTGGAATTCCCTCATAGAGGTGAGGATGGGGAGGGGATAGGGGGGTTCCAAAGAGGAGACCTAGAAAAGGGGAAACATTGGAAATGTAAATAAAGTATCAAAATAAATAAATAAATAAATAAATAAATAAATAAATAAATAAATAAATAAATAAATAAATAAGTTTTTAAAAAAATGATCAGGGACATGTGATGAATTACGTTGTTTTAGACCCTAGTATACATGGCCCCAGCTATACTATAACTGTCACATGGAAATGAGTCCTTTGATTTTTCCCTTTCCTCTCCTCTCCTTCCCTGCCCTTCCCTCCCCCTCCTTTCCCTTTTCTTCTGTGATTTCCTTTGATCATTATTTTTGTTTGTTTGTTTGCTTTTGTATTTCTGAGCATCAAACCCAGGCCTTGAAAAATCAAGTGCAGGCTCTTTTGAACAACACTCTCCTCTTCTTTCTCGTTTTTATCTTGTAAACTAAAACACTTGCCCTAGAAAGTCAACAGAAACAACTCTGTATGAGCTATTGCTGCCTGCAATGTAAAAAGCAATGTCCAGAATATTGACATGAGATTCCAGTCACATATTGTGGGTCCTCAAGATGTGAAGAAAATTCCTACTGCTAAATTGCAACTGAAATTTAATATATACTGAAAGACTCTATATAATGAATTTTGAATGTCAATTTTATGAGTCTTTCTGCAGTATATCACATGAATTTTTAAATTGCCTTTTAGCTGGATCAAAAAATCCCCCCCCAAGAAGCATCTTTAAAACTTAATATTATGTATCACAGACTCCACAGATCACTCATCATATTTAACAAATGAGCTATGATTTTAAACTCACCATTTGGGTCACAGAGATCACATAGACTTAACTATTTAACAAAGGAATGGACATGGAACACACTCAAACTATGTTCTAATCACTGACAAAGCAACTATTTTAAAATATAGCTGAGCTGTTTTATTATTTAATTAAAAGCGACATTGGAACTCAAGGGAAAATTCATGTCACATGTACAATTGTGCCTCAATAAATGTTTAGTTAAAGGAGTAAGAGTTAAAATCATTATAATTTTATATAAATGTTTTAAAGTAATAAAAAAGGTTACATGAGACGATGTTCTGATATTAACTTTTCTTTTTATAAATCATGACTGCCCAGTTTTGTTTAAATATAAGTACTCAGTTAGACTTTATCTATCTATCTATCTATCTATCTATCTATCTATCTATCTATTTATTTATGTAAATAGATGAAGAAGGAAAGGCACTATGTGACAGGCATGGCCACATGTCTTTTTTAGCCCATGTTCTATGTCATATCAAAGCAGCAGACTATGGTGCATGGTATTCTGAGCCCCATACCAAAAAGTTAGAAAACTTTAATTTTTTTATTGGGTATTTTATTTATTTACATTTCAAATGTTATCCCCTTTCTCGGTTTCCCCCACTTCCAGAAAAGCCCTATCCCATCCCCTCTCCCCCTGCTTCTATGAAGGTGTTCCCCGACACACTCACCCACTCCTGCCTCCCCGCCCATGAATTCCTCTACACTAGGGCATCTATCAAGCCTTCATAGGACCAAGGACCTCTCCTCCCATTGATGCCTGACAAGGCCATCCTCTGCTACATATGTGGCTGGAGCCATGGATCCCTCCATGTGTACTCCTTGGTTGGTGGCTTAGTCTCTGGGAGCTATGGGGGGTCTGGTTGGTTGATATTGTTGTTCTTCATATGGGGTTGCAAACACCTTCAGCTCCTTCAATCCTTTCTCTAACTCCTCCATTAGGGACCCTGTGCTCAGTTGAATGGTTGGCTGCAAGCATTTGCCTCTGTGTTTTTAAGAGCCTCTCGGGAGACAGCCATATCAGGCTCCTTTCAGCAAGCACTTCTTGGCATCCACAAGAATGTCTGGTTTTGGTGACTGTATACAGGATGGATTCCCAGCTGGGGCAGTCTCTGAATGGCCTTTCCTTCAGTCTCTGCTCCACACGTTGTCTCCATATTTGCTCCCATGAGTATTTTGTTCCCTTTTCTAAGAAATACTGAAGTATCCACAAATTGGTCTTCCTTCTTGAGCTTCATATGGTCTGTGAATTGTATCTTGGGTCTTCTGAGCTTTTGAACTAATATCCACTTATCAGTTAGTGAATACCATGTGTGTTCTTTTGTGACTGAGTTACCGCACTCAGGATGATATTTTCTAGGGCCATTCACTTGTCTAAGAATTTCATGAATTCATTGTTTTTTAACAGCTGAGTAGTACACTATTGTATAAATGTACCACATTTTCTGTATCTATTCCTCTGTTGAAGGATATCTGGGTTCTTTCCAGCTTCTAGCTATTAAAATATGTCTTCTATGAACATAGTGGAGCATGTGTCCTTGTTATATGTAGGGGAATCTTTTGGATATATGCCCAGGAGTGGTATGGCTGGGTCTTCATGTAATATTATGCCCATTTTTCTGAGGAACTGCCAGACGGATTTCCAGAGTGGTTGTACCAGCTTTCAATCCCATCATTCACATCCTTGTCAGCATCTGCTGTCACCTGAGTTTTTGATCTTAGCCATTCTGACTTTTGTGAGGAGGAATTTCAGAGTTGTTTTGATTTGCATTTCCCTGATTACTAAGTATGTTGAACATTTCTTTAGGTGCTTCTGTGCCGTTTGATATTACTCGGTTGAAAATTCTTCTTTAGATTTGTACCCCATTTTTTAATAGGATTATTTGATTCTCTGGAGTCTAACTTCTTGAGTTCTTTGTATATAGTGGATATTAGCCCTCTATCAGATGTAGGATTGGTAAAGATCTTTTCTAATCTGTTGGTTGCTGTTTTGTCCTATAGATAGTGTCTTTTGCCTTATAGAAGCTTTGCAATTTTATGAGGTGCCTTTTGTAGATTCTTGACCTTAGAGCATAAACCATTGGTGTTCTGTTCAGGAAAATTTCCCCTATGCTCATGTATATCTGGTATTGTGTGGAGGTCATTGATCCAATAGGACTTGAGCTTTGTACAAGGAGATAGGAAAGGGTCGATTTGCATTCTTCCATATGCTGACCACCAGTTGAATCAGTATCATTTGTTGAAAATGCTGTCTTTTTTCCACCATATGGTTTTAGCTCCTTTGTCAAAGATCAAGTGACCGTAGGTGTGTGGGGTTCATTTCTGGGTCTAAAATTCTATTCCATTGATCTTCCTGCCTGTCACTGTACCAATACCTTGCAGTTTTTATCACTACTGCTCTGTAGTACAGCTTGAGGTCAGGGATGGTGATTTCCCCAGAAGTTCTTTTATTGTTGAGAGTAGTTTTAGCTATCCTGGGTTTTTGTTATTCCAAATGAATTTACAAACTGCTCTTTGTAACTCTATGAAGAATTGAGCTGGAATTTCAACAGGGATGGCATTGAATCTGGAGATTGCTTTTGGCAAGATGGCCATTTTTACTATATTAATCCTGCTAATCCATGAGCATGGGAGATCTTTCCATCTTCTGAGATCTTCGATTTCTTTCTTTAGAGACTTGAAGTTCTTGTCATACTGATCTTTCACTTGCTTAGTTAGGGTCACATCAAGAAATTTTATATTATTTGTGACTATTGTAAAGGGTGTTGTTTCCCTAATTTCTTTCTCAGTCTGTTTATCCTTCAAGAATAGGAACGCTACTGATTTGTTTGAGTTAATTTTATATCCAGCCACTTTGCTGAAGTTGTTTATCAACTATAGAAGTTCTCTGGTGGAATTTTTGGGGTCATTTAAGTATACGATCATCTCATCTGCAAATAGTGATATTTTGACTTCTTCCTTTCTAATTTGTATCACTTAAACCTCCTTTTGTTGTGTAATCGCTCTGGCTAGGACTTCGAATACTGTATTGAATAGGTAGGGAGAGTATGGGCAGCCTTGTCTAGTCCCTGGTTTTAATGGGATTGCTTCAAGTTCCTCTCCATTTAGTTTGATGTTGGCTACTAGTTTGATGTAAATTGTTTTTACTATGTTTAGGTATGGGTCTTGAATTCCTGATCTTTCCAAGACTTTTACCATGAAGTAGTGTTGAATTTTGTCAAATGCTTTCTCAGCATCTAAAGAGATAATGTGGTTTTTTTCTTTGAGTTTGTTTATATAGTAGATTAAGTTGATGGATTCCCACATACTGAACCATCCCTGAATTCCTTGTATAAAGCCTACTTGATCATGATGAATGATTGTTTTAATGTGTTTTTGGATTTGGTTTGTGAGAATTTTATTGAGTATTTTTGCACCAGTATTCATAAGGGAAATTGCTCTGAAGTTTTCTTTCATTGTTGGGTCTTTGTGTAGTTAAGATATCAGCATAATTGTGGCTTCATAGAACAAACTGGGTAGTTTTCCTTCTGTTTCTATTTTGTGGAATAGTTTTAAAAGAGTTGGTGTTGCGTCTTCTTTGAAGGTCTGATAGAATTCTGCACTAAATTCATCTGGTTCTAGGCTATTTTTGGTTGGGAGACTTTTAATGATTGGTGCTATTTCTTTAGGGATTATAGAACTGTTTAGATGGTTTATCTGATCCTGATTTAACTTTGGTACCTGGTATCTGTCTAGAAAATTGTTCATTTCATCCAGATTTTCCAGTTTTGTTAAGTATATGCTTTTGTAGTAGGATCTGATGATTTTTTAAATTTCCTTGATTTCTGTTGTTATGTCTTCCTTTTCAGTTCTGATTTTATTAAATTGGATACTATCTCTGTGCCCTCTGGTTAGTCTGGCTAAGGGTTTATCTATCTTGTTGATTTTCTCAAAGAACCAGCTCCCGGATTTGTTGATTCTTTCTATAGTTCTTTTTGTTTCTACTTGGTTGATTTCAGCCCTGAATTTGATTATGGTCTAATGCTCTTGGGTATATTTCCTTCTTTTTGCTCTAGAGCTTTCAGGTGTGCTGTCAAGCTGCTAGTGTATGCTTTCTCATTTCTCTTTGTAGGCACTTAGAGCTATGAGTTTTCCTCTTAGCACTGAGTTCATTGTGTTCCATAAGTTTTGGTATGATGTATCTTCATTTTTATTAAATTCTAAAAAGTCTTTAGTTTCTTTCTTTATTTCTTCCTTGACCAAGTCATCATTGAATAGAGCCTTCAGTTTCCATGTTTATGTGGGCTTTCCGTTGTTTTCGTTGTTTTGGAAGACCAGGCTTAGTACATGGTGATAGATAGGATGCATGGGATTATTTCAATGTTTTTGTATCTGTTGAGGTTTGTTTTGTAATCCATTACATCGTCAATTTTGGAGAAGATACCATGAGGTGCTGAGAAGAAGGTATATTATTTTGGCTTAGGATGAAATGTTCTCTAGATATCTGTTAAACCCATTTGGTTCATAACTTCTGTTAGCTTCACTATGTCTCTGTTTAGTTTCTCTTTCCATAACCTGTCCATTGCTAAGAGTGGGGTGTTGAAGTCTCCCACTATTATTGTGTGTGGTGTCATTTGTGCTTTAAGCTTTAGTAAAGTTTCTTTTATGAATGTGGGTGCTCTTGCATTTGGAGTTCAAAATTGAGAGATGTTCAAAATTGAGAGTTCATCTTGATAGATTTTTCCTTTGATGAGTATGAAGTATCCTTCCTTATCTTTGTTGATAACTTTTGGTTGAAAGTAAATTTTATTTGATATTAGAATGGCTATTCCAGTTTGTTTCATGGGGCCATTTGCTTGGAAAATTGTTTTCCAGCCTTTTACTCCAAGGTAGTATCTGCCTTTGTCATTGAGGTGCATTTCCTGTATGCAGCAAAATGCTGGGTTCTGTTTATGTATCCAGTCTGTTAGTCTATGTCTTTTTATTGGGGGATTGAGTCCATTGATGTTAAGAGATATTAAGGAAAAGTGATTGTTACATTCTGTTATTGTTGTTGTTAGAGGTGGGATTATGTTTGTGTGGCTATCTTCTTTTGGGTTTGTTGAGAAATTATTTCTTGGTTTTTCTAGGGTGTAGTTTCCCTCCTTGTGTTGGTGTTTTCCATCTATTATCCTTTGTAGGACTTAATTTGTGGAAAGATATTGTATAAATTTGATTTTATCATGAAATATCTTGGTTTCTCCATCTATGTAAATTGAGAGTTTTGCTGGGTATAGTAGCCTGGGCTGGCATTTGTGTTCTCTTAGGGTCTGCATGACATCTGCCCAGGATCTGCTAGCTTTCATAGCCTTTGATGAGAATTCTGGTGTAATTCTGATAGGTTTGCCTTTATATGTTACTTGATCTTTTTCTCTTACTGATTTCAATGTTCTTTCTTTGTTTTGTGCATTTGGTGTTTTGATTATTTATATGACAAGAGGAATTCCTTTTCTGGTTCAGTATATTTCGAGTTCTGTAGGCTTCTTGTATGTTCATGGGCATCTATTTCTTTAGCTTAGGGAAGTTTTCTTCTATAATTTTGTTGAAGATATTTACTGGTCCCTTAAGTTGGGAATCTTTGCTCTCTTCTATACCCATCATCCTTAGGTTTGGTTTTCTCATTGTGTCCTGGATTTCCTGGATGTTTTGGGTTGGGAGCTTTTTGCTTTTTGCATTTTGTTTGACTGTTGTGTCAATGTTTTCTATGGTATCTTCTGCACCTGAGTTTCTCTTTTCTATCTCTTGTATTCTGTTGTTGATGCATGCATCTCTGACTCCTGATCTTTTTCCCAGGTATTCTGTCTCCAGGGTTGTCTCCCTTTGTGATTTCTTTATTGTTTCTGTTTCCATTTTTAGATCCTAGATGATTTTGTTGAATTCCTTTACCTATTTGGTTATGTTTTCTTCTAATTTTTTAATGGCTTTTTGTGTTTCCTCTTTAAGGGCTTCTAGCTGTTTACCTGTGTTCTCCTGTATTTTTTTAAGGGAAGTATTTATGTCCTTCTTAAAGTCCTCTATCATCAAAAAAAAAGTCCTCTACCATCATCATGAGAAGTGATTTTAGATCCGAATCTTGCTTTTCTGGTGTGATAGTGTATCCAGGACTTGCTATGGTGGGAGAACTGTGTTCTGAGAATGCCAAGTAACCTTGGTTCTTGTGCTTGCCTCTCGCCATCTGATTATCTGTAGTGCTACCTACACTCGCTGTCTCTGACTGGAACCTGTCCCTCCTGTGATCCTGGTTGTATCAGAACTCCTAGGAGTGTTTGAGCACCTGGAAGTCCTTCCTCTATATATTGTGGGACTGGGTGTGGAACTATTGCCCAAGGTCTGCTCAGGATATCAGCTTAGATGGGAAGGAACCTGTGCCACTGGTTGGGTGGGTTTCCTGCATCCCTGGATCCTGCTGGTCCCAGTGACTCCGGGTGTTGGGACAGATATTGTGGCCTCCTCACCTATGATCTGGGGCATGGTAGAGTACCTGGGTATCAAGCTTCCTATGGGTGTTGTGGCACTGGGTGCAGAGCTGTGTCCAAGGTCTGCTCAGGGTACCAGCTCAGATCACTCATTGGTTTTCTTATTGTACCAGGCATGCTTTTACTATGCGATGTTCTGTGAAAAAGATTTTATCAAAATGTGATTTCTCTGTTAGCAGATTTTCTGGAACAGAATGTACTATCTTTTTACCTTTTGGACCTGGGAACTCACCAGAACATATGAGCTTACACTTGCTAGGCTACTTCTGTCATTGAACTGAGGCCCCAACTCCTTAGATTTATCTTTCTAAATGACTTTAGAAAGCTGCTGGATTTTATTTGAACATTTTATAGGGTTCTACTTCCTGTTAAGTTTACTTATTCTTATAAATTTATGAATTTAAAAAATATGTCATGTGGCATACATTCTTTGAATTATAGAAATGATCTCTGGAAATATCATCTCTGTACATATTTTACATTCTTCTGGAATGTACATTTGCAGTATATGTTTCATGACTTTCTGTTTTATACTGTTACATTAGATTTCCTTTCCAAAGTTTTGTTCTTAAGATTGTTTTTGTTTCTTTCTCCTTGCCTCTCTAAATTTCTCAATTTTGGAGCAAGTGGTGAGATCTCTCTATCTTGATATCCTTTTCAGAAATAAAAAAAAATTACTGCACAGATAACTATGTCTTTCAGGTTAATTTTAAATAGGTTTTTCTTATAAACAGATTAAAAAAAAAAAAAGGTTCTCCAGGTCAACAGTGAGTTTTAAATTTTCTTCTCTGTTTATTTATTTAATTATATATTTCTTGATTTATTTTAAGTTTCTAATTTTTATTAGTCTGAATCACAAATGATTACTTTCAAAGTAACTTAAATATTTTATTCTGAATTTTAAAGAATATTAACTGTCATAGTCGTTTTAAGACACAGAAATGCTTTTTTTTCTGAGTTAATAAAAATGGCAGAATTCTATTATGTATAAATTAGTTATAAGTAATGTTAAGGAAACATCTTTTCTTATCTAAGATACAAAAGCTTATAAAGTATTTCTTAGAGTTTTCTCTGTGGTCTTTTTGTGGCATGTTTATTTTGTTCCTGATATTTGAGCATCTCAAAGAGGAATCACAAAGAGAAGATACCATCTAGATTAGCTCTGGAGGGTAACTGAAAAAGAGACTCATATAAAATAGACAAGTGGCAGCTATAAAACCAAATTGCTCTCTTTCACATTCAAGACACTCAAAATCAACTTGTTTTGTTTTGTTTTTTCTATAGAGGCACTGAAAGTAAGAGGCATAAACACACACACAATATAGATATATAAGATAGATTGATAGACAGACAGACACAGACAGACAGACAGATAGATGGTGTGAGTAAGGGAGGCAGAGGGATAGGGAGAAAGATCTTTCTATTCATTAAGTTTATGAAATCTTCACTTCAGATGGCCAAAGATTTCCAGCACTT
Organism: Uromys caudimaculatus; assembly: GCA_028551405.1. Taxonomy (NCBI): domain Eukaryota; kingdom Metazoa; phylum Chordata; class Mammalia; order Rodentia; family Muridae; genus Uromys; species Uromys caudimaculatus. The sequence continues at coordinate 59,512,498 of CM052704.1, forward strand.
ATGCATCAGACACTAACAGCAATGTGTGAATTCTATCTCTGCCAATGTAAAAGACATTGTAAATACAAAAGACTATTTTAAAACCTTTCAATGTATGAGAAGATAAATCTGATTACCCCCAGAAACAATTATTCTCAGGGTATAAATGGTATCCAAACCATAGGCACCAACTACTTTCATGATTTCTAACCAGGATGCTGGTGTGTTGATATGGAATTTTCTGACTGATGAGAAAAACTCCCCACAGAGTGTGAAGATTGAGTCCAATGTTGTGGAGAAGCAAAACAAAAGTAGAGCCTTACGTCAACAAGGTATTTGATGGCTTCCAGAGCACCATTAACAAAACCCATATTGCTGCTCTGAATTTCACTGGTCAGTCTTATATGACCAGAGTTCTGTGTGGTCATTGTCATGATATATTTTACAGTGTAGCTTACCAACAGGAAAAGTTTCAGACATCAGTTTGTAAAAGGAAAGATTGGGAGATGGGGACTATGGGGCTTTATTATTCGAAAACATCAAGGATATAAATTGTGGTGGCCATCAGGGCAAAAGCGAGAGCTTGGATCTCCTGAAAAATAAGAGCGATGACATATGGAGAAAGATGCACAGATGTTCTGGGTTTCTTTTATGTGGAAAAGCAACGGATTTTATCACACAGTTTGCTATATTTAAAGGGTATAACAGAGTAGGATCACTGGGTGTGCCAGGCCTTTTCTAGAGCATTAGAAGTCATGAAGGTCAGTGCTACCTCCTGAACATGCATTCCCCCAAAAGGTACACCTAAAGGCATTTTCCTTTCTGCAGTCAGATTACCCTTCAGTTTCCTGAGAAAGATGTGTAGGGCAAGGGGAGGAATAACCTCATGGTTGCTCTTGAATTTAGTTTTCCCTTAATAAAACTTCACAAGACTTTTATATAGTAACACTACACTATTTTTAAGATAATCTATCATTTTTCATTATAAAAGCAAATAAATACTTGTATCAAAATTTGATAATACAGATCATAGTGGTCCTAGACCCTATAGAAACTTGTTAAATAATTTAAGAACTTAGTAGATGTGGGACAGGAGCCTTCCGGTTTACACCTGTGGCCTGTGCCACACGGCTCCTCCATACCCAAATAGCGCAGGGAAAATGCTAGCCTCCTAGGAGTGTGGACAAGCCTGTGAGCAGGGTAAGGCCAGGACCTCTGCTCAGGGGGACCTGCTCAGAACCCTCAGGACACAGGGACGAGGAGCAGCTGGGGACAGGAGCCTTTCAGTTTCCATCTGTGGCTTGGGACCTCAGCCTGTGCCACAGGCCTCCATAGCCAAATAGCACCAGGAGAAAGCTAGCCTCCCAGGAGTGTGGACAAGCCTGTGAGCAGGGTTAAGACCAGCACCTCTACACAGAGGAACCCACCAAGAACCCTCAGGACACAGGAACTGAGGAGTGGTCTTCCGGTTTCCTTCTGTGGCCAGGAGCTGATCCTGTGACACAGGGCTCCATACTCAAATAGTGCCAGGGGAGAGCTGCTCTCCCAGGAGTGCTGACACACCTTCGAGCACAGGCAAGACCACCACTTCAGTTCAAATTCCTGGATGAAGAAGGACCCTTGCAGAGCCAGAAGGACATAGGAACCAAGGAACAGCTGGGGACAGAATCATTCTGGTTTCAGTCTGCACCCCAGAGCTGACCCTGTACCCTCCCAAATTCCTCTCAGAAAGAGCTGGTCTCCAAGGAGTACTGATGCAGAGGCTTGCAGGAGGGACAAGCCACAGTCAGAGAGAGTAAGACTAGCTAACACCAGAGATAACCAGATATCAAAAGGCAAGGGCAAGAACATAAGGAACAGAAACCAAGGCAACTTGGCATCATCCAAACCCAGTTCTCCCACCACAGTGAGCCCTGGATACCCCAACACACCAGAAAAAGCAAGATTCAGATTTAAAATCACATCTCATGATGATGATAGAAGATTTCAAGAAGGAAATAACTCCTTTAAAGAAATACCAGAAAACACAGGTAAACAGCTAGAAGTCCTTAAAGAGGAAACACAAAAATCTCTTAAAGAATTACAGGAAAACACAATCAAAAAGGAGGAATTATAGGAAAACACAATCAAACAGGCGAAGGAAATGAACAAAACCATCCAGGATCTAAAAATGGAAATAGAAACAATAAAAAATCACAAAGAGAGACAACCCTGGAGATAGAAAACCTAGGAAAGAGATCAGGAGTCGTTGATGCAAGCATCACCAACAGAATACAAGAGATAGAAGAGAGAATCTCAGGTGCAGAGGATACCATAGAAAACACTGACCCAACAGTCAAAGAAAATGCAAAATGCAAAAAGCTACTAACCCAAAACATCCAGGAAATCCAGGACACAATGAGAAGACCAAACTTAAGGATAATAGGTATAGAAGAGAGTGAAGATTCCCAACTTAAAGGGCCAGTAAATATCTTCAACAAAATTGTAGAAGAACATTTTCCTAACCTAAAGAAAGAGATGAACATAAACATTCAAGAAGCCTACAGAACTCCAAATAGATTGGATCAGAAAAGAAATTCCTCATGTCACATTATAGTCAAAACGCCAAATGCACAAAACAAGGAAAGAATATTAAAAGCAGTAAGGGAAAAAGGTCAAGTAACATATAAAGGCAGACCATTTAGAATTATGCCAGACTTCTCACCAGAAACTATGAAAGCTAGAAGATCCTGGGCAGATCTCATATAGAATCTAAGAGAACACAACTGCCAGCCCTGGCTGCTATGCCCAGCAAAGCACTCAATTACCATAAGATGGTGAAACCAAGATATTCTATGACAAAACAAATTTATATGATATGTTTCCACAAACCCAGCCCTACAAACAATAATACATGGGAAACACCAACACAAGGAGGGAAACTACACCCTAAAAAACCAAGAAAGTAATCTTTCAACAAACTCAAAAGAAGATAGCCACACAAACATAAAATAACATCAAAAATATCAAGAAGCAACAATCACTATTCCTTAATATTTCTTAACATCAATGGACTCAATTCCCCAATAAAACGATATAGACTAACAGACTTGATGTATAAATAGTACCCAGCATTTTACTGCATACAGGAAATGCACCTCAGAGTAAAAGACAAACACTACCTCAGAGTAAAGGTCTGGAAACAATTTTCCAGGAAAATAGTCCCTGGAAACAGGCTGGAGTAGCCATTCTAATATCGAATAAAATTGACTTTCAACCAAAAGTCATCAAAAAAGATAAGGAAGGACACTTCATATGCATCAAAGGAAAAATCTACCAAGAACAGCTCTCAATTCTGAACATCTATGACCCAATTGCAAGGACACCCACATTCATAAAAGAAACTTTACTAAAGTTCAAAGTACACATTGCGCCTCACACGGTAACAGTGGGAGACTTCAACACACCAGTCTCATTAGTGGACAGATCTTGGAAACATAAACTAAACAGCAACACAGTGAAACTAACAGATGTTATGAACCAAATGGGTTTAACAGATATCTATAGAACATTTCATCCTAAATCAAAAGAATATACCTTCTTCTCAGCACCTCATGGTATCTTCTCTAAAACTGACCATATAATTGATCAGAAAACAAACTTCAACAGAAAGAAGATTGAAATAATCCCATGCCTCCTATCAGATAACTATGGATTAATGCTGGTCTTCAATGGCAAAAACAACAACAGAAAGCCCACATACACATGGAAGCTGAACAACACCCTATTCAATGATAACTTGGTCAAGGAAGAAATAAAGAAAGTAATTAAAGACTTCCTAGAATTTAATGAAAATGAAAGTACAACATACCCAAACTCATGGGACACAATGAAAGCATTGCTAAGAGGAAAACTCATAGCTCTAAGTGCCTACAAAAAGAAATGAGAGAGCATACACTAGCAGGTTGACAGCACACCTGAAAGCTCTAGAGCGAGCATAAAGAAGCAAATACACCCAAGAGAAGTAGATGACAATCAAACTCAGGGCTGAAATCAACCAAGTAGAAACAAAAAGAACTATACAAAGAATCAAAAAAACCAGGAGCTGGTTCTTTGAGAAAATCAACAAGATAGATTAAACCCTTAGCCAGAATAATCAGAGGGCACAGAGACAGTATCCAAATTAACAAAATCAGAAATGAAAAGGGAGATATAACAACAGAATTTGAGGAAATTTTAAAAAATCATCAGATCCTACTATAAAAGCCTATACTCAACAAAATTGGAAAATCTGGGTAAAATGGACAATTTTTTAGACAGATACCAAATACCAAAGTTAAGCCAGGATCAGATAAACCATCTAAACAGTTCCATAACCCCTAAAGAAATAGAAGCAGTAATTAAAAGTCTCCCAACCAAAAAAAGCCCAGGACCAGATGGGTTCACTGCAGAATTCTATCAGACCTTCAAAGAAGACCTAATACCAATACTCTTCAATCTATTCCACAAAATAGAAACAGAAGGAACACTACCCAATTCATTCTATGAGGACACAGTTACACTGATACCAAAACCTCACAAAGACCCAACAAAGAAAGAAAACTTCAGACCAATTTCCCTTATGAATATCAGTGCAAAAATACTCAATAAAATTCTTGCAAACTGAATCCAAGAACACATCAAAATGATCATTCACCACGATCAAGTAAGTCTCATCCCAGGGATTCAGGGATGGTTCAATACCTGGAAATCCATCAATGTAATCCACTACATAAAAAACTCAAAAAAAAAAAAAAAAGCCACATGGTCATTTCGTTAGATGCTGAGAAAGCATTTGACAAAATTCAATATCCCTCCACGATAAAAAGTCTTGGAAAGATCAGGAATTCAAGGCCCATACCTAAACACAGCAAAAGCAATATACAGCAAACCAGTAGCCAACATCAAACTAAATGGAGAGAAACTTGAAGCAATCCCACTAAAATCAGGAACTAAACAAGGCTGCTCTCTCTCTCCCTATCTATTCAGTATAGTACTTGAAGTTCTAGCTAGAGCAATTAAACAACAAAAGGAAGTCAAAAGGATACAAATTGGAAAGGATGAAATCAAAATATCATTATTTGCAGATATATGATAGTATACATAAGTGACCCCAAAAACTCCACCAGAGAACTTCTACAGCTGATAAACAACTTCAGCAAAGTGGCCAAATATAAAATTAACTCAAACAAATCAGTAGCCTTCCTATACTCAAAGGATAAACAGATTGAGAAAGAAATTAGGGAAATGACATCCTTCACAATAGTCACAAACAATATAAAGTATCTTGGTGTGACTCTAACCAAACAAGTGAAAGATCTGTATGACAAGAACTTCAAGTCTCTGAAGAAAGAAATCAAAGAAGACCTCAGAAGATGGAAAGATCTCCCATGCTCATGGATTGGCAGGACTAATATAGTAAAAATGGCCACCTTGCCAAAAGCAATCTACAGATTCAATGCAATCCCCATCAAAATTCCAACTCAATTCTTCATAGACTTAGAAAGAGCAATTCTCAAATTCATTTGGAATAACAAAAACCCCAGGATAGCAAAAACTATTCTCAATAATAAAAGAACTTCTGGGGAAATCAGCATCTCTGACTTCAAGCTGTACTACAAAGCAATAGTAATAAAAACTGCATGGTACTGGTACAGTGACAGGCAGGTAGATCAATGGAATAGAATTGAAGACCCAGAAATGAACCTACAAACCTATGGTCACTTGACCATTGACAAAAGAGCTAAAACCATCCAGTGGAAAAAAAGACAGCATTTTCAACAAATGGTGCTGGCTCAACTGGAGGTCAACATGTAGAAGAATGCAAATTGATCCATTCCTATCTCCCTGTACAAAGCTCAAGTCCAAGAGGATCAAGGACCTCCACATTAAGCCAGATACACTGAATCTGATAGAAGAGAAAGTAGGGAAAACTCTGGAACATTTCGGCACAGGGGAAAAGTTCCTGATCTGAACACCAATGGCTTATGCTCTAAGATCAAGAATCAACAAATGGGACCTCGTGGAATTGCAAAGCTTCTGTGAGGCAAAGGACACAGTCAGAAGGACAAAATGGCAGCCAACAGATTTGGAAAAGACCTTTACCAATCCTATGTCTGATAGAGGGCTAATATCCAATATATACAAAAAATTCAAGAAGTTAGACTCCAGAGAACCAAATAACCCCATCAAAAAATGGGGAACAGAGCTAAACAGAGAATTCTCAACCAATGAAACTCGAAGGGCTGAGAAGCAACTAAAGAAATGTTCAACATCCTTAGTCATCAAGGAAATGTAAATCAAAACAACCCTGAGATTCCACCTCACACCAGTCAGAATGACTAAGATCAAAAACACAGGTGACAGCAGATGCTGGCGAGGATGTGGAGAAAGAGGAACACTCTTCCATTGTTGGTGGTATTGCAAGCTAGTACAACCACTCTGGAAATCAGTTTGACAGTCCCTCAGAAAAATTGACATAATACAACCTGAGAGCCCAGCTATACCACTCCTGGGCATATACCCAGAAGATGCTCCAACGTGTAATAAGGACACATGCTCCACTATGTTCATAGCAGCCATATTTTTAATAGCAGAAGCTGTAAACAACCCAGATGTCTTTCAACAGAGGAATGGATACAGAAAATGTGGTACATTTGCACAATGGAATACTGCTCAGCTATTAAAAACAATGACTCCATGAAATTCGCATTCAAATGGATAGAACTTGAAAATATCATCCTGAGTGAGGTAACTCAGTCACATAAGAATGAACACAGTATGTACTCACTAAGAAGTGGATATTAGCCAAAAAAGTTCGGAATACCCAAGATTCAATTTATAGCAACCATTGGACTGAGTGTGGGGTCCCAGATGGAGGAGTTGGAGAAGGGACTGAAGGAGCTGAGGGAGTATGCAGCCCCATGGAGGGAGCAACAGTGTCAACTGGCCTGATCCCCAGGTGCTCCAGGAGACTGGACCACCAACCAAAGAATACACATGGAGGAACCCATGGTGTTGGCCACATATGTGGCAGAGGAGGGCCTTATTGGCCATCAGCGGGAGAAGAGACTCTTGGGCCTGAGGGTGTTAGATGCCCCAGTATAGGGGAATGCCAGTGATGGAAGATGGGAGTGGGTGAGTGGATGGGTGAGGGAATACCCTCATAGAGGCAGGGAGAGAGGGAATGGGATAGGGGCTTCCAAAGGGAAGACCTGGAAAGGGGGAAACATTTGAAATGTAAATAAGGTATCAAAAAAAAAGAACTTAGTAGATAATAGTCTATTTTTATTTTTGTTTGTTACAGGCCTATGAAGAAATTGAGACATCCAAAGAGTTTTTAATTTAAATAAAGTTTTAGTATTAAAATTATGGCTTTAATGTCTGGATGTTGTCTGTGGGACTATTCTGAGCTCTGTGGGTTTACAGCCATGACTATAGCTGATAACAACTCAAAACCGTATGATTTACCCACAGCAGAAATCCTCTATTTAGATTACTTTATAGTGTTGCTGTAACATTTAGAAATTTAAAAATCCAAAGTATAAGCAATATTTTGTGACACACACCTGTAAACTCAACACGAGACTTGGGAGGCTGAGGTAGGATGAAATTGATTTCTAAGTCAGCTTGGTTAACATACGGAGGCCCTTTCTCAGTAATATGGAAGTTAAATATAGATAACATCTATTGAGTACAGGGAATGACGCACTGTGTACTCAGGTTAAACCACTGACCTACACCACTCCTTGGGTAGAAAAACAGTTTACTGGGGACAGTCTACTAGGCTGCCTCAAAACCTCCAAATGTAGAGAAGGACAGCTTCAACAGTTGGGCCGGAAAGCAAGTCAATTTTAATTAATAGTGAGCAGAATTGAGTCTTTGAGTGGATGTAGGTTATTTGGGTTAATCCTAACCCCCTAGATGCCCTTTACCCCTATTAACTGACCATTAAAGGTGAAGAAGTGGTGGAAATACTTACAAACCAAAACTTCACATTACCAGGTTTCTGAGGAATGCTGAGTTGGTTTCTCTTTATCCATTAAGAATCATTTTGTTACTGACCCTAGAAGCATTGCAGATGTGGCTGTTGTGTCACATGTGCATCACTAGGTGACAGAAAGGAGACAGGCCATGTCTATGCTCAGTGTTCTGACCTGTGAACATCTGAATGATGAGTAGCCTAACACTCCCTGAAAAAAAAAAAAAAAAAAAAGCTAATCTGATATAACCACCAGTCTCTCTCCAGGAGGCCTCTCCCCTCCTCCCCCAACCTCTTCTCAATAGGAGCTAACCTGAGAAAACCACAATCACTAGTCAGGCACCACACGGGTCTAAATGAGCTCCCACAGCTGGGAACAAGTCAGATATAGAAGAAGCCCACCTGGGTCCAAGGGTCCTGATGGAAGTGAGCCCAAGATAACCACCAGTCAATCACCATGGGGCCTGGGCAGGAGCTAGCCTGAGATGACCAACCAGACTGGTGTCACACAGTCCAGGCAGGAAAGACCATGGCTGAGATGACCTCTACCAGGAGCCATAATGCATGAGTAGGGCATAGCACTCCTGAGAGCACTCTTGAGACAATCCCAGGCACTCAGAGATCCCAGGCACCACCTAGAGGAGTAAGTGGTATATAAATGGAAGAGAAAGAACCAGAATGCTGTGGGCACAATGAAGAGAGGCAGAACTGGAGATTTAAGGGTAGCGAGGAACAGCCTGAAATGAATAGCCAGAGATGCCACCCAGGACCATGGTGGGGTCCTGACCTGTGCTGCCCCTAGACAGCTCTGGTACCCTGGAGAGTGGAACCTGAACCCTGCCTGAACAGCATAGTAGAGCTGGCCCTGGATCTGGGTGTTGCCTGCAAGTCAGCCTGGAGACCATGAGAGTGGGAGAGCTGGCTCTGCCCCTTGCTATTGGTGGCCTTGAATGGGCAAGCTGGGGCAGGGTAGGAGAGCTGGCAAGCTGACGAGCTCAGATACCTCCCAGGCCTAAATCCAGGGCTTTGAATTGGCCCACCACAACATCTACCTTATTACTGAACTGCTGTACTTCATGAAGGGGTCTATCCTACAGATCCAAAACTATAGGATCTCTATGACATAGGGCCATGACAAGATATTGAGAGGAGTCCCAGTGAGGTACCGGTATTGATGGTGTAGCAGAAGCCAGAAGCCTTGTATCACACCAATGACTGCAATGAATATTTGCAAGCAAAGAAGCGTGGACAAAATGTATAATGTGGACTACGCTGTGACACACTACAGCTTCCAAATGATATCTTTTTTTTTACTCTGCTGGGTGGGGTTGCAAGGGTGGACTGCAGGTATGAGGGGAAACAAATTGAGTGGGATTGGGATACATGATGTGAAATTCACACACACAAAAACAATAAACAGCTTTTTAAAAAAGATTTATAGTAGAAGAAAAAGAAAAGAAGAAGAAAAAGAAGAGGAGGAGGAGGAAGAAATTACTCTGTTTACCTAGTAAGAATCTGGCCTGGGTTGGGGTGGGCTTAGATCATTATCTAAGGACATTATCAGCAGCACTGTCATTTGGCCTAGTTTGTGACCTAACAACAACATGCAAAGTTAAAAATAACATGCTATTTCATTCTGATTTTCCTACTCTTGTAGTACTAAGAATTCTCTCTGTCTTCATGCATGATAGACAAGCGCTCAAACTATGAATTTTGTCTATGCTGTTGGGGTTCATGGCTAGGTTCATGGCTTTGTGTGTGCTTATCATGTGCTCTGTTTCTGAGCTATGTTCCCAGGCTACAAGTAAAGTGAAAATTTCCCAGACACTGTAAACTACTCCCTAATATCTGTCTATCATTTAGAAATATATTAAATTACCATATCTTATCAGTTTCTAAAATCCCTCTATTTTGTGATCACAAGTTGTGCTGGCTTATTTTGTGTCAACTTGATGAAAGCTAGTGTTATATGAGAAGAGACAACTATAGTTGAAAATATGCTTTCCTAATATTCGACATTAGGAACGTCTGTAACTTTTTGTTTTCATTAGTGTGAGAGGTTCCGTATCTCACAGTGGATGGTCCCATCCCTGGGAAGTTCCTGAGGTCTATAAGAAAACAGGTTTTGCAAGCTCTGAGGAGCAAGCCAGTAAACAGCACTTCTCCACAGCGTCTGCTTTAGTTCCTGCCACTAGGTTCCAGCCTGCAGTTCCTACCTCAACTCCCTTTGATGTTAGATTATAATGTGGAACTGTGACTGAAATAAACCCCTCCCCCCCAAGTTGCTTTGTGTCATGGATTACATCATAGCAATAGACAGTAAATAAAATCTCATGATGTCATTATTTTAATATATTTATTGGACAGTAAGAATAATGAGAGCGCAACATGTAAAAATGGTGAATAGCAATTATTCATATTTACATTCACATTGTAAATATGAATAATTTTAGAACAAAATTTTTAGAAAAAAAAAGAGTTAAAAATACTGTTGTTTTTTAACCTCATCTTTGATCAACAAAAAAATAGAATAAGTACATTTTCTTACTGTTCATGTGTCCTTATAAAATGGCTTTGAATTCACAGAATGCTTTCTAGCCCAACCATGAGTATGTATTTTGGTAGACAATATCTGACCACCCTAGAGTAATGCTTATTCTATGGGGATGACCATCTTTTGAAATATAGAATATTGCATTCCAAGGTCTACAAAGGGCCCTAAGAATAAGGTAAATAGAAAGCTGTATGTCTTTCTTACTTTCAAAAAGCTGTCAATAACAGTTGCAGTAAATATATTATAGCATAGAATAAAAGTTTCTTCTAAGTCAGGTGGTGGTGGTGCACACCTTTGATCTCAGCACTTGGGAGGCACAGGCAGGTGAATTTCTGAGTTCGAGGCCAGCCTGGTCTACAGAGTGAGTTCCAGGACAGCCAGGGCTACACAGAGAAACCCTGTCTCGAAAAACCAAAAAAAAAAAAAGTTTCTTCTAAAGCATCATAACTATATGTGGGCGAAAAGCTGTTTTTAGCAAACCTTCCACAAAATTTGTCTAGTGTTTTTTCTGCCTTCAGAAAGACCTCGCTCTGCTTTCAGCTCACCCCTGAGACTCATCAATTCAGCAGTTAGGCTGAATCATTTATTAGATTAGTGGCCTACAGAGAAATGCCCAGTGTGAGTCAGAGAGAGCTGGGAGTTGCCTGCAGGTTCTTTGAAGCTGAGCTCTAGAAGCAGAGGGCAAACTTAAATTCCTCAGTTCAGTACACTTTTAATGTTAAGAACCTGAGGTCCACTCTGTTGCCTTTTCATTAGCTTTAGGGGCTGTCTGAAGTGATATTTCTGTCTGCCACTTAGGTGATGGATGCCAAGTAAAGGAATTAACTCAATAGATGTCTGGAACAACTTCTTAAATCCTCTAGGATAAGAGTAAGGGTCTCTCTGGCTCCTCCTGTTTTCTCATAATCCCTGGGTAAGATTTACACTATGTTTAATAGATGTTTACCTGGATGTATATTTTCAATGTGTTAATCTGAGAATTAGAATCTTTTCCTGAAAGTGATCTCAGAATTAATTATTTTTGTATTGAACCAGTACACAGTGCAATGGGGAAAACACATGCTAGACAATATAAAATTCAGAATTAAAACGAATCAGAAATTATATATTTTAAAACACTAAAAGATGTCTATTTCCTGGATTGAAAGAGGAAAGCAAGGGGTGGTACAATTTTGACAGAATTTTTTTTTTAATTTACTAAATGTAGAAATTACATTCTATAGATAATTTTTAAAAATTAAAAAATGGCCTCTCTTTCAGGCTTTATATGGACATGGAATTCTATCTGTCAAGAAAAGAAGGTAAAATTTCATTTTCCAGACTCAGCCTTCTGCCCTTCTTCTACCATGCACTACTAACTGGTGAGTTTTTCAGTTTTGTTTTTTTGTTTGTTTGTATGGTTTTGTTTTGTTTTCTTTAAAGCATATTTTATAGTGGAATTTCCTTTTGAAGAAATACAGAAAGATTAAATTTGAATAAATTTAGTCAGGACTTACAGACTCGTTCCCAAATGCAGAGGGATTTTGTGACATTTTGAAATTATGTGCTAGTGATTTTAATTATGGATTTTAGTTATTTGTGTGAATGAAAAGCTCACCATTCAATTACCAGTTGCTGTGTGCATGGTTTAAAAGAGAATGTGATAGCAGCATCTCTAAGTAGAAGTTATCTTTACCTACCTGAGATTGCTGTCTCTCACCCCACCACACACACACACACACACACACACACACACACACACACACACACACACACACACACCAGATGGTGCATCCTTGGTACCATTTTCTTTCAGCTTCCTCTGAGATCCATGTATGGTCAGTCCAGCCTGAAGTTTGGATCCACTTTTCCAAGGTGTTTATCTTTGCTCTGTAGACTTGTTTAGCATCCATACTACATTGCCTAGAGCCACTGGCTGTCAAAAAACAAAAAACAAAAACAAAAACACGGCACTGTACCCCAGCAACTTTGACTCTATTAAAATCAGCAAAGTCAAAATAGATATAAAAAAGCCTAGCAATCCCCTGCCCCTGTGACCTCACCCACTTCAGTAAGACTAGAGGTTTTATTGTACAATAGTAATACCTTTACATGAAATGAGGACTGAGTTCCCTCTTATTCCACATCTGGAGCAAATTATTCATGCAAACCCAGGCCAGTTGCTGAGAGTGACTAGTGGGAACAGTGGTTCACTTTTCCTGAGGGATTTTGGTTACTAAAGTGGTCTTTGGAATGTGTTAGAGAGTAAGAAAGTTGAATTTTCAGGACTGTGGATGCTATACTTGAAGGATGAGATCATTCTTCTGCTACCACAAATTTTAATATGCTTATGATATCTGATGGTATGCATAGTTTAACATCTCAGTATGATATTGGGAGTGATGCAGCCATCTGCAGTGACTGTGCAAATGCAGGAGGAGAGTCAAGGAAATTATGAGGTGCATGTGGGGCCTTGATCCCAGAGCTGTGGGCCTGGATCAAGACAGTGTTGACCCTAGTCGCCACTGGGCTGGTGATTCTCCTTCCGCCACCCTGGCTAGAGTTTTGAGATAATTGTTTTTCTTCACGCCTTATGTTGGCTCTTTCCAAAACTGAGTATGGCAAAGGCTACAAATACTATGTAAAGATACTTCATTTAGACTAAGCCAGTAAATAATGTCTTTCTAGGTCAAAACTGACAATAAAGACTATTTTCCTTGCTTGTGGATAACTACTTCATTATACAATTTACTTTTTTTCCAACTCAACAACATAAATGCCTGCCTGAGGGAATGGGAAATGGGCTGTATGAGTCACAACAGCTTCTCCAGTTACGCTGGTCTTGAAATTATGTAGAGGTGGAACTACATTAAAATGATTTCTTTATCTTTCCTTAAGACAGGTGGGGTGTGCGTGTGTGTGTGTGTGTGTGTGTGTGTGTGTGTGTGTGTGTGTGTATGTGTGTGTGTATTCACTCAGATATAACACAGGTCTCATTACAGCAGGAGATACAAAGATAACTAGAAGCCATAATCGTATATTTCCTCAAGCAAAAGTTTATCACTTAGACAGCTAGGATATTTTTCTTTTAATTAAAAGAAAACTGATCTTTCCTAAGGAGATCTCAGATAAGATACTTGGTAGACATTCTGTTTGATGGGAGCCTGTTGACAGCCATTCATATCTACTGACCCCAGTGTTCTGCCCTGTCATGACATTTTATAAAAAGTTCTAGAGTTATCAAAAGTAAGTACAGATGTTCTCAGTTTTCTTACACTATCCTTATCAAGTTCTCCATGGTCACAACATCAGGCACATTTTTATACAATAGCATAGTGAAATAGGAATTTTTTTTTTTTAAGTAGGATTAGTCATGAGAAGACACAGGTTTTAGTCACTAGTTAAAGTTGCTTTGGCTTAAAACATGAACCATTTAATAACATGATGGAATTTGTCTTATAGTCTGAACATTTATGTTCTTTTTCGATGCAACAAATACCTAGAGAAAATTCCTTTGCTCTTATGTCATGAACATTATTACTGGTTTTCTTGTCATCATCAAAATGTAAACGACAACCTGATAGGAGAGAGAGAGCAAAACAATCATCTAATTACCATGCACTGTTAACCAATGGAGGTGTGTCTCAGATAAGCAACCTGCGTCCTTTGACATCAAATCACGAGTTCTTCACAATAAACACCACTGCAGATCACAGAGTTAGATGGTTATGCGTGACCTACGTTCTTATAGATAATCTCATTACAACACTAATCTGACCAGGCCCGAGTCTCTACTGCTCATTCATATATAGAATTCTACTTAATGCAATTGGATAGTTCCTAGGTTAATGATCCAAGATTTCATTGTGACTGTGAACATTCATATAAAGGTTTGTAATACTCTTGGTAGCAGAAAGAATAATTTTATGTTAGTAAAATGTATGTGATCCTCTGTGAGGTAACAAAAGAAGTCCAATTAGATAATTTGAAGATTACAGTTTCCATTCAGAAAAATATGGCAACTCCAACAATCTAAAATATTATTATGATGAGTTTTCCAGTTTCTATGTATGCCAAATAGTACCTCTGTGTCAATAGCACAAATAGTAAATCCCGACTGAAACAAACAAACAAACAAACAAAACCTTTGCTAAACAACTTGTTTTCCCTATTTAGAAGTTACAATTGATACATAGTCTTCTCAGCCAGTCTTCAGTGTGGTAATCTCAAATAAATTTCAAACTAGTGTGGTGAAGCAAAGAGATCACTCATAAGGTCTTTGTTTTTAATTTCTATATAAAAGGTATATATATGTATATATATATATATATACACATATATATGTATATATATATGTATATACATATATCTTCATAAAGAGATATAGGAAAGAACAACATGTCAATGGCTATGAGGGATTTGGAAATAGAAGAAAAGTATATGGGACAGGAAAGGGAGGGTAAGGGAGAGGGAAGATGGGAAGAAGGAGAGGAAGAGGAGGGGAAGGAAGAGGAGGGAAGGTGAGGAGAAAGGGAGGGATGAGAAGGAGAGGAAGGAGAGAGTAGCGAGAGAAAGAGAGAGGGAGAAAGAAGGAAAGATAGGTGGGGGAGGCAGTGACAGTGGGGAGGACGGGGGCAGGGGTTGCCTGACCCTGTCTTGCTTAGTTTTAAGAAGTCCCAACGTTAATAAGATTGTTAGAGTACATTCAAGGTGTTTTCGGTGGAGGCGTGCATCACATTAGGGTTCAGGAGCCAATGGCCAATGGCTACAGTCAGACATGGAGCTCTGGATTCTTCCGACACTATTGACTGGGAGCTAGTTTCATACACTTGATTATTTATTTTTTTATGAATTTTAATTCCCTCACCCATACAAAGGAGCCACTAAGTAGTCTAATAAGTTAAAGGGGCAATGAAATAATGCACATAAAACAATTTAAGCATACTATGTTTCAAATAAAGGGTATTTTCACTGTCTGCAGAACTACAGCTGGAAACAAGCAAAGATGTTCTCACATAAAGAAATGATAAAAATCTATCTTAGCATTAAAGCTATTTAAAGCTGTATTTTAGCATTATAGACTCAATGGACAATGAAGCCACGGGGAGGTAGACTTTTTTTTTCAATACCTCAACATATGGAAACATACCAAAAAAGAGGACAGACTACTAGATTGGATGGAGTTGAGCAATAAGAAACTCAGTGCCGATATTCAGCATGACCTGAGAACCTTTCCCTCTACGCAGGATTTCATGTTTAAAACATAAGAACAAAATAAGACATGTTGCAGCCTGACCGCAGAGATTCACGCCAGATATGCTTTTCTTCAGATTTCTCTTTTACTGAGTGACAGGAGAAGAAAAGAGGTCCAAACAGTGTAGAATGTGACCACAATATTATTCTGTCTTGTAACTGAAAGGAAAAATCCAAATATACAATAGAGGAATGGGGTTAAAAGCTTAGAGCTATTTACTCTAACAAGTACACGTTAATGATTACCAGCTGAAAAGGGGAAAAGGAAACATTCTTATTCTGACTGTCAAAAGAGAATACGTATGTGGAGTGGCTCAGAAATGATGCCCCTTGTTTATGAGGCACCTTTTCCCTGGGAATGGTCCTCCTGGCAGCTGAGCTGTGCAGGTGCCGAACCGGAAGCATGTTCTGCCAGCTTGCTGATGATTGGCATCTTTACAGGATGTCAAAACAAAAACAGAATGGCTTTTGTTGCCAGTATAACAGGTTTGCAGAGATGTAACTCATGGCTTTTTATACATTTGTGTGGAACTTTCCATGGATCCCTCATGTTCCTGAGGTCATCGTTATCACTCACTGCATGGACAAAGACTAAATGGCTTTTTTTTTTCTTCATTAATTTACTTATTTTACATCTGGATTGCTGCTCCTGCCCCAGTACCCCTTCACACAGTCCCCCCTCCCATCCCCTATTTCCCTTCTCCTCTGAGAAGGTTGGGAACCCGCTGGGTATCCCCCAAGCCTGCACATCAAGTCTCCGCAAAGTTAGGTGCATCCTCTGGCACTGAGGTCAGAAAAGGCAGTCCAGTTAGGGGAACTGATTCCACAGACCTGAAAAAGCTTTAGGGACAGCCCCGTGCTCCAGTTGTTGGGGGAATTCAATTCCCCCACCTCACCAATGGACAGATCATTGAAACAAAAACTAAACAGAGAAACTATGAAATTAACAGATGTTATAAACCAAACAGACACAATTCTACAGAACCTTTCACCCAAGAGTATACCTTCTCAGCACCTCATGGAACTTTCTTCGAAATTAACTATATAATAACTCATAAAGCAAGCCTCCACAGTTACAAGAAGATTGAAAAAAAAAAAAAAACACATAAATCTTATCAGATCACCATGGATTAAAGCTGGACTTCAACAACAAAAGAAAAAATAGAAAGCCTACACACTCATAGAAACTGAACAACTCTCAACTTTCAATGATTACGTGGTCAGAGAAGAAAGAAAGAAAGAAAGAAAGAAAGAAAGAAAGAAAGAAAGAAAGAAAGAAAGGAAGGAAGGAAGGAAGGAAGGAAGGAAGGAAGGAAGGAAGGAAGGAAGGAAGGAAGGAAGGAAAGAAAGAAAGGACTTTCTAGAATTCAATGAAAATGAAGACAAAACATATCCAAACTTGTGGGACACAATAAAAGCAATGCTAAGAGGAAAATTCATAGCACTGAGTGCCTTCATAAAAAAATTGGAGAAATCTTATACTAGCAACTGAACAGCACACCTGAATGATCAAGAACAAAAAGAAAAAAGCACATTCAAGAGAATTAGACAGCAGAAAATAGTCAAACTCAGGGCTGAAAGAAATCAACTAGAAACAAAGAAAACAATACAAAAAAATCAACAAAACAAAGAGCTGGTTCATTGAGAAAATCTACAAAGATAATCAACAAGATAAACAAACCCTTAGCCAAAAAAAAAAAAAAAAAAGTCAGAAAGTCAGTATCCAAATTAACAAAATCACAAACTGAGGAAATTTAAAAATATCATTAGATCTTACTTCAAAATCCTTTGCCTCACAAAACTGGAAAATTAAAATGTAATAGATGATTTTCTAGATAGATAACACTTACCAAAATAAAATCAAGATCAGGCAAACTATCTAAACAGTCATACAACCCTTAAGGAAATAGAAGCAGTCATCAAAAACTTCCCAACCCAAAATAAAAGTCCAGGACCAGATGGTTTTAATTAAGAATTCTACCAACTTTCAAAGAAGAGCTAATACCAATACCCTTCAAACCATTCAACAAAATAGAATCAGAAGAGATACTGTCAAACCCATTCTATGAGTCACAGTCACCCTGATACCTAAAACACACAAATACTCAGCAAAGAATCTCAGACCAATATCTCTTATGAATATCAATACAAAAAATACTCAAGAAAATACTCACAAACAGAATCGAAGAACACATCAAAAACATCACCCTCCATGAGCAAGTATACTTCCTCTTAGGGATGCATGGATGGTTCAATATATGAAAATCAATCAACATGATTTACCATATAAACTAACTGAAAAGAAAAAAATCACATGATTATCTCATTAAATGCTGAAAAGCCTTTGACAAAATCCAATACTCCTTCATTTTAAAAGTCTTGGAGATAGCAGGGATATAAGGGATAATTATGCATATACCTAAATGTAATAAAAGCAATATACAGCAAGTCAATAGTAAACAAAAATTAAATGGAGGGAAAATTGAAGCAATCCCACTAAAGTCAGGGACAAGACAAAGCTGCCATTCTCTCCCTATTAAACATAGAATTTGAAGTAATAGACAGAACAATAAGACAACAAAAGGAGATCAGGGAATACAAATTGGAAAGGAAGAAGTAAAGGTATCACTATTCAAGGATGATATGATAGTATGTGTAAGTGACCCCCAAAAGTCTATTGGAGAACTCCTACAGCTAATAGTTTCAGCAAGGTGTCTAGATACAAGCTTAACTCCAAGAAATCAGTAGCCCTCTTTTATACAAAGGTACAAAGGATAAGTGGGCTAAGAAAGAAATTATGGAAACAACACCCTTCATAATAGCCACAAATAATACAAAATATCTTGATGTAACCTAATCAAGTAAGTGAACGATCTGCATGACAAGAACTTCGAGTCCCTGAAGAAAGAAATTGATGAAGATATCAGGAGATGGAAAGCTCTCTCATGATCGTGGATCGGTAGGATTAAAGTAGTGAAAATGGTCATCTTACCAAACAATCTAAAGATTTAATGCAATTCCTATCAACATTCCAACGTAATATTTTACAGACCTTGAAAGAGCAATTCTCAACTTCATATAGAAAAAAAAAAAAAAAAAACAGGATAGCTAAAACAATCCTGAACAATAAAAGAACTTCTGTAGCTATCACCATCCCTAACCTCAAGCTGTTTTGCAGAGCAATAGTGATAAAAACTGCATGGTATTGGTATAAAGGGCATTTTAAATGCTGAAAGTTAAACTAGTAGGATTATATACAGTGTATATTAATATTTTGAATTTTACATTTAAAATGGTAGTAAATGTCAAAATTCTGACAATATTTATTTTGAACCAACTTTGAGTAACTTTTAACAAATGTAATTTTTGGGGGAAATGCCTGATCTCTCTGTACAAAACTGCAAAAATCTCTGCTCAGTTTTCTTCTAGAAAGCTATTCTTTGATTCTGGAAATAGCCAATTTTTTCGATATTTAACATTCTGGTCATTAATTGTTAATATAGGACTTGTTATAATTTTTGTTCATGTCTTTCTTCAGTTTTTCTTCATTTTAGGAAAATTATACATGCTGCTATGTTTTTGTGTCTGATAAAATAAAGACAGGTTATAACTTAAATGTGGAAGGAATATTATAAATTAGCTCTTAGGTATTAAAAAGTAGTTTATTGTAAAATTTGGACTAGCATCTATCCATTATATTACTTGATGGAGAAACCAGCAGTTGTTTTATGAAACATACATTTCCATTAACTTTCCGCAGCAGAATCATTACATATTTAATTAGCATCGTTTAGATTTGTCCAATTTTCATTCTTATTGTCATGAAATTAGTTCAGCACCTGTAGTGCTTTCTACAAATGGGGTCATGCCATAATTCCAATTTCCTTTGCCAGCTTTACTGAAAACTAACTACTAACGTGTTGAAATTCCCTTTCAGTTGACAATATCCAGGTGGTTCTTGTCTTTTCTCCCAAAGGCAAACAAGCCCATGCAGTATAAATGTATAATACAGTATCTTTTTCCATTGTAGTGGGCTACAATGTACAGGGTCGATCTAATGAAGACACAATACAGATCATGCAATTTTATTCTTCCTGATGGGAAACAACTTCAGGAAATAGTTGTGCTGTGTGTGTGAAGGTTGCAGAGTCAGAGCCAGAGCAATATGTGTCCAGAAGTGTTTCCAGCCTCTTGCAGTTTCACAGTGGAGATGCTAAGAACAGGAAGCATGGGGCGATCCTTAGCTGTGCAGAGTGTTTAGAAGTCTACAGAATCGTTGACATCATGACATTACTCACTGTTTACAGAGTGCCCTCCAGATATGTGACAAAACTACCTTCTGCATATCCACACCCCACACCCCAAATACTCCCAAAGAACTACTGCCTTCTTCCCGTCCACATACTTACCCAGACTTTCCCATGGTACCACTGTAACTTCATCTTGTGCTTTATTAATGCCTTTACAGTAGCCATTTCTATGCTTTAAAACTAACTCAAGTCTGAACTTCAGTTGTGCTACTAAATTGCTATGTTTGCATCTTTAGATTTTTTTTTCAATATATAAATCTGTAACCAATCTTGGTATAATTTCATTTACATAAATGAAATGAAAGTTTTTAAGAATATATACAATGTTTATTGTAAATATATACTGTATAACCACTATTAAGACAAATCTCTGATATAAATGATCAGCAATATTGATGACAGTGAGTTATATGTCTCATCATGTGGGCTTTGAGTCATTCTTCTGTTAAGTGACAAGACAGAGCCTGGAGTTACAGCACTGAAGAAGCAAGAAGCGTTTCAAGTTCCTGTTAGCAAGTTGCAATACAAGGGGAGGTAAATAAATGAAAATATTAAATATTCTTCCTGGAAAAACACAGGTGTGGTGCGAATAACTACGTAAGATAACTAGAAAAAATCAGGAAATTGGAGCTCAAAAAGACGGTCAATTCTGCCAGCTTTTATAGATACAAAGACACAGAACTCCTTTGATGCACACAAGGGCTCTAGCACATGACTTCTACAATTACCTTTATTTGGAGAAGGTTTTTCAGCTACTATGGAAGAAAATAATGTTCTATCCTATTTGCTGCATATCTTTAATAGAACCATTTAGACATGTAAATGCACATTTCTGGTCCTGAGGCCCTGGAAAGATTCTCAAAGCTAAGCTTTTTACAACACCGAAGGAGCACCTCTTGTGTCGAGGGTTTCAGAATCACTGGATGCTGGATCCAAAAATTATAAACTACCATCTGAAATTAGAGCCTTTGATTTCTTAATATTTCATATCATGTCTCATAATTAACTTTTGTTGATTTTTGTTTGTAGAGACTCTTCACTACTGTTAGTCTCTTTCTTTATTTTCCTTTTTTTTTTTCTTGGTCGTGTTTTGAGTGATAGCCAAGACTTCACATATATGGGGCAAATGCTCTGTTACTCTGCTTCGTGCTCATCCATTTCCTGATACCATAGGAGAGACACAAATTCTTGAAAACAATAAGTGCTGGAAGGTTTAGGAAGTGGAACCTGGGAGAGATGACAGGTCACAGCATGTAAAATGCCCTGAGGCAGAATGTGAGGCTCCACTTCCTCTGAGTTCTGGACATGAAATGATTGGTTTTATTTCGACATATGTTCCCACCCAGTTATGCAACCCCAGAAACCTGAGCCCAAAGCTGCTGTATTTGGTAAATCCTAGACTTTGTGTTTCAAGAATGTAGCCAAATGCATTACTTGTAGAATACAATATCTTGTGTGTCTATTACAGAGTTTAAAATCCAGCATAGAACTGAGGAGAAACCTGAGAGTGTCTATTCATGAATCCCTAGGGATATCCTTGAGAAGAGAGGAACATTCTAGATCTTGACTCTATCACTCTCAGTTTCTTGATTGTGACACTCCATTAATGATTTTTATCCTTGGAGAAAAGAAAGCGTTCATATAACATCTCTGTGTTGTTTATTATACCTGTCTATGAATCCATTGTTTTCAAAAGAAAAAGATTAATTCTAAAAGAAATACTTAGTTAACTTAGGAACTAAATACATTCTGTGTATAATTTCACAGTGAGCTTATGTAATAGAATATCTTCATTAATTCTGTCAATTAAATTTCATATGAGCAGGTGCTTATAGGTATTATGTAATGAACATCAATGGTAACTGAGCTTCTTCTGTTACCGTGGAGGTAGAATACAGTAGAGCTTCGTTTTAATTTCGAATACTAGAAATATTGTTCAAATGGAAGCAAATTGAGGCTACTTTTGTAAATGACTTTTTAATGCATGGAAACTTTCTTCAACTTGTTATCAATGATGGCTTATCATTTGGATAATTAGCTCCACCCTGTGACATTGCAAAACTGAGTCTCCACACTGAAATATTTTATCAAAAACCTTCCATATTCTCTGCCATGTGGCTGAGGGTGCTTATCAAGTGCCATGTTGTTTGCCCACCATGAATAATGGAACTCATCTGTCCTCGGACCATGTGACTCATCAGTGTCTGGTTCCCCACAAATGAAGAAGAATAACCAAGGGAGGAAAAAGGAGAGTAGAAGAAAAGAATTCTGAAGTTGGGATTGGACAATCCAAGACGGTGAGAGGAATTTCCCCTCTGAACTGTATTCTCCTGACAGGTAATAATGAATTGGGTGAATGCATAAGCAAGGATAAGATTTAAGAACTTTGAATGTAGAAAGTGGCCTCCCCCAGCACGGGAGCACAGGAACCTTGGCTATTGGGCAGAGCCAAGCAGACACCCAACACTAACTCATGTGGTTGTTGTTGTTGTTGTTGTTTGTCCTTAGTGAAAAGAATCCAAAACATTGTCTATGAATACCATCTTAGTTTGTATAAATTATACAGACATTATATAATTGTTCAGTAATTAAATGGACTGTTAATTCTGTAATATTGTATTAGTTCTGTAAACTCTATCTAAGGCTCCAGTTGAAAAAAGGAATCCTGATTGTTAGACATGTACAGAATAAGCTTCCATTGCCCACAAAGGACAGAACCAACTGGATCTTATAACCTAGAGAAAGTCCAAAGAATGCCTAGTTACTATGGTATAGTAGCAAGTCTGCACCATTATAACAAACACTTGAAATCAATCACCTTATAAGAAAAAGGTTTATTTCAACTCATCTTGAAGAGTCTTGGCCTGTGATTGGCTGGGCCTGTTGCTTTAAGTCATAGAAAGGCCACACATCAAGACAAAGAGCATGTAGCAGACCAAAGTCACTAAGCTTCCCTCGGGGATGAAACAACAGAGAATGAAGATGGAGCTTCAGCCCAAACTCTCCTTCAGGAAATGCTCTCTTTCTCCTGCTCCATTCCAGTGCTTCCAGCCTCCAGCATACTGCAGGCCAAGCCTTCATCTGATAGACCTTCAGGGGACTTTTGTGATCAAACTTCACATCACCACAAGCAAAGTACTGACAGTGGTATGGTGTATATATTCTGTCTCCCTGTGTTGCACAAAAGAGATCAAATCACCCTCATTAAAGGTTGTATGGATGTTGGACAACTACCAGTTTAAGAGACAACCATAGTACATATTTCTTTACTTGCCTACTCTGAGCATCCTCTGGAACTGAGGAGCCTTGGCATTCATACTCTCCACTGTACTCCATTGCTGGGGGAATGAGCAGACACTCAGAAATTTCTCTTGAATGAATCATCCCATCTTATTCAGCCATAATACAACACCGTGAAGACACTGCTGGTCTCATTTCATGAATGATGAAAATTAGATTCACCAAGGTTGAATTATGAATCAAAATTTTCAAATGGAACTAGCCTTGTCTCCAAAACTCCAAATGGTTAAAGCAACCTTGAAACTTTTGAGAAGAAAGTAAAGAAAAAATGATTTGTGAATAAGTGCCATGCTGTTCTAAGTACACAACTCCTTAACCCTTCTATATGTCATATGTTGCCATGATTTTTTTTACCAACTCACCCATCGGTAGGAAATTAGCCATGGACTTAGCAGCTGTATTAATATGTTTTGTACTGTATCAAATTATAATTTGATGATAATCTACTTATACCTCTAATTATATTTTTATTAATTTAATTTTTTATTTTTAATTTAGTGGTAGGGTCTTAGTATACATTACTGGCTGGTCTAGAACCCTCTATGTAGACCAGGCTAATCTCTAGAGAGTTGCCTGTCTCTGACTCCTATGTACATGGATTAAAGAGGTATGCCACACAAATGGATGGAACTTGAAAATATCATCCTGAGTGAGGTAACTCAATCACAAAAAAAGAACACGGTTCGTACTCACTGATAAGTGGATATTATCCCAAAAGTTCAGAATATCCAACATTCACTTCACAGCAACCATTGAACTGAGCGTGGGGTCCCAGATGGAGGAGTTGGAGAAAGGACTGAAGGAGCTGAAGGAGTTTGCAGCCCCATGGAGGGAGCAACAGTGTCAACTGGCCTGACCTCCCATGCTCCCGGAGACTGGACACCAACCAAAGAATATACATGGAGAGACCCATGGTCCTGGCCACATATGTGGCAGAGGAGGGTCTTGTTGGCCATCAGGGGGAGGAGAGGCCCTTGGGCCTGAGGGTGTTAGATGCCCCAGTATAGGGGAATGCCAGGGAGGGAAGATGAGAGTGGGTGGGTGG
>CM052704.1:59537016-59596868 GCA_028551405.1 Uromys caudimaculatus
ACACACACACACACACACACACACAAAGAAGTATGCCACAATACCTGGAGAATTATATTTCTTCATTGCTATCAATTTTGATAGGCAAAAGTGAGAATTAATATATATCTCACATAGTACAGACACTATGTCACAAAATGGTCGTTCAACATAGTGGAATGTTAGACACAGGAGGAAAGGTGGATTAATGAGCTCCAACTCTGCGTGTTTGCCGTGTGGGAAAGTTGCAATCCAAAGAACTTCATATTCTGGTTCTAGACCAATGGCAGAAAGGACAATCTGCTATATCTACTAAAATACAAAACAAAACACAAGCAAAGACTGGAGCTTCTCAGTCCACCTTGAAACTCAATGGGGTGATGAGAAATGAGCTTCCAAAAATGCTAGTTAAAAAACAATACAAATACAAGCATACTTTGTAACAGTGATCAGGTAGTTATATTTTAATATATTCCATATACACAAACTGTCGATTCTATATTTGACTTAGCTTCTATATTTTAAGAATAGCTTTTCTGTTAATGAAAAATATATTTTTCTCATTTGTGTGATTAAATGAATTTTCTCCCCACAAACCCCCAGTCACCACATGCACTAGAATAGGTACAGAGTAGAGTCATTATGAATTCCTCAGTGACAAATGTGAGCACAAGGCTCCTCGATCTTTCCACACCAGCCCCATGACTGACTATTACTTAATATAGTTGAAGAAAGTAAGGTAAATCAAAGGAAAGCATTTTTAATCAGTGCTTTAACTATGTGATTCATTGTGCCTTCTTAAAGAAAAGTGCTCCCCTCAGTAAATGAAAAACTCATTACCTGTAAAAGCTGTTTACTTCTACTTAATGATTTCTTCTAATAGGGAGATAAATTGAACAACAACCTTTGAAGCCTATTAGCCTGAACAATTTCACAGGAACCAAAGTTAATGTTGTGCTGTAGGTTGTTGATCAACTAATCTGAAAGTAATGAAATATCAGCCTGCAAAGTCTTCTGTTAAAGTGCACACAGCTAGCTTTAAACAACTGCACAGCCCAGATGAATCTGACTCACATAACAAAGTAACCAATGTATATGACAAATGAGATCAAGTTAGCCCGTGGGAAAACCTTTCTTAACTGCCATTTATTATTTGTGGTGCTTACAACATTAGTTACATGAGCAGAAAGAAAATTTGCCAGGAAAATTGGCAGAATTAACATAAACTGTCTGATAATTATTTCTTATTCTAGGAGCCTAATACAAAGACGCCTTAACATAGAAGAGATTGCTCTTCATTCGAACACACGATCCTAAGAACTGGCCACTAACAGAAATAGGTTTCTATAAAATTAGCATTGTCAAAGACCCATGTCCTTAGATGCCCCTTGAATATGGTAGAGCTTCTATTGATTGACATGTAGATTGGAGATGGTAATTTGACCTGTTTCAAAGGGCTATATGACATGTTCAATAACGCATGTCAAGCATTTACACATGTACATAGTTTATTACATTTATTAACCATAGTTGCTAGTGTACTATTGTCCAATAAAATGGAATAAATTTTAAAAATCCTCAATTGATTTTAATTAAGCATGCAGTAAAAGGAGATGAGCAAGCACAGTACCCTTGGTATTTAGAAAACCTGGCCCAATTCTTCCTGTGGTTCAGCACAAGTAATTTTTGAAAATGAAGTAGAGATATGACTGTCACCTTCAACTTTTCTCCAGCATCCATAAATCATCTAGATATAGAGTCAGATGAGGGCTAATTTATTAAAGCTTAAATTTAATTTGCTGAGAATGCTCGGGTATTTGTTTATATACGGTAAAGGGTATTTACTACATGTGTTTGAATATACATTCAATAGCTAGTTTTCCATCAAACTTAATTATTCTGAGTCTGCAAAATATGCAAAGCTCTCAAATCCTTTCTCCACATCGACTGGAAGTGTTCTGATCCATTAGTATATACATGTTCATTTCTTCCATAAGGATTTATGTTGATGCAAAATGAAATGAGATTGTTCTTTCTGCTGAGTTTACTGTCCCATTATACTTGGGACATTCCTTTCCTTCTGCACCATGCTCCAATTTCTTCCTGGGCAGATCCATCATTTGAAATGGTGTCATGTGCATTTCAAACATTTTAGAGTTTACAGGGCAATCTCTCACTTTCCCAATTCTAGAGCCCACACCCTAGCTTGCCACTATAGTGCACACCTAAGTCTATCTGGAGGCTTTTTCTGGCTTATTCTGAGCCTGTCCTCACCATTCTAATG
Source organism: Uromys caudimaculatus (assembly GCA_028551405.1). Classification (NCBI taxonomy): domain Eukaryota; kingdom Metazoa; phylum Chordata; class Mammalia; order Rodentia; family Muridae; genus Uromys; species Uromys caudimaculatus. The sequence goes on from CM052704.1 coordinate 59,539,280, forward strand.
AAACACGGTACATGTACACAGTGGAATACTACCCAGGAATGAAAAGGAATGGACTCTTAGCATTTGTAGTAGGAGACCCTTATGAAATAAGTCAGACGAGATAAACACCTTGATTTCAGTCAAGTTGAATCTTCCAAAATGTAAACTGACTTCATAGAATTTGTAAATGAAATGGATTCTTTGCAAAATGATGTGGAGTCAGATACTAACTTCCTGTTAGATAAGAGTAACAGGTTCCTACAAACTACTGGCATAGGGTGGTTACAGTTGACACTAATACATTGTGTATTTCAAAAAGCTAGAAATAGGATTTTGAAAGATTTACCATAAAGAAGTGATAAATATTTGAGGACATGGTTATATTTAACCTAATTTAAATATGGCACAATAAAGAAGTGTACGGAAACACTACACTAATTATTTTCTACAATTTTTATGAATCACTTAAACTGTGCATTAAAAAGAAATGAAGGAACATGGCAGCACCGTCCTGTACTTCAGAAGAGTTTCTGATCTCCACATAAACACATAGAACAAAAAAGAAGGTTGTTAAAAAAGAAAATCCCATCAATAAAATGAACCGAGGAGTAAACAAAGGTCAAATGGAATGATTAGTTTTGACTGTCTATAAAACAGTATTTAGAATTATCTAGAAGATACACTTTATGCAAGTTCTAGAAAAGGAAGATCACTGTAAAAGTGGATGGTATTATCCTATAGACTACTATTCCAGACTTAATTTAAAAATTCAACAAAGAGAAATCTAAGGGTGGATTCTTTATTCCTTTCCTCTTCCTGGTCACACATACAGTGTAACCAGCTGCCTCTTGCTCCAGACTCCACAGCAAGTGCAGTTCTTCTCTTCCACCATAGATTGTATCTTGGAAATGTGAGCCAATACAAACAACCCTTCCATCTTGTACTTGTCTTGGTTAGATATCTTTTTTTTTTTTTCCACTTTTTTTTTTCACTTTTTTTTTTTTTTTTTTTTTTTTTTTTTGGTTTTTCGAGACAGGGTTTCTCTGTGTAGCCCTGGCTGTCCTGGAACTCACTCTGTAGACCAGGCTGGCCTCAAACTCAGAAATCTGCCTGTCTCTGCCTCCCAAGTGCTGGGATTAAAGGCGTGCGCCACCACTGCCCAGCATTTTGTTAGATATCTTATCACAACAATGAGTAATGCAACTAATCCACAAAAATGGCATAAGAAGTGGGGTTGTTGCTGAGAACAGCTTGACCATGTGATTTGCCCAAAGGTCCATTTATGTAGAGAAATATTTTCCTCCACAGAAAAGAACTGCAGGTATTTGAAAATAGGAAGAGAGTCACAAATGTCAACATGCTCTTTTGAAATCTGACAAGATTAAGTCTGCACATTATAATCTTTTGCCTTCTTTTGTATACGCTCAATAGATTCACAATAATTTCCACTTTAATTGTTCTTCTCTTCCTTGGAAAATTAATCAATGGCTTAAAAGCCCTTCTGGAAGCTGTTTGTATTAAGCAAGATTCTCTGAGAGAATCTAATCAATAGACTGCATATATTAGAGTTAATAGATTGGTTTATAGGCTAGGGGATGGGAAGTCTAATAAAGGTTGTGCTCTGCTGGAGAAGCTGAAAAGATGGTAGCTGCTCAGTCCCAGGACTGAATGCCTTAGCAGGTTGTTTTTGTGTCAAAGGCCTGGGGCTTTACCTAGAGAGCTGCTTGTCTTCAGCCTAGACCTCTTGACATTTGGACCACCCATGGGAAGTTACCATAGAGGCTGGTTTCCCCTTTCCTTTAATTCTTTGGAAATTGCCTCACGGACATACACAGAGATGTTTCTTCTAGTTGAGTCCACATCTCAAGTTGACAACCAATAGAAATCATCACTTTCATTTATTAAGATTTCCTTCTGTTTTCTGTGTGTCTGTTCCACACAATATCATTTGGCATGCTTATGCTAGTTGGTTCCCTGGGTCTCTCTCAGTGTAAAGAAAAATATCTTTTACTTCTTACATTTTTATGAATTTTTTAATTTATTTTATTTGATATATATATACCTACATGTATGTCTCCCTGCATGTCTGGTGGATACAAAGATCAGATGAGAATGTTATGTCACCATGGAGCCCCACTTCTTTGCAAAAGTGACAGGTACTTTTAAACACTTAACCTGTTCTCCAGTTCCCATCCTTACATTTTTATTGTTCATATTTGGTTTAATAAATATACAATAATTAAGCTTCCAATTTCATTCCCAAATAGCACAGATATCTAGAAAAGATTTGAGTCATTTTTCCACTGTGTTGAACATATTGAACTTTTATTTATCATTACTAAACACTCTCTCTCTCTCTCCCTCTCTCTCTCTCTCTCTCTTTCTCTCTGACTCTCTGACTCTCTGTCTCTCTCTCTTTGTCTCATGCCAGAATTTCCTCTTAATTATAACTCCTTTCTGAATCTTAACATGTCTCTTTCTTAATACATGTCATTTATTAGTGACTCACTTATCAGAACTACATGAGCATTAAACGTAGTCTCTGTGAAGTTATTTCACTCTCACTATTGAGCAATATTTTGAGTTGATGATTATTTTCTATCAGCAGCTTTAAGATAAGTTTTTCTACAATAAGTTTTTCTAATGCACTTTGCTGTTGATGTATTTTTTTGCAATTAATTGCCTATGATTTGTGATTTATCACTACTTCTTTTATGATTTCCTGTTTATCTTTGTTGTTTTCTCTACTATATATCATGCCTATATTTTGCTTTAGATTTCCCTTATAAAATATATGTAGTATGACAAGGAGTATGGTTGCTACTTATCCTGATATCGATGCTTTTCTATGTATATTTGACTTTCCTGTTCAAATGTACATTTCTTAAGTCTATCCTTTATTTTTAGTGTTGCATCTAATCTATCTACCTATCTATCTATCTACCTACCTATCTGTCTATCTATCTATCTATCTATCTATTGATTTATAATCTATCTATATATCTATCATCTCTCTTTATCTATCATATTTCTATATCTATTTATCATTAATCTATCTACCCTCTGTCCCTGCCCCCTGCCTCTCTATCTTTTTTGAGACAGAATCTCACTCTATATTCCATACAGCACCCAAATTCATAACATCATCCTCCCTCAATATCCCAAGCACAAGGTTTCTGGGTTGAAAGAATGAGCTACCATTTCCAGCTCAAACTTCCTATATCTTCAATTCCTTTCCTTTTCTTCGCTTCCTGCTAACACTGGAAGAACAGATTTTGAAACATCATACAGAACAATTTAATATATGGTATAAGTAGGTATAATTAAATGCAGACAAACTAGTATGTGAAAGGTAAATCCATAGCTGCTTAGGTAATCACCATTACTAAAACATGTTTTATTGATTAATATCAATGTTTGGAAATATGTTATATAGAAGCCACTTTGGTATAAAACAGATAACACTCCTTGTTTAATTAAAATGTTAAAAATCCATCCAGGTGTGGTGGCACACATCTGTAACCTCAGCATTCATAAGGCTGAGGAAGGGAAGGAGACTACTCTGGAGTACATAGAAAGATCTTATCTAAACAAATAACAGAAAATGTACATTACATGTGATTTTTTTTTTAGTTTGGCCAACAATATGCTATCTGCAATAGTTGAGCTTAACTTGGATGTTTATTATAAAAATAGACAATAAATATTTATAAAATGTGTTATTTTCTTCAATTTTTCTACCTCCTGAAGACATAAATCATTAAATAGAAATGAAGACGAGGAGTTTCGAAAGTGTACCTTCTTACCGTCCTTCCTAACACTGTGAACCCAAATGCTGAGATTCCAGCTGAACTTCCCTTCAGGACCAGTGCTGTCATCTATTACAGCCACAAAGATCCATCACTGTTCTATTCAGAGATCTCAGATAGTACAGTATGAGCCACACAACACCAGGATTGATTCCTGGGTAATAACCTATGGAGAACGGGAGCAAATTTAAACCTTTAGTCTTTAGGGCTGAAAAGCACCAAATGTGAGTTTTATTCTTTGACCTAAAGGGATGGAGACCATTAATGGTTAATGCTAAGTGCAAGAAGTAGAAACAGTCACTAGAAGGAAGTTTAACTTGAGAAATTCAGTTCAGCTAAAAACAACAGAGGTTAAGATATCTTACGTAGGCAGATAAGTAGCATTGGCAGCTGCAAAAGATTTTCCTATTCGTATGGAATAGTCTCCTAGCAATGGCTTAATGCATACTGTAATAAACACATTAGCAAGTCTTCCACTCATCAATTAATTCTCTTCCTCAATTTTACTGAAAACCCCAACAAGCATTTACTGAGAATCCTTTGAGATTAACTAGAAATATCCTTTAGAAATGAAAAAGAAAAAAAGACAACAACAACAACAACCACACACACATCAGACAATAGTTTATAAGTTTCATGAAACATTCCATGAACCAAATTTGCTCACTTTTTTAAGATTTAAAGATAAATATGTTCATGGAAAAATTACCTTGAATGCCAATAAGTGATCTATTCACTCAAGATTGGACATCAAGATACCCTACTTATATTTAGATTGCTTTTGTTCTGCAGATTTGGGGAACAGGCATGTCGTTGCTTCATGAAAAGACTATAAACATCATTCAAAGTCACAGTGCATGAAAACATTGTTATTCATTTCCTCACTATTTGCACACCCAGTTCTTTCTTGCTTCTGTTGATATAGATGTTTCTCTCCACCTCAATACCTCTGTGGATGAACTGTCAAGTGCATTCCATGGCAGTTGGGATTGATTCCAACTAATCACATCCTGTGATCACTGACAGATCAGAAACAAAATAAGAGACTGCTGCCTCCGTCTCTCTGTACTGTCTTGCTAAGAGCGAAGTGAGATCTCCTGCTTTTGGAGCTTCTTCTTTTCCTCATTCATCCTGACAGCTTTGCTGAGAAGAAATTCGGAACTCATTCTTCTCTCTCAAGTCTCTCTAATAAACGGCAAATTTTATGGAAATGAATAAAGCAAGAAGCCCATTCCATGGTCTCAGCCATCATAAGCAATGTTGTGAAAGCAGGAGCAAAATGAGATCTCAATACTTTAAATGCCCTTCACTTAGGGGGGAAAAAACTATCCTGGGTTAACCCTATTCAAAACTGCTCAATTGCACTAATACGGGAATTTAAGAGAAACAAAAACATTAGTGTTGATTAGAGCATCACTCAGATATGTAACTAATTGTACATTGAGGTTCTCCTTAAGAATGCCATCTCTCTCATGAATGCCGACAGGCCTGTAAAATAGCTTTGGCATTTTAATGCTAGCGCATTATAAAGTTCCAGATGACAGCTGCACAGCCAACACTTTAAAGCCATCAGAAAATTCAAGCTGCACAGTGGTCACAGCTGGACCCATCGATCAAACTGTTTTTGCTCGAATGAGATTCAGTGGTTGTTGGGTAATTAAGCACTGCATGTTCTGGTCTTTAGAATTTTAATCATGGGAGCTGGATTTGGAAGAAAATGAAACACAAAGCTTTCACCCTTGCCTTAGCTGGGATGAAGGTATTTTGAGTCATACAAGAGTCTAGGGTATTGAGGCATGCCCACGGCAGAATCAGATCCAATACTTGTCATTAGCTGGCCATGAAATTTGAGAACATGTAAATGTCAAGGATTAAAGCCAAACAGTCATATGCATCCCTCCCTTCTTGCTAGGTAGGTGCTAATCAGAATTTTATTACAAAAGAAACTCATAGCTCCAGGGTCTCTGATACAGTGGACATTAGTTACATCATTTCCATACATCAAAAAGAAAGCCAGGAATGCTTTTCCAGAGGACACAGGGAATTCTGAATCTAGTGGCATCCATGAGGTCAGTATTACAAAAACACTTTCAAAATCATCATAGTTCCAGATTCAGACAAGTTCTGATGCCCCCATTCTGTCTTGGGTCTGCTTTCATGGTACAGTATTTGGTTTCTGACTAACACTTACTAGAATGGATCCAGTCTCAGCTAAGTGCTTCAAATGTGTTTTTAGGACATGTATACATCAAATAGATGTAACAGCATGACTTACTATTTCATTCTCACAGATGAGAAACTTTGAGGTAAATATTAATGTATCTTATTTGTAATATTTTGAAAAATACACATTACTATTATTCCATTGAAAAATAATGGAAACAAAGAAGAGATTTGAGAATAATTGCAGGTTCAGAGTTCTGGCAATTATTAAGTACAGACTTGAAAACCACCACCAGTCTATTGACTCCGAAACCCATATTTTTATCCCTTAAGCCATTCAAGATTCTTGTCTTAAGATAGAAAAGCATTGATAAGAACTCCCTAAGGACACAATGTCTCTTCTATGTGTCTAAGGGCAGAGGAATTCAGCCCCTTGTTTTCATCTCACAGAGCAAGAGCATTGCCATTAGGCTCTCAAAGCCTTCAACCAATGCCTCCTGTGTCAGAGTTCTGACATTCGGACCTTATTAATCCTTAGGTCAATGGCTCAGGACCTCTGTGATGTTCTATATGCAGCCAGGCTGCCCTGAAGCATCTCAGAGAAGGAAAACAAGGACTGTTGATCCCCCCACTCTCTCTCAAACACGCACAGAGAGAGAGAGAAAGAGAGAGAGAGAGAGAGAGAGAGAGAGAGAGAGAGAGAGAGAGAGAGAGAACAGCAGACACAATCCATGATGTCTGCATAGATTGATGAAATGCTTAAAACCAAATATTCCTTAACCTCTGTGCTACCCCTTTAGCATTTCAAACTGAGGATTTTATGGCAGCCCAGCATCAGAAAAGAATAATTCCCTGAGCAGTCTCATCAACCCATTGAATATTTAGCACATAAGAAATTCATTTTCCCTTTCATAGATGTTTGTTGAAACTTTCTTTCTGATAGATTATGGTACTGGAAACATGGTGATGAATAAAAATATGTAATTATACTGTAAAAAAAAAAAAAAAAAAAAAACAACTTCACATCTACTCAAGCATGTGAGCAAACATGATGATTTCTGAAGGAGCAAGAGCTGAGGGAGTCCGGTTGGCTTGAAGAGATAACACTAGATAAAGGCACAAAGGACAGGAAAGAAATGAGAGTTGGCAATATTGGACTTCATTAAGGGCACTAAGGACCAACTACATCAGCTCAAATTCTAGCCCTGCCATCTATGTGTATATTTCATTGGTGTTTTATGCATTGGGTTCCTTCTATAAAATAAAAACCCACCCACAGATTACAGGAGCATTAACTAAGCTATCATTAGTTACAAGGACTGTATTATTTAATATGCCAAAGAACACTGTCAATACCAACCACTGGATCCACATGAAAAAAAAGGTACCCAGGAATGGATGCTACCAGTTACCTACTTGGGAAGACAAAAGTCACTGACTGGGGCAGGGGCAGAAGCAGGAGAGGGAAGGACAGTGGGCAGATGGGAGAATTTAAATGTACATAGGAGAATGTGGAGGCAACTCTCAACATGAAGGTGTGACTCTGTAGCTTTAAGGGGATCACCTTTGGATGAATAGCTTAAGAGCCCCTGGGGGTGAAGCTTGAATATCTGATTCTGAAAGGCAGGCATTAGATTCTGACATTTGGCCAAAAAGAGAAAAAAACACTGCTGTAGGCCTGTGGTAAAGGAACAAGTTTGAATTTGATTCTAAGAGAAAAGCCAAACCATTGGAATGTGGGTGGCACCCTGCCCACTTCCTACCTCTACCACATTTGTGCATATCAGATTCTTAACTATCTTGAGATGTGTCACATTCTCTTAGATTGGAAGAGTCCTGTGAGAGACTCTTCTTTCCTGGGCCTTCCCACGCTGTTTCTTACATCTCCAGAGAACCATGCTTGTTGGATTGTGCACCTGGACATGACATTCAAGAAACTAAGTCAATATCGGAAAGAATGCATCTTCCAACTGTCTTATATATTAGGTCGCAGGCTTTTCTAAGGAACAAGCAAATCGTAAGCTAGTTTTACAGCAAAACCCCCATTGTTTTACTAATCAGGCCACTACAATAAACTCCCAAATGTGGGGGCTAAAGCATGAAGAGATCAAAGATGATTTTGTTGGGGTACAGAGCTTCAGTTGAACTGGGAAGGAAGACACCAAATGCCAAGATGTCCAGTGATATTCCCTACAGCACTTTAAATGATGTGACCCAAACACAATCTGAGTTCTAAGGTTTATATTCATAATATATTTAATATTTTATAATGATAGATTTAAGTTTGAAACAGTATTAAAACCCATCAAAAACTCATAGATAAAAATTATGCCCTCCATTGAAACTGATCTAAGGCATGTCTCAAATGTGCATTCTATTGCACAGTTACTGCTATATCTATATTTATGTGCATAATTTATGTTTATGGATAACTATCTGATTTGGGTGGCCATAGTAGACATCTGGCATGTTATAAATTTACAAAAGACTGAATGTTAAAATAAAAAAGAAGATAAGATTATTGGAGAGGTAGTTCCTGAAGTACCTTTTCATGTAACAAATACTAAATAATAGGTTGTTTATCTAATAAGCAGATGTAGATTCTACACAGGACAAAGGCAGTCACCGGATATCTGAGTTTTCCAAGCATATCAGGCTACAAACAAAATAGAAGTTAGAAATTGTCTTGTACATTCAGTCTGGGAGAGCATCTAAATGGCTGGCCAACTCTAGTTCCCATAGTGATATATAGTTCTCCTGAGTATGGACTGTCAAACTGAGTTAGTGTCAATGAAAGAAAATGGGAGATGGGCTTTCAGATATCCTCATTCAGCTAAAGAAAGGAGCATATTTCCAAGAGTTTTTACCCACTGAGCCTTTCAAATACCCATCCAGTACAATGGATGTATTGCTTTGGCGGGAAGGCTCAGAGGGATAGTAAAGAAACTGAGAGATATCATCATTTTCACAGCGACTCCAGAGGACTCCATCTGTCTTTCCACCTCTAAAGAGCAAGCATATGGCAATCAGCCTGTTCACAGGGCCACTTACCTGGTCATGTGAAGGTAGAATGTGTGTGCTTTCATACAGCTAGCTCTCTGCTATGACCAACCCATGATCTGAGAGCAACTAAACTAATGACAGCCCTTGTCTCTAGACCACTGACCATCTCTCTTCTTTAGGAAAGAAGTCAGAAAAGATACCAAATGGCCCCATGACCCAAACAGCAACATCAGTTAAGACAGTCTGGGTATGATATGAATCCTTTTTTGTAAATACACATCGAAGTGTTGTCTACATGTGCTAAAATGTAAATGTAAAACTTAAAATGTTTCTTCAGTTCAACTTTTATACATGTTATCACTGTATATATTAGTCACTGCTTTACCTTCCCTTTGTGAGATCTGGACATTCATATGATGTCTAGAAGCTCACTATTTTGAGCTATCTCTTTGCATGGCTATTGACCAATAAATTAATCAGAAATTATCACCACCATCTCTGTCAATGAAACAAGGTCTATTTGGATGTTTTAATTTTTTATGAAGACAGCATGGAAAACAACTAAAAATGAGTGCTTCATTAAAGAATCCAAACCTCAACAGAGTTGGATAACATGAAGTTGGCCATTGAAATCAGTATGTCCACTCATGGACTTGGTCTTCTGTAAGCTAAGCACAAGCCCATCTACAACCCTATGGTATGCTAGAAATATACTTTGAAAAATTGTGCCTTAAAATTTCAACTGAAGTTAGATATTCTGTTTACATTTTCCCTCTTTTAATGGGTTTTGGGAACAAAATATGCTTGAAACAAACCTCTCGATTTCTATGACATTATTAATAATAGTCTCTACAGATCCTTCCTTTTGTTCTATTACTGTTTTCTTCTCTGCTAAGAAATAGCTTCTAGCATGTGGACAAGAGACTAGTGCCTGGCCTGTGTGCTCAGCTGTGTAGTAGTGCCAATTAAGCTCAAGTTGTTTTACAGTTTCTGTTTCTTTGCTTGATTGCAGTCTTTTAGAAAGAATTCAGTTGATAGCCTATGATATTCTGAAACTCACTGTATACCCCAGGTTATCCTCATTCCTATGACAATGACAACCCTTCTGCCTCAGCTTCTTTGGTGCTGAAATTACGTGCAAGAATCACTACCTGGCTCTTAGGTCATTTAAATCATTATATATAGCAAAGAAATTCTAAACAAGTATAAAAGTTAAGATTCAAATAAGTCCTCAGATATTAATATATGGAATAGTTGCAGCAACAATGAGAGAATGCATGTGCCTTACCAGTAAAATTTAAGGTATATAATATATAGGAAGCATCAAAGTTAAGTATGTCATAGCTTAATGATAAAATAAATAGTTTTAAGCAGACCCATGAATAGATAAGGAAGATTCAACCAAATACTGAGTCTAGATCAAGTATTAATTCTCAAGATTCACTGAATGTCAAAGCTTAAGAGTATAGACATGTATCAGATAATGTAATCTGTGTTTTTGGATCCTGGAATACTAATGAGAAAAATCTTAATAAAGCTCCCAGCTAATGCTTATTTTCAGAGTTCTGCCAGTATCTACAAAATTAAAAAGAAAAAAAAAATTGAAGGTCACTTTCTCTGTCTGATCCTGAATTCTGCTTCTTCCTTCTCTTGTCATTTACTCTTCCAAATGGAAGTGGACAGAGACACTGGAAAATCTGAACAGAAGCTCACAAAGAGGAAGTGAGTCACTTGGTGAATATGTGTCAAGAAAGCAAGCCAGAGTGGGCCCAGATGGCAGGGTGCCACACAAGGTTAACACAACTCTTCATCTTGGGCATGGCAAGAACAGGCAATGTTTGTGATGGCGTGCTAACATCAGTCTGCAGACACAGTCTCCATGGTACCCAAGCACATCACCCAAACAAAGGAGAGCCACAGGGAAGCCAGGACCGCACCATTTTTCTAATTTTTAAAATAAAGAATCAGGATTTGAACTGACAAGGAAGGATCATAGACATTTGACATGTCTGTTTAGAATTACCATACTGAAGGGACGCTCTCATATCTCTTGAGCTACAATAAACAAAGGAGACACTCAGTGTGTAGCCTGCCTGACTGGCCACCTCTGTTGGTGGCAGTGGAGTCTCAGTAGAATAAGGGCTGGCTTGGGCATGCTATTTACCTAAGATTTTCCCACACCCATCACTTATTAGCTGTTAATCTCTGCCTAAGTTATTTCACATCCATTGGGTACAGGATGCTGTGTAAATAAAGAGAAAAATGGCATATTTATTAAAAGAGTCCAGGGTGACTAGATCTAGAGCCAAGACAAATTATATATTAATATGTACTTATTAGTAAATGCAAGTTTTCTTTATGCCTTCCTTGGCAATTATCACATATTGCTTTTATCAAGTTTCATACTAGTCACTATACATAGTTTGTGCTGCTACAAAAATAAAATGACTTTACATTTTTCCAGCCACTCTTTCCAGACACATTAATTTGCATGCTCTTCGACGACCACTGGATGTCATCTTGCAAGATTTCATAAGGTATGAATATTTAGTTATTAAAATGCAATCCTGTGCAAGTTAAAATTGCAGTCTCATACCTGATCCATTCTGTCTCTCCTGCCTATGCTTAGTATGCTTATGAAATGATCTAATGAAAGACCTAGGTCTCTCAGTCATTGCCTCCTTTACATGCCTAAACCTTATGCCCTTACCTGACAAAGACCAGCAGTTAGGCAGGGAACAGGGACAGATGTCCTTGTGCAATAGAAATCCACTGCTGTACCATGGGAGGCACTGATGCTCCTCTATCCGAGGCAGACCTGCTGTGAAGTGACATCAGTGCTGTCACTGACATGAGTACAGGCAGGAGGTGCTCCATAGATTCCTCTGTCATGAAAGCAGGGAATGGCTCCATCTGATCCCTCTAGTTCCCTTCCCACAACTCTAGCCTGTGGTAGTTCACCTGAGACCTTGCCCTGGGGTCCTGTGGCAGAGCAGCTTAAAGCTGCCTTTGTTGAGTTCCAGTGTGCTAGGGAAAGATAATCATTCTTGTTACATCCATGTGACCAGGACTGCTTGTCAGGTCCTCATCCTCTATGGCCTGCATCTGCCTTGTGGAGAAAGCAGGAGGCAGACAGGCAGCTGTGTTGGTGGATGGAAATTCAAATGTGGCTCAGAATGCTAGGCTTGCCTGTTGACTCTCCAGCCTTTCCATGGTTCATACTCTCTGTATTTACCCTGGCTGCTGTCGGTAGACTGGAGACCTTAGTGCTGCAATCTCTGTCACAGCTGGTATGACTCAGGGCTGCCTTCCCTGAAGGCTAAGGACTCCTTCTCCTCTCCTCGCATCCCTCTTCAGACAGTCCCCAGGCACAGGGCTGTTCTTTTCCTGGTCGGGTTCGGAGGATGTCTGGCCACAATGATTCATGGTGCTTTTTAATATGTGGCTGAGAGCTATTGCTAATTCTCAAACATGGATAGACACCTATGATACATACTGTAAAAGGGAAAATCCTCACCCATGTTTGATTCTACCATTGTAGTACGTAGAATGAGAACAAAAATCTTACTAAATATTAAAGTTGAATAAATGTCAGAATTACAGATATTTGTCTATATGTGGTTTTATTTACCTTCCACCGTATAAGCCCCATCTGACTGAACCTTAATAATGGAGCTGGCTTTCTCCAAAAGCTCACTTAGAAAGATTAAGGAAGGCATGGTCTACTATTCCTGCTGTCATCTCTTCTTTCTGATGCTTGATGAACAGTGCTTTCTATGAGTTCTAGGTCACTCATGGGAAGCTAAGGAAGAATCATATAAAGTGTCTCAGGTTCATATAGGCTGCCTGAGGTCCAGTCCGTCTTAGCTGTATAATGAGCAGCCTGGTAGTTCTTGGGTCCTATTAATCCCTAAGCTCTGTCTCGTGGCTGGATTGCAGCTGGCTGTTAGACATGTAACAGTGCTTACGCTGCTTGGGTCAGCTACCTCTCCCTGATGACTAAACCCTTCCCTGGCGTGTAGGCAGCTAAGGACTTCATATTCTCTAACCTCAATCTCCTTTGAGACAACTTGACCCCACTGCCACCTTGAAGAGAGCCATGTCAGACACACAGACCCTCAATACAGAATCTAGAAAGCATGTGAAATTTTTTGTAGACATGAAATACCATGGAGAGCTATGTTACATGGTATCTCTTTTGGCCTTCTGAATGATAAGGCCTCTCTGTCCTCTGTAAATGGTCTAAATGTGCTTTCTCTACACCAGTCAGTTTCCTTTGGAAATGTTTAATCACCAGTGAACTTAGAATCTGAACCACCACCTTGTTCTATAACTTATCCCAGAGTTCATCACTTCCAAAGTCACTGTCAGAAGAAAAAAGCCATTGCTACTATAGGGACATTTTTTGATAGTTACTTTGATAGATTAGCATTACTTATTGCTTCAGTTTAACAGAAACAAAAATCTTGTTGCATTATGATTGCACCCATTAAAAACAGAAAAGTAGAAAAATTCTAAATCTCTATAAATCTGTTGATTTTTTAACTATTTTGTTGGTGTATGGTATAAAGTTTTGCTGAACAAAGATTATAAATGCTAACTAGCAGTAACTCAAGTCATTTTGGCAAATAAATATCTCCGCAGCTTACGCTTCTTATTCCTGTGGGAAATCATACATTAATTTCATTTAGATCTTGTAGATGTGGGTTCTCTAGCCTGATACTTGAGTATACAGTTATCTTTAACATGTGGGAAATATCACTGCAAAAGAAAAGATGATCCTATTCAGCAATTATATCTCACTCATCATATAAGTTATTCATTAAACATCTACTGCTATTGACCTATAAGGTTGGTGATGCTGAATATAGCATGATTTGGCTTCATAGTCTCAAAACCAATACTTCTAAGTATAGAATGTAAAAGTATTTCTATCCCAAGTTATCTTTGAAAATATGCTTATATTTATTTAACTGATTTATTTGTAGCAGTACTAACGATTTTGTTTCTGCTGGTTATGCAATGTGATAGAAATAAAAGTTATTAGTGTGATCATGAGTGTGTGTGTGTGTGTGTGTGTGTGTGTGTGTGTGTGTGTGTGTGTGTATACTAGGTTAATCACATAAAATTTTCTCATAAGTTGGAGAAAAATGATTTGTGTGTGGTGATTCATGGATCAGCCAGAACTTCCCTTCAAAGTGTGATCTACATTTGCTGCTTGCTTTTAACAGCAATGTTCCTTCCTTCCAAAAGATTGATTAGTATCTGAAAACAAAGATGGAATTCATTGCAGCAAAGAGTCTTTTGCCAGCTCTGTAGTAGCAATGTGAAGTCTAGAGCAGAGGTAATTAGCAACAATTACTGAACACTTAACTCTTCACAAACACACTGAATACTCAACTCTTCACAAACACTGGGAGCATGTGCCTGTCAGTAACGTTAAGGAAAGCAGCATTCTCTTCATAGTGCTGAAAACTGAGGAGCACAATTCAAAAACCTTCAATATACTCAAATGCCCTGGTAGCATTTTTAAAACAGACAAATGAGCAGGCAGTGCTTTAATCTTCAGCACACATCCTGTAGAGAAGAGGGGATTCCCACAATTCTCCCTTGTTTGGAATGGAACTGTATAATAAAGAAGAACTGAATTCTGCATAATACAAGATATTTTTCTTACAATGCAGGGGAGCTGTGTCAGGCCTCCCACACTAGAAGAATCAACAATTGAATATGTAACTGTAAACATGACACACAGTTTACTTAAACTCTTCCACATGTACATTGGGAAGATCCACTGGGCAGGCACTAGTGTCTCTTTATACAGTCTCACATCAGGAGTACTTTCTGGCATGAAGAAATGATACAGCACCTCGCAGGCCAGAGTGGCTCTTGTCTAGTTACTTGCTTTTAGATATTGACATAGGAAAATATTTTTCATCATGGAAATAAAACAAGTATTTTATCTCCTTAACAAATTTGCTATGCTTTAGCAGTGCTTTAGCAGTGTTATAGTCATGCTATGTAACAGACACTCCTGTCAAATCTCAACTACAGAAGCAGTCATTTTTCCTTCTATGGTTAGGTTGGTGAACAGTCTGTGCTTTAGCCGATGCCATCAGCACTTGCCTAGGCTTTCCGGCACTAGAATGAGCTATTTAGAGTCTTTATCTCAGTGTCCAGGTTGAAGGATGCTCCTTAAGGCGTGTCTTTCTCGTGGCAAACAGCACAGACTCCAAGAACATAACCCGATGAAATTCAATATGCCAATCGAGGCTTCAGCTTGTAACTCATACTTGATCGTTTCTAGCTACAGTTTCATCAGCAGAGGAATGCATCATCTGACTGTCAATCAAGAGACCTGCCGTCCAAAGTAAGTGAAGGAAAAAAAAAAGTTATCTATAGAGAATTTATGGAGGTACAACAGAAAAGTAAAAATTAATGCCAAATAGCACAACTGAGCCAGTCATGCATGCAAAAGATGGATATTAAAACCCATAATTGTTCCTGTCTGAAAGAACTGCAGGGACAAAAATGGAGAAGAGCCTAAGAAAGAGGAGGTCCCGTGACAGGCCCAAAGTGGGATACAGCTCAAGGGGATGTCATAAGGTCTGACACTATTACTGAGGCTATGGAGTACTCACAAAAAGGGACCTAGCATGACTGCTCTCTGAAAGACACAAAAGGCAGCTGAAAGAGTCAGATGTAGATATTTACACCCAACCAATGGACAGAAGCTGCTGACCCCTGAGGTTGAATTAGGGAAAAGCTGGAGAATCTAAGGAGGAGGGCGACCCTGTAGGAGAACCAGTCTCAACTAACCTGGACCCCCGAGATCTTTCAGACACTGGACCACCAACCAGGCAGCATACACCAGCTGATATGAGGCCCCCAAAACATATACAGCAGAGAGCTGCTGTGTCTGGGTTCCATCAGTAAAGATGTACCTAACCCTCAAGAGACTGGAGGCCCCAAGGAGTTTAGAGGTTTGGTGGGGTGTGGGGTGGGAGACTGAGGACATCCTTGTGGAGACAGGGAAGTGGGGAGGAGGTATAGGACGGGGAGCAGTCAGAGAGCAGACTGGGAGGGGGATAAAACTTGGAGTGTAAAAGAAAAATGATAAAATTAAATTAAATTAAAAAGCCCAGCGTCTGGTGCTCTGGTACAAACACAAGGTTTGACTATCACATGTACTCAAAGCAGGAACAGCTGTATTTCTGTCCTGTCATTTCCTCTGGTTTTGTTACAGATGCTTGCCCGGGTTGGGTATACTGCACACTACCTTGACTTCATTTGCCTTATTGTTTTGGTAATGCTTTGCCAAACAGCACTTTCTTTTTTATTTAGCTCTGGTCTCTGCATAGTCAGTCTCATTAAGTATTTATTGTTACGTATTCAACCAGAGGTACTTCAAACATTCAATCACCCATCGTAGATTAGACCCAAACTTCATCATTAGAGTTTGGCAGACGTTAACTGTCAATCTCTGTTTCCTACCATTAAATAATTAAGTTTCTTTAAAAGAACAGTAATTATTCCTCAGATATAGAAATTATAAATCAACGTAACTCTGTAATTAATTTAGACTATTTAATAGACATAAAACCTCATTAGATTTTATATATTGCATTTTTATTTTAAACAAGCAAACAAAAGAACCCCACTTAAATATCAGCAAGCTCATGAAATACAGTAAGGCAGGACAGTACATGCTTTCATCCTGACCTCTGTCATTAAGATTTATAGGTTCTGAACACATAATGCATGCCCTGCTTTTGATCTTCTGGTAACCTCCTTCAAGCATGAGCCATGAGCTTTGAAGTTTTGTGGAATCCTGGTTGCTTGATCCTAAGAAATAGCAACAATATCCCAGAATTTTTTATTTTCATTTAAGTCATACAAGAACTTTTATTCAAATTATTCACAAAGTAATACACATTTAAAGTTTAGAAATCCTATATATCTGTGTTTCTAATAGAAAAACAATATCCAAAGTTTTACTTAACATTTTGTCCTAAACTACAGATTTAGGTTCAAATGCGACTTTAATTCTCATTAAATGAATTTAAATTTTCATTGTAATTTATTTCTAAAGGCATTTATTGATCCTTTGCTTTGGATAAAGCATTGGACATGCCACAAATATACCAGCCAACAGTACCGACAAGATTTGACCATAACAAATTTTCTGATGTGATATGGTAGGGACACAGATAAGTGAGACAAACAAATTCAAAGAAAATTGTAGTTTTGCTATATATTTTTTATGAAGAAAATAGCTCCTAGTATGTGTGTTGCTTGAGAGAATAAGGTCGGGAAAGAAAAGGAATCAAAAGACTAAAATGAGCCAGCAGTGTTGAGTTGTGGAAGAGAGCAAGCCTCCTTTGTGAATGAGCCCTTCAACATTCATAAGAAGGGAAAGACCAGACGTGAATGCCGAGTGAGGAAAGGAGAACATGGTACCCAGGAGACTCATGGCAGTGCGTAGAGGGCAGGGGTCACTGAGAAGTTTGGCAAAGATAATTATGGTGTTCAGGAACAGTATGTGCAGACTACCCACAGTAGCCAGTTTCCCTTAGAAGAATAAAACATACTACCTCTCTGCTCATCACACAAACTTGGGAACTAAGTCATTCTTGTGGGCTTCCTTTGTATGAGTAGTATCATATTAAAAGCTGGATTTTCAAAGTACATATATACGTTAATAGAGTGAATGAAGCCAAAATCATGAGTTAACACACTGACTAAAAACTAGAACTTATGCCGGGCAGTGGTGGCACACGCCTTTAATCCCAGCACTTGGGAGGCAGAGACAGGCGGATTTCTGAGTTCGAGGCCAGCCTGGTCTACAGAGTGAGTTCCAGGACAGCCAGGGCTATACAGAGAAACCCTGTCTTGAAAAAAAAATCCAAAAATCAAAAACAAACAAACAAGCAAAAAAAAAAACCTAGAACTTATATCAAGACTCCTCACGATAGGCTGAACACATTGGCAATTTGCTATGCCCCTCCACATCCTGTATGGTTTGCTACCTTGACATCACAAGGGGCTATGAGTGAAGGAATGAAGACAGGAAGGCAGGTGAGATGCTAGGGAAATGAAGCTATGGACACAGAAGATCTGAGGTCAGGTAGAATGTGCACACCGAAAGGAGTAGCACCAACTCTTCAGAAACCCAGCACCTCAGCTTGTTTATTACACACAGCACAGTAGGACAGAGTTATGTAGGCTAAGTAGGTGGTGTCTGTATGGGCAGTCTCAGGCTGTAGACAACCAGGAAGAAGCTGTGGTTGCTCATTTTTGCACATATTGCTAATATTTGCACACAAAGCAAAGTAAGGCTTTGCCGTTCCTGAGCTTGACCCTTGTAGGGAAGACGTTATCAGTTTCTCATGAGTCAGAGGCATTGGTCCTTGACATTGCCAAGCCCGTGTCAGACAAAACACACTTGCCCAGGACTTCGTTTGCTCTTTACACATTCACTCAGAGCTTCCTAGGCCCACATTGTCCTTGCATAGGAAATTATAAGACGCATAGCTTTGTAGCTGAACCAAGTAGTATCCTAGCAACAAAATGCTAAGCACTTTCTTTGCAGTAAACTAATAATTTTAATATTCTCATACACGAAGAGAAGGAAAAACACTGGTGCTCAGATAGAAATGAAAATTCTTTCACACTAGAATTGATAGAATCTGTGTGTTCATTCATGCAGCACATGCCTGTAAAATGCCTACTAAGAGCCAAATACACTAAGATTCCTTGGGCCTCACAAGTCATTGTCAATGTAAGATCAAGGTTCTTATTTAACACATTACGCACTGAACTCATAGATAGTATCAGCTTACAAATCACTGTCAAATTGCTCTCTGCTTTTAACTGAACATGTATTTTCAGATAATATGAGTTTCAATTACCAGAACACTTAAAAAAAACAACCAACAATGTATATACAAAGAGAGACACTTATTAAAGAGATTATTTCATTCAGTTAGGGAAGGTGGCATGTCCCGGGATTGGCAGGGTAAGTCAGGAAGCAGAAAGCTTGAAGATCAAGACTAGCCCCAGTTCCAAAGTTCTGTGAACCAGGAAAGCTGATGGGAAATTCTGGTCCAAAGACCTGAAAGCATGCATCTTGGGAAAGCTAACGTGTTCATTTGTGTCTGAGAGCAGGAAACGGCCAGTATCTAATGTTAAAGGCAACCATGTGTGGGAAATCTGATGCCCAGAGAGATCAATCCGTTATTCAGACTGACCACTGACTGATGCCAGCCTCTGTCCCCCTCCAATTATAGACAGCAAGTGTCTTTACTAACTCTGTCACTGCAAACACTTCATCCAAGATCAGCCTTACAAAAACATTTAGGATCATTTTTGATCAAATAACAGCACCCTCTCTGACTGGGCAAGTTGATGCATACACTACCTACCACAGGGTCCATTTTACAAGGTTGTTGGAATGAAGCTATGGGGAGCAACAATAATAGCACCAGAAAAGGAAAAGAACCAGCAGGAGGCAGAGGGGTGGGACGATTTCAGCGGTATAGGTAGGCTTTTCTATTTAATCTACATTTCCCAGTCAATCTTTAACTTACCTGAGAAGTTTGGAGAGGGAGAGTTTCTGAGGCAGACTGAGGCATCCCCGCCCCCGTGTGTCAGCCATGATGCCACTGGTGGAGAGCAGGCCCTTCATGATTCTCACTGGATTTACATGTATTTTTGTGTTATATAACAGTTCTCACTAAATGAACATGTATTTGTATGTTATATAACAAGTTGTGGGTGTGAAGACATAAAAATGAGAAATGTCTAGGTAGCACCGCCATGCCCTGTTCCCAAGGTTGCTGTTTTTTCTCAGACACAGTGCTGCAGTGTTACGAGAACTCACGAATGCATGATTGTGATGAAAGTAATAATGAATACCTACGAATTACACATTTCACGTTTCTGCCTTTATCACTTTATTTGTCTAGTTCTGCAGAAAGGAATATTTCTGAGGCTAATTCCTTATTAGAAATATTCTATTTCAGCCAAAATGTTTTCACACATAATATCACCGTATAATAAGAAGACTCTTAAAATATCTAGGTGCTTGGTTAATGTAATCATTATTACCTGTTTTAATGTCAAATGGTTCATCTGTCTACCTTCAAAAACGTCAATTATGTGAGGGGATTTGTTAATTTGTCTCCTAGGAACTCAATGCCTTCAGCTGGAAAGTGAAAATTTGGATAAAAAGACCATTATTGAGTCCTCTAGCTTTAATCTTGTATTCATGATTTTTACAGGCATTTATACCAGATTCTAGCCTTGTCGCCAATGTACTGTCTTAAGAGATACTATGCTGCCCTCATGTGGTCAGACATGAAAATGCACTCAAATCAGTAAATGGTTTTGGCCGGTTTTGTCTTCAAGTTCATGAATCCTCAATAACAAAACTAATTAGGAACATATAGCCTCAAAATTCTAATACTTCAACAAACAATAAAGCTATGAATTTTCATGTAGCAAAAATAATATGAATACACTAATGGTATTTAAGGTTAACCCATTAAGTAATATAAATATACATGCCAATTTTTTTTTCAAATCTGTAATATTCAGGTGGCAAAATTAACAATTGCACCATGTTCTGAGAGGCCGTGATAGATATTGTCTGATTCCATAACTCAAACTATTCAACACTGTATTATCTTCCACCACCTTAATTTTGAAACATCTTTTTTTTTCTTTTTTCTTTTCTTTTCTTTTTTTTTTTTTTTTTTCATATTCCTTAGTTTCTAGGAGACATTTCTAAGGAAATGAGAATAGAATGTTTAAAAAGCTGACCAGATAATAAGTGGAAACTCTATTAACACAACAGCCATCCTGAAACTAAAGTGCAAAGGGTGTTAATTTTTTACTTATTTATTAAATTGTGAGCAATATTGATGATTTCAGGTGATGAAAATTTGATAGAGATCAATGGTCTTAGCCTCCAATAAAGAGCACTCTTCTTATCAATTCACAGAAGGGTAAACCTATCAACCGGAAGTTACTCGTGATACCTCATGAAACAGGTGAACAGTGGCTGTGGTTTAAAAAAATAAAATAAAATCGGTGGTGGTTTTTTTAAAGCGTAATGTCTTAGAAAACTAAGAACAGGATGAAACTAAGAATTGGGGGAGGCTCTGCTGCCCCAAACACTGCAGGTTGCCTGAGGTGCTCCTCCTCTGCCACGGAAGAGTATCATCTGGTGAGCAAATATCACAGCATGCTGCTTCCAGGTGCTCAGCAGGCCCCGCCTACCACTCTCCCTCGGCCAGAACTCCATTCCTCTAATATCCGACATTGCTTAATCACTTCACAACCATGACCTGACTGCAAGAAGGACTCAGAAAGCCCCTGGTCAGAGGCTGTGTGCTTCATGCAGCTCTTGAACCTACTTTGATTGTGTCACTTCCTCTTTCAGACCCAGAATAACAACTTTCTCTTCCCCACTGGGAACTCAGTGTGTGGGTACCTGCCATCAGCCCTTCTCCGCAAGGCACACAGGCGACCTCATATATTATTCTCCCTTCCCACCTTCCAGGACCAAACTACAGTTCCTTCATTCCTATTCCTTCCCTCCTCCCTTCCTTCCTTCCTTCCTTCTTTCCTTCTTTCCTTCCTTCCTTTCTCTACTCTAAATGCCCAAATCTTCTGTCCTTTTATTTGTGACTATAAAAGTTAATAATGAACAAAATCTTCAGTATTCGCTGGGTCAATGCAAATATTCAAGAGGGAATGGATTAGGGAGGGATTACTATACTTACAAAAGATAAAGTCGTCAGGAATCCTATTCCCCCGTGTTAAACACAGACAGCTTTTACATTAAAGGACTGTGGAAAGTTCTACTAAGGTAGACTGTTTTTTCCCGTTCATATATTTCTTCGCTGTGTAAGCCAACCTTTATTCACATCTCTTCTGAGTAATATGATATTTGCACAAGCAGTGGTCAAAAGCATGATACTTGCAAAGGATCTATTTAACCTGTGGGAAACACAGACCTACTAAATAACAATGCAGCATTAAGGTAATTGACAACCATGAGATAAAAAACTACCAGAATTATTTTCATAGACAAGGAAAATGATGCTTATTTGCTATTTTATATATATATATATATATATATATATATATATATATAGAGAGAGAGAGAGAGAGAGAGAGAGAGAGAGAGAGAGAGAGTTGACATTGCTATAGTAGATAATGGATCTAAGATCAAGCCTTTACAACACCGGCTCCACCCTGCACATACACAGTAGACCTAAAGCTTTCATCTCTTCCCATTTCCTCAAATGCCTTCAGAATAAAGCCAGACTGAGGTTACCATAGAAACCGCTCATGGTTTCTGGTGTTTCTCAGAGGCATTTTGTTCCATTAGCTGTGTGGCTTCTCATTAACTCCATTCTCCCTCCTTGTTAGAAGTTGGCCGCAGGAATCCCATGTTCTCCTGGGCTGGCCTGCATTTCCAGAAACTTGTCCTGTTGCCATTCGTTGTGCCCGAGTGGCACAGAGCCAGTTTTGAAGGTTGGTGACTCCTGCCCACCTCTGATGCCCATCACACAGCATTTTCTTCCCTCCTGATCAGCAAGACAATGTGAATGTCACTTCCCTAGAACTCGTATGGCATGCTTTCTTGTTCAGACTTTATAGCGTCCATCTGGAATATTATCAGTATAAGATATTAAAAACAACTGCAATGACTATGGAAACCCAATAACAGCAAAGATAAAAAGGGGGACCTGTCACAGGGTAATGCTAGTATTCACCGTCACCCCTGTGCTTTTGAGCATGCCTAAGGAGGAGCATCCTGGTTAATATATTAGGTCTGGGAAGAGCTGCTCTCTAGTATCTCTTGACTGAGATACTGGACTGTACGCATGGAGAAAAGGAGCTAGAGAGCAGCGTACATCATTGCTCTCTGTTCCTGATTAGATGTGATGTCACCAGTTACGTCACGCTTCTGCTTTCCTGACACCACCAACTCCCCGTTATTGACTGAACCCTTGAACTGTGACCCAATCTGAACCCTTCTCCTTTAAGCTGCTTTTTTTTTCCTCAGGGCATTTTCTCAAAGTCATTAGAAAAGGAACTAAGATACCTGGCACAAGCAAAACTGCAGATGCAAAAATTTAAAAACTGATCACCTATGTGTTGGGTTAGCATGCAATCTGACAATCTATAAGATGAGCGCAGAAGATCATGAGTTTGAAACCAGCTTGGACTGCATAGTGAATTCTGAGGCAGCATTAGACTCCAACATGAAACTGGGACTGAAAAAAGCAATAAATTAGCAGGGAAAAAAAATAAAAATGAAATCTTTCATACAGGTACTCGGTAATTAATTCAATGTATGGAGAACATTTATCCACATGCATTCTCAAATGTTAGCCATGTCTTTAAGTGATGTGCAAACATGCAAAGCTCACGCTGCTCTGTAGAGGTGTGAATGGCCCCAGATCCACCCTGTCTCAGTTTGAGAGGCAAACTGTTCCACCATCTTTAGTGTAGTTCAGTTAGTTTTGTCTTGTTTTATTATTATGTCCATAATATGTCATGCAATTCATTATGGTCATTAATAGCCAAGAATGATGCATGCCTTGAAAAGGTGTGGGCTTTATGATAAATTATCTCACAATGACAATGAGGAGCTGATTGATGGTATGAGAAGGGTTAGTGTCAAGTCCCCAGATCCCAGCCTTAGACGTATGTGACTAAACACACAACCTTGAGCAAGTGGCCGGAGTTCTCAGTGCTTCCATTTTCTCATCTCTGAATGGAAATGCTGACGCTAACCACAGTAGGAACTTCTTATGAGATTTCTAATTCGAGAAATTCTTATTTTCTTATGAGAAAAGCTAGAATTTCTGAAATATTTATAAGGCCAGGTGATTTCATAAATCATAAATACCTATCTTTTTTAAGTAACAGCAAAAATGGACAACACGACTTCCCAGAAAAGCCACTTAAGATTCAGGTAGAGTGATTACTAACTGAAGAAAACTTAGAAGATTCCAAAGAAAGTAAAACACAGTAAATAAGGATTTGAATATCATAAAGGTTGGGGAAGCATTAAGGAGATGACTAATGTGAGTATATAATGACTAAAGCCACTGTGTAAACATTCTCTCTCTCTCTCTCTCTCTCTCTCTCTCTCTCTCTCTCTCTCTCTCTCACACACACACACACACACACGCACACACACACACACACACATTGCCCTAGAGTATCACTCATGCCAAGCATAAAATAGAGGCAGTGTAATTGGCCCACAAGATGGCAGCAGATGGTGGTCTCCCAGCTGAGGTGTTGTTCTAGGCTTGGTCTCTGTGATAGGCAGAAGAGCTGATGTGCCCAGGATGGACTTAGCATCTCTGCTGTGGTCTGCTGTGGTCCCTCTCTCCTCCCCTTGCCTGTCCTCTGTATCCGCACTTGTCCACTCTGGAGGAAATAAGCTGTCAGCACAACTTAGAAGCATTGCTTACAGATTGGAAGGAAATCTTATAAACTTCCAGTAACTTCACGTTTTGTAAGCGTCTGAGACCTCAACAGTGACCCTGAGCCATCACAGCGCTGCCTGTGTACGGCATAATGAGTGCACAGGATCTAGAATTGTGAGTTTCCATGCTTGGAGATTATTTTTACATGTAGTATAGATAACTAGGTCAAGGTTAAAGTAACTTCCAAACATTATTTTATACATTTGATGAAATTATCTTCTCCTATGCAACACCATTCTCTGTATTTTGTATATTTGATATTTATCTTATTTATTTGATGACACAATGTATTTTTATCATATTCACCTCCCACTCCTTGAAAACCCACTCTCACCCCATCCCAACTTCATTGTCCCCTCTTTTTTTTTTTTTTTTTTTTTTTTTGGTTGATTTTAAATTTTAAAACCCAAGGAGTTTAATTGGTGCACGCCATCAGCTCCTGGGTATGAGAGTATCTCCAGAATCCTGGGTCATCTACCAGAGGCTGTACCCTTAAATAAACCTTACACCCCATCCCACCCATCCTTACAAGCCATCAAATAGTAGTTGTTCGTGCCCCTCTCCTCTATGGAGACAGTCATTCCCAAAATAGTAGATATTTATCTCTGCTTCTCCCTGATAAAAGCCTTCTCAAAGCCCCTAAGATAATTGTATATTTACTATATAGCAAATAATTCTAATTTCATTCTTACACGGCCTATGAAGAGCAACATAACCTCTGCTTGTTATTTGTCTTACAGTAATCCATCCTTACTATTTTTAACTCCAAACATCTGTATTTACTTCCCTTGGGTCTGTGGGACACATTGCATGCATTTCTACCCTCAGGCTTTTGAATGTGATGCTGCACTAAGGGTCTCACACACCAAGCTGCGAGTAGCAAGACGTAGTCTTCAGTATCTCTTTTCAGTTCCCTCTGTACAAGGGGAACCCAGAGTTAATCCTGTAGTCTGGATGCAGAGTTACCCTGAGGTCCCCCTTGTTAAATGCATGGTCTCTGGGAGTTGCTACTGGAAGACAATGAACACCCCAGTGAAAGTTCTTTAGGTCATGCCCTTGGAGTGGCTCTCTGCCTTCAGCCTCATTGTCACGTCTGCCCTGATCTTTCATCTGTGACAAATAGCCAAAGGAATGAAGCTGACTGCCCAATCTTACACTGAAGCCTTCATAAGCAAGAGGCAAAATAAGTCATTTTTCTTCATATATTGGTGGTGTCAGCTATTTCGTTACAGTAATAGGAAACTGGATGATATGTCTGGGTTATCAATCTCAGAGAAAATTCTGTCTGCTTTTCTGCACATTTCATCTCTGTTTATCTCTGTTGAGTGAGCAACAGCCTAAGAAGAATGTTCCCTTCTCAGAGCCACAGACATGGTTACAGAAGTCATCATTGTAAAGTGAAAATAGAGGCCTCTTTGCTCGTGAAGTATCATGAATCTCACCTCCAGTGATAGTGATTTCTATCGCCCACTTCATCACTGTCACACTGCATGAACCTGGTTCTCCAGGACCCATGATAATCTATTTTAAATAAGGTTTCCAGATGTATTCACTGTAGATGTCATGGCCCTCTTACATCTACAGAATCAACATCTGATTTATAGCTTTAGTTTTTATTAGGTACAGGGAGTGACTGTGTTCTCTGATGCAAACCTGGTGATAAAAAATATGCCCTGGGCATGAAGAGAAGCACCAGGGAGCTCCTTTAGACCCCTGTGATAAGACGGTGATCCTCTTGGAGCTTAGCAATACAGATGTGACTGAGAGAGCAAGGAGCCCACAGATTCCTGCTTGTGCTAATCTCAGCCATCCTTTACAAGTTACCCTTCCTTGTGGTTTACTCATCTCTATGCATTCTCTTCCATTATTATTAAACTGAAATTATTTTTCTGATGATAATTGATGTCTTTTGACAATCCTTTGAGTTAGAACACTTATGCTTAAATGGCCAACCTCAGGATAACTGCTGTGATCCAAAGAATTTATTTAGACTAGATTTAATAAGTTTGTATCAACAGACATTTACTTATTGAATACCCACTGTATGTTGTTAGTGAATAAGAGACTAAAGAAATGAAATTGTCACCCTCACAAAGCTGGCATTACAGTCAAGTGCTATGGATCAAAAGGCTACAGATGTTTAGAGGTAATGGGTCAGTGCTGGAAGTGTAGGGTGGAGAGGGGAAAGGGAGGGGACTACGGTTTTAAGTAGGGCAGTTGGGGTAGGCTGGGGGTGAGGGAATGAGAAAATGAACACTAGGATTGTTCAGATGCATGCCGGGACAGAAAGAAGCAATACAGGACATTCCCATTTCTGGGAACCTGATTACAGTTCGTCCACAAAGGACAACAGAGAAGGGATTAAAAAAGAAACACAGAGTTAGGACTCGCTCCAAAACAATAATTTGCATTTCATGTGCATATGCTCTTCTGAGAAGCGGCTGGCTGTCTTCTCCCAAGAGTCACCAACGACTTGTGATATTTGATTACAATTTGATTACAGATTTTTTTTTTTTTTTTTTGGTTTTTCGAGACAGCGTTTCTCTGTGTAGCCCTGGCTGTCCTGGAACTCACTCTGTAGACCAGGCTGGCCTCGAACTCAGAAATCCGCCTGTCTCTGAGGCCCCTCAGTTTTCTTAAAGGAAAGCCCCGTGACACTGTACTGGAAACCTCTTAAGCTGAGATGTGTGTGAGCAGACGGACATATTGACTGATTTGCACACCTTCCCCTTGTTCCTTTTGCATTTTGTACACCAGCACCATGGTAAAATGAAGAAAGATTTTTAAAAATTACATCAGTAAAGCAGGGGACAGAAAGTGAAGTGGATGGATGGATTAGAAAATAAGCTAAGCAAGAAGAAAACATAATAAAACAATAAGAAAAATTAAAGCAACCTTAACAAAAAATAAAAACCCCACACAGAATGTGCTCAGCATATAACGAAGTGTTTAGAATTACTTAGCTAAATTTCATCACAAACTTCAGAAGCAGGTGCACCTTTCTACAAGTGGAGAAATGGCCGCGAGAAACGGTGTGGTTTTGAGCAGCAACAATTTTGTCAGGTTTTTGTAAGCATCCATAGAAGGAAGTGTGTAAATTCGCACACATTATACGTCCACATACAATCTGCTGAATTCAATTTACACACATTCAACGAACACGTATTCAATGTGAAACGGCAGGAAGAGAAATAATGGGCAGGAAATACGATAGTTCTAGTTCCTATCTTCATGGTGCTGTATAAATCACACCTTGCTCTCTCTCCCATTAGACAAGAGGGAAACCCTTGATGCTCAATAACAGCACAAAAGGTCACTGATAATCCCAAAAGGCACCAAACAACCATCAGGGACCCCAGCAGCTTTCTACTTCTGGGCGTGCACCCGACTCAGGCAGTGGGCGGAGAGGAGAAACCGAAAGAGAAAGCAGGCTTTGCGCAGAGGACCTCGGGCACCAGGATGAAGCCTCAGTCCGCGAGCCTCTTGCTACTGTGTTGCTGCTGTCTTGGCCGCGGGGTCGCCGGGACCTGGCCTTGGAGCCACCAGCGGGAGGCGGCCGCCTTGCGGGTACCAAGCTCCCTCCCTCTTCTTGTCCGCTGCCCCGGGGTTCCTAGGGAGGGACCCAAGCTCCAAGCGCCCATTTCCCCAGTAGAGCTGCTACCTAAAAGCCTTGATTCTCCGAGGCAAGGATTTATGTGCTGTGCCCCAAAGCACCAAACGATGTCCAAGGCAAAGCTAAGGGGAAGAAGGACCCTCTGAAATCCAAAGCCTTTCCCACACCAAACCTGTCGCATTGAAAGCCACCTGCAGGGGGCACTGGCTCCTTCCTCCTGTAACTGGAAGTTCAAATGCCAGGTGCAGCTTCTTGCTGGGTTAATGTTTTCTCTGTTCCTCAAACTGTCTATCACTTTACTATACAGTTCTCTCTGACTTGGTGGAGACATTTCATTGCCTTAAATTCGGATTGCTTTTTAAAATGTCTTCATAATAATTCTTCCATTTCTCTCCAACTTTAAAATTCTGAAATGGACCGATTAGCTGACCATGTAGCCAGGGAAACTGACCAGAATGCGGATTCACAGTTGGCCTCAGTTACTATAGTTGATGCTGACAGGATTTTAAATCTGAAAAGATACCATCACGATTTTTTTAGAGAAGAAAACTCACTTATTCTGACAAAGAGTCAGTCTGAATTCAGAAATGCTGCTCATGGGCCATTAAACTAGTGTTTCCTGTTGTTGTTTTCTGAAATTTCCATGGGACTCCATAGTTCTGCCCCCCTTCTGCTTGTCCTCTTTGTTCTGAGAAGTTTCAGTATTCAGTCAGGCCTTCCTTGGCTTCAGCTACCCTTGTGTTGGACTCAAATCAAAATGTGTGCTTTTTTTTTTTTCTTTTTGTTACTTTTGAGCTCATTTCTTGTTACGAGAAGCACTGTCTATTTCTCACCAAAGTCCTTGGCCTGTGTGTTACTGAGACCTATCCTTGACTTCATCTCCTGAAGGACTAGACCCACTGGGGTGAAGTAGTCAATGTCATGGGTGTTGATAATGTGTTTATTGGCTAAATGGGTTATTTTTAATCTCGAATATTGAAGGCCAACAATATAAGTACATAATTTCTTTCCTCCTTGATGAAATAAAGCAAGGTTGCCAACAAAGGCAACTTAAAGAAAGAAGAGTCTACTTTGGCTCACACTTTCAGAGGACAGTCTATCTTGATAGGGATGTCATGGTGACACGTGTGTGGAGCAGCTGGCCACACTACATCAACAGCCAGGAAGAGAAAGACACGGACACTGTATCCCAGCTCACGTTCTCATCTTTATTCAGTCCAGAGTCTCAGCTCCTGACATCCTAAATTTACGATGGCCTTCCTACCTCAGTTACACCCATCTAGAAACAAACTCAGAAATACGCTCAAAGGCTTATTTCCATGGAAATTCCAAATCCTAGTAAATGTACAGTCACGATTATAGTCACAGTCACTGATAAATTATTATAAAATAGAATTTGCGTGTGTGTGAATTATAATTCTCATGCCTACTCATATTTTACCCGTGAAGAGGTTGTAATTCCCAGACAAATGTCTAGATTCTCTTTTGAGGAGACATGCAACCAAGGTTCCATAGGGGAAAGTAAGGGTTAGAAGTTGAAGAAAACATTTCAAATCTTAGTACATTTTTAAAACTTTGGGTTAAAAACAACAAAACAGCTTCCCAAGCCGTTCCTGTCAGCAGGAATTGCCTGATAAGCTGGGGGACCTGTTGTCTGAGCACTTGTCCTTAAATGATAGCTCCAAACTGTGAGCTACCTGGATGACATCAGCTGGAGAGCTGGAGGCAGTGGGCTCTGGTTCTTTGGTGACTAAAGGTATTAAGGATTCTTCTGGCTTTACAGTGTGAATTAAAATATATGGTAAGTAAAACTCAGTTTATAAGTCTAAAAAGTATCATTTTTTACAAAATTGTTTCCACTGTTGAATTAATTGGTTGGAGATTCTATTGTTTTCTTACAAGGGACATTGTGTACAGAATCTACAAAATTCCTTTGTTTCACAATGAAATGAAACATTTTAAAGTATGTTATAAAGGAAAATTGAGTCATGAAACACTCTAAATTCCACTGAATATTCCCTAAAGGAAAAACTAAACAGCAGCCCTCCCAGCTGTCATTCCATTATTATTCAGTGAGACAGGACTCCTCCATGGCTTATTATGGGATGTCTTACATGTTACACGAAGGAAAAGGAAAGGAAGGCACTCACACTGCATGGTGGACTGGGCTCTTTGCTCTTGGTCTCTTGGCGAGCATTGGCTGATGCTCTTCTCTTTACTTTTGCTTTCCTGTGGAAGGCAGATGAGAGACTCAACTTTGTGATACTGTGACAAAAATCCTTAGATGATTTCCTTAAATAGAGGAGAGCTTTATGTTTACCTAATGTTTCTGCTCATGCTTGGTGGTAGCTTTGAATCTGTAGAGGCACTGTACTCTGTGGAGCGTGTAGTAGAGGAGACCTATTTGTCTTTCTGCAGTTGGGAAACAAGAGGGAAATTCCAGGGCCCTAACTGCCCTCCACCAGTCACCAAGAGCAGTCTGCATTCTTAGCCTTGGAGGACGTGAGAGGCAACAGAGGCATCCATGGATTCAATAAAGTTGTCTCCATACTCCTTTCTGAATAATCTTGACATGCCACCGAGTGATGTGTTTATAAAAATATAAAGAGATATATGTTATATGGGGTTATGGGGAGGTAAGTGTGGGGGAAGGGTGTGCCTCAGTAGGCCCGAGCCCAGGCATCCCTTCCCCCTGAGGAACCAGCCACACACAAAGGTATAGTATAGAAATAGAGTTTATTTAGGGCTTGGGGAGGAGAATTAAGAGGGTAGTAGAGGCAGAGAAAGGCAGAAAGAGGGAGAGTAGAGAAATAGAGGAGTGGAGGCCGGCCATGACCACGTGGAAAGAGGGGGGAAGGAAATGGGGCGAGGTAAGAGAAATAGGAGAGAGGCAAGAGAAAGAGGTAAGAGAGGGAGGAGGGGGCTAGCAGCCCCTTTTATAGTAGGCCAGGCCCACCTGGCTGTTGCCAGGCAACTCTGGGGAGGAGCATACCTGTCTGTTGCCAGGTAACTGTGGGGTGGAGTTTAGACAGAATGCCAACACCGAGTATGTGGCTTCACATACAATGAGGAGCTTTGCCTTAACACTGTGATGGCTTGTGCTCCATCTTCATTGAGTTTGTATGTGTCTGAGCTCATTTATGTATAAGTAGATTGTTATGGCGTGTTTTAATGAGTGCTTATATGCTGAGCCACAGATATCTGGGTTATCTCCTTCAAGTACACCTCATCTGTGGCTGCTTGAGAACTGCCATGAAGAGGGGACTTTGAGATTATGTAATACTGTTCCACAGACCTTTTCTGGTGATGGCTAGCTTAAAGCATACATTGTCTACATGGAAATATAGTAAAAAACTGCAAAAACTTTAGATCAGATCATGTTTATCCTTCTGACCATCTACTTGTCCTATAAATTGTCAGTTGTCCTGTGTTAGGAACTGATGCAGATGTCCTTAGTGACACACTGAAGAATAATGTATGTGGAGGCCTCCAAGAAGTTATAGTTCACTGACACATGTCACCCCAGTAGTTACAGTAGTTGGGAAGTTGGAAATAAGTTCATCCAATGTACTCTGTCTGAAAATAAAGAGCATATTATATATGTGGAGTGCTATAATTCATTTCTACAAAACAGCATGAAGTCCTGTCCATTAGAAAATAGATTCTCTCAATTCATAAAAGCACATGTAAAAAAGTCTCCCTTCTAATAAGGGATATCATAATTCTCAGCTGGAAATTCTGGATCTGAAGTTTACAATTCCCATGTCTTGAGAGAAATTCCCAGCAGTGATTTCATGTTGAGTACTGTCTGTATATATTTGGTCCTGCTTAGATTTTCCAGATCTTCCAGAGAGAACATTTTTCCATGCATACGTGGAACTGAGCTGTTACCCACCGCACTGTGGGATTTGTCAATGAGGGCTTGATAAGGTCAAAACTTAACAAATAATGAGTTCAGAATGGTAAAAGAAAGTGACCTTACAAGATGGGCAGTGGGTGACTTCATGCACCCCTAGCTACTTGACAAGTTAAGGCAGTAGAATTACTGGAGACATGGAGTTCAAGACTAGCCTTGGTACATAAGGAAAAACTTATCTCTGATTTTGAAGCATGTGGTACAAACACGATCATTATCAGAAAGGACTATCTTTGCTTATATTGGTAGAAAACAATAAACCAGAGTGAATACAAGAAAGCCTAGATAGCAATGCGGGAAAGACATCTAATGTCCATGGCCTTCCCCTCTAGTAACATCACATAAAGCCCCACAAAGTAGATGTCCCTCCAGCCTGTGCCTTACATATTGAATGGCTGTACCCAGGCATCAGGTGCTGGTTGCATGACTTTAGGAAAAACATATACCCGTGTGTGTATGCC
The DNA here is from genome assembly GCA_028551405.1 of Uromys caudimaculatus. NCBI lineage: Eukaryota > Metazoa > Chordata > Mammalia > Rodentia > Muridae > Uromys > Uromys caudimaculatus. The sequence continues at coordinate 59,571,742 of CM052704.1, forward strand.
TCAGTTCATTAATCTGAGAGGAAAAGATGAGGTGAGCAAGTACTTCATGCAGAGGTAGTAGTTCAAAGAACATAAGCAGCACTTCAGTTTAGTTAACTTTTCCACTTCTCAACTGTGCTTGGTAGCTATGAACACTCTTCTTAGAGAACAGAAACCCCAAGAAATTGATCCTCAGAATTTGCTTCTTTCTCCAAATAGTATTGAACACATGAAAGGAAAAATGTATATCTCTAATTTATTCTTTATATTAACAACCAGCAAGAAAAAACATCCCTGACTGTTCTCCCTATCTAGGGGTAGATTGAGGCCCTTCCCAACACTCCCTGGGTTTCTAGTTGAGATATCTGTGACTATCAACTGTCATAAACAAAACAATCTTGTGTTACTTTGTTTCTCTTGCTTGGAAAGGTTTGGATGGTCAAGATACCAGAGGTGGAATGAGAGGCTTTCTGATTTCTCAGAAAAATGTTGGTTTCTGAGGAATGTTAAAACTCCAGCCTAATTTCCACATGAGAGCAGTCCAGGCCCCTTATCTGCAGAGCTATCTTTTATCTCTACCAGAGGCAAATGGTCCTTTCTGCTACTGACTTCCAGTAAACATTGTTTTTGTTTTTTCTGACTGTGGGATTGGAAGCATTTCCAAGTATTAACAGAACAACTTGGTAGGCCAGTAAAGCAGCAAATTAGAATAAGGAAGAGATTATGGAAGATTATCACACAATTAAAGTTTTGTTTTGTTGTGTGATCTACATAAGGATGTATGTATGCTGCATATATATATATATATATATATATGCATGACTGCACACATACACATACATGCATGCATGCTGTCATGTATATACAAATGCATGCATGCCTATACATATATACATGTTTATAAATTTATGCATGCCTGCATACAAGTATACAGAAGCAAGGTTAAGTAACTGGCAGGTGTAGAAGAAGCTCAGGTGTCCGAAGTCATTGGAAGAGTAACAAGGCAGGCTTTTCTAGAGTCTGGATCTTATGATGCAGTGTTGATTATAGAGGTTTGAAGATGTGTGGTACCTATCAAAATCAAAAAGACAAGTTTTCTATCTTTTTTTTTTTTTTTATAAAATCTGGAAATTTCTCTCAAATTCTTTATCCTTAAATTCTCTTTCATTAAGGCATCAGATATCTCATTGTACCTCAGTCAATTAAACAAAGTAGAAAGTAGGTTACTGTAGTCATCTTCCCACTGTGTCTTTGAAAGGCTCTTCTTGGTTGCCAGCGCTATTTAGAGATGGTTACCATGTACCTGCACACCATCATAGCCTCTGCTGCTTTATGTTGGAACTCGGTAATTCACCATTTACCTGCTCTCTGTCCTAAGACACAGGCTTTTGATGCAGTGAGTGGAGACATACGCAGACTCACAGCTGCCAAGGCTGCCAGACATTTGCTTCAACAGTCAGAGTTGAAGGCCACAAGTACAGTGACTCCCAGAAATGAATTACAATTTCAGTGTGAGCCTCATGTTAGGTAAAAACTAGCATTGAGTTCTAATAGAGGAATAAATGCTCTGAGATCGCCTGTTCTGAGGGCTGTATTGTGAGTACAATAGCAGATTGTTCGCTATGAGTAGCTAGTCTTCATTTGTAGGACCACAAGAGATACTTACTGCATTCTAACCTAAGCAAGGTGAAAGCATGATCTTTGAATGAGGTTTCCTATAATGTTCTGTTTGTAAGAATGAAGATAGAGCTTGAGGATATTTAACTGGACACTCATCCTGCTGTGCTTGCGTGCATATACGTATACGTATATGTATATATATGTATGTATGTATTGCAACAATATTATAGTTAGTCGCTGTATTCTGCTAGTAACCAAATTTGTCAATGAAGAAAGTGGGGTACAGAGAGATTGAATATGTACCTTTAGATTGCATTTCAATGGTAAGACATTTATTTCAGTTTATTTCAAATATAAAGCTTGTGCACGTTTATGTGCACAGGGAGGTAAGAGAATTATGATTCCTCAGAATCAGGTAGGGGAAGTTTTGAGTGTTACTAGAGATAAAAGGAGGGAGGTGAAATTAGGGTAGCAAGGGAATGACACAGAACATTTTGTTTTCTGCAAGACATCAGCAGTGATAAGTAGCCTGCTCCTGGCAGAGAGGGATGTGAAAGGCAGGGTGATAACACTGACACGTGGAAGCCTGCAACTGGTGTCTGGTGTAGCAAGTGAAAGAGGTCATCATTCACAGGAGTCACACATGAGCTGCTGCTGCAAGAACCACATCTTAGAGGAGGTCTGGCAATTGTCTCCTAATCATTCACAGTTAGGTCTATGAGTGTTTAAAATGGATCAATCTTATATTGTTTTCTTTCAGTACTGTTACTCTACTTGGCAACCAGATAGATTGATCTTTACACATCCCAAGCATGCTGTAGAACCCAGGCAACACACACTGTCTTTTGGAAGAGCTCCATGTCATTTGACTCACTATTCTGTTAAAGTGACTCCTTACGTTGGTGTTTTCCTGTGCTAGTCCGTGTACCATTCTTGTATCTGCTCCACTTGATCGTGATGTATTGTCTGCCTGAAATGCCATCAGGTTTGATTTGCTAATGTTTCAGTAAGGATTTTTCATTTATATTCAAGAGAGTTATTCGTGTGTAGTCCTGTTTCCTTGGGATGTCCTTTTCTGGTTTCGACTCCAGGTCACAATGGTCTTGTTTAAGTTGCAAAGTATTCTTTCTCTTTATTTTCTATCATATTCGTGTTATTTCTCTCTTATTTGGATGGAATTCGTCATTGAAGCCATCTGGAACTAGTGTTTTTTTCTGGGTCAATTTTCTATTACAGTTTTAATGCTGCGAGTTGATAAAAGTTCATGTTTTCTATTTCATCCATGTTCAGTAATCTGTTTCTTAAGTAGTTTTTCTATTTCATAAAAGTTGTAAAATTTATTGGCCAAAATAATTAGTTTCCGAATGCCAGAAGCACTGTAATCATAGCCTTTTCATGCTCGATGTGGTAATTTATGGGTTGTTTTCACATTTACCCTCATCCTAGGTATATACCTATGGGAGAACAGGGAGAGCCAGGATCAGCTGTTGACTTCAGCATAATCCTGACCTTGAATGATAGAGAAAAGCAAAGAGAGTTGTAACATAAGTCCTGTTTTGTTTGTTTGCGGGTGTTGCTGGGTTTTTTTGTTTTGTTTTTGTTTTTGTTTTTGTTTGTTTTTGTTTCTTTCTTTCCTGTGCAGGTCACCAAGTGGCTGTATTTAATAATCTATCAGGAGACTCTTTGTGTCTGCCCTATATAGCCAACCTTAGTACTAAGGCATTAGCTGTTTGGCACCATGGCAACTGTAGCTTCCTGTAGTGGGTTCCTGACAATTCAGCCACCAGCAACTCAACTCCCACAGATGGAGGTTTGCCACACAAGTTCCACGGCTGCATGTGGTCATGGCTGCCACATGGTCCAAACATCCTGCATTCTCCATTCCTGCCTGTCTTCTCCTGCTTAGGAGAGTAACTAACCATCTTATGAATGATTCCTGTCAATTCCTCTGCAGTTTCCCTTGGCGGCCTGTGTTATCACTCTAATGCAAATATTACCTTCTAAATTTAGTTTTATTTTTGGATGTACATCTGTGGGTTACATTCAAAGCACTGCTTCGCCATGAGCAAGTTCCTGAAACTAAAAAGAACTTAAAAATTCACTGGTTAGCAGTCCTTCTAGTCACGTTCAGTTAGAGAGAATTAAACAAGACTGTGCTGAGTTTCAACCATAATCTGGCTGAAAACCAACTGATGAAGGATTTTAAGAGGAGGCCCTGTGGAAATTTCACATATGTCATTATTAAAAAGTAGATGGCTATTGGGGAGCTGCTGTGTTCCAACCATGGCTTCAGTGCAGGGCACATAGTGGTAATTCAGACTGATAAACTTGTCCTGGTTTTGCTTACTGGTTTCTAAGTCAAAAACAAAAACACTTAAGTGCAAAAATCAATATGTACACAAGCTAGCACGGAGAAGAGTGGTCCCCGAATTTCCATGTAGCACACATGAAGAGCCAGTGTTGGAAAATTTAAGAATCTTTATAGGAAAAGCAAACCTAAGATAAATTGTGATGAAATACAGAGTTATGGTTACATTTTTTCTTCCAGCTAACTAGGAAAACCAGACCTTCTTCTGGGGGATCCCTAGGACTGAATCTTTTGAAAAAACCTTTTTGTCCCAAATGAAATTCTGGATTCAGCTTAAGAGAATGGACTTTTTCATCTGATTATCAACTTAGTCCCTTTTCAGGCTTTGTTACTCTGCATACAGAAAAACAGATGCTTGGGGGGCACATTGCCTATGCATAATTATTTCGTTACAGTGTGTCACCAGTGTCTAGTGCTTGTCCACACTTTATAAAGTATGTGTGTGATATTCTCAGCATGTGTGGGAAATGACAGAAGAATTACAGATGCATACAGCACGTTTGGCCCAGCCTGAAAATCAAGTTTGACATTGTACCCTCAAAATACCTCCAGGTTAGTTATACATTTATGACTTTGGGGAACTGAAATAGTAGATGTATAAAGTTTTTTTTCATCATTTTAGGAAAGCCTTGATAGACACCGATACTTGAACTCTTTCCCTCATGAAAACTCCACTGCCTTCTATGGAGTCAATCAGTTTTCTTATTTGTTTCCTGAAGAGTTTAAAGGTAAGATATGGCAGTATTATTGATTAATTTCCCAATTTTAACTCTTTGTCTAATGAAAGAGTGGCTTAATTGAAAATCTTGTAAATAGTGTGATGGTTGATCTTTTCTAAATTTCAACTTTGAAGTATGTACCATGTGTTAAGCATAAGGACTACTTTCCACTAATCGTTATTTAAGAACTAAATATATTGATATGCACATCCACATAACTTCAATCATCAACTGTCTCATCATACTGGTAGTTGTGTAGCACCATTTCTGTTTAGAATATTCATGGTTTCCTGGCTAATACTAAAAGAAACAATGGCAATTATAGACATTTTTCATGAGTGGCCTAATTCTATCAGGCAAGTCATGTTACATCAGCTCCAGTTCCGTTGCTGAAATCTGCATTCCTAGCTTTCAGTAAGATGCATTTCCTGTATAGAAAACCACTGAGGAAAAATCTCATGTGACAAGTTGGCTAGGTAGTGACTGGTTTGGCTTGACAAGGTATTCCAAACAAAGTCCCCAGAGAAGCCCTTCATCTGATTCTTTCTCTATGATGTCTTCTTCTTTCTGTCCAGCTTTGTATTTAGGCAGCAAACCTGCCTGGGCTCCCAGATACCCAGCAGAAGGACAGAGACCTATCCCCAATATGTCTTTGCCATTGAGATTTGACTGGAGGGACAAGCATGTTGTAAATCATGTAAGGGACCAGAAGATGGTAAGCACGACATCGTTTTGCTCTTTGTTGTCTAAGCATGTCATACCTATGGGTCAAATTCAGTCAAACTTGCCAAAAAAAAAATCCCATGGTTTTCTTTTTAACATAAAATCACACCTCAGTTATACAAAATGGATTAGAGATAGTTATCTAGTTCTGACTTTTAAACCTGCCAAGGTGTGCTCACTTATCCACGACCATTCCCTCTGGTGCATGTATGCCTCAAGGGTATATCCCAGTATCCATACTACCATGCAGACCAGGAGTTCTGGGGACCAACATCTGGAAGGTAAACCCAATGTCTGCCTGTGTAAGTGATTCAAAAGGAAGTGCGCCAGAGAGTGAAATGAGTCTAGTCAATGTCTGGATTTTAAACTTTACTTCATTCTATGAGGTCTATCAGAATGCATGCTCACTCCCTACAGTGTCATATATCACCTCTGTCCCTACAAGTGCTGGCAGTATAGTTTCAAGGCTACATTTTGATGGTAAAGGGAGAATGGATACGGGACCACCAGATTAGCTCATAGGGCTTAAAAGCTTTTTGAAACTCTTTTAAAACAAATTTTTAAAAAACTAATAAACAAAACAATACTTTTTGGTTTTGCTTGTTGAAGGATCAACAAATATATAAGGACAATAGATATAAAAATGTCAATGGAATATAGCATGAAAAGGACCCTCAGTCTGCTTTCAGATATGGGTGCTCAGAGGGAAGTTTTGTGGAGTGGTCTCAAGTAAGAAAGAAAACGGCAGCACCTTATGGGATGGATGTGACTTGTAATACACAGTGGCCCACCTAGTTTGTGGAAGTTTAACCACTATGTGCCTTTTTCTTTTCTTTTTTTTCTGAAACAGGGTTTCTCTGTGTAGCCCTGGCTGTCCTGGAACTCACTCTCTAGTCCAGGCTGGCCTCGAACTCAGAACTCTGCCTGCCTCTGCCTCCCAAGTGCTGGGATTAAAGGCATGTGCCACCACTGCTCGGCTTTCTTTTCTTTTTCTTTCTTTCTTTTTTTTTTTTTTTTTTTTTTTTTTTGCCTTTTTCTTTTTAAAGCAATGTATTCCACCATCAGCACAAGTAATGTAGCCCCAAACAGAGAAAGTCAAGTGTATAGCCACAGAATGGCACTCACAGGTGACATCAGCATCTAGGTCCTTCCCCCTCTCCATGGATGGGAAATGCTTTGTACCCACCAGTGTGTTGGTTTCTATCTAGTTAAAATGTTCTTTCCTAGTTATCAGATTCAATGTTTATAGCTGGTCATTAGTATTTACCACCAAACCATTGGGTTTGTCATTGCATCCTCGTGTGTGTATGTGTGCGTGTGAGTGTTTTTGTGTGTGTATATGTACATATGTATGTATGTAAGTAAGTAGTGGGTTATGCATGGATCCATTTCTTTCCAGAGAAATTTACATACTCAGTAGTGGGTTTTTATAGGATCTGCCTCGGTGGCTTAACTGATGCTAGCTGTGGGTATGGTGCCCCCAATAACACTCACATTTCTTGGATTTGGAGATCAATCCATCTTCAGTTGGTGACTGTTTTCCTTTGCTGTGGGGACTGAGGTTAGAACCCTAAGTAAGGCCTTTGAAAACCACAGTGTTGCTTAGAGTATCACCCCACAAGTACACTCAAGACTTCCCTGTGCTAGTTCTGCAGGATATGGTGTGGTCTTACGATTATGCCAAGTTTTCAATTCTTACCCTCCCCTCTCCCTCCCTCCCCTCTCTCCCTCCCTCCCTCCCACTCTCCCTCCCTCTTACTCTTGATATTTCTGTGGACTGTACAGACTTTCATGTGGCTCCTAGTCTACCCCGGGGGCAACTCTTTTCCTTAGAGCCCATTTATTCTTTCAGAGAAGCCGTTATTCACAGGCAGACGTTACTGCCTAATCATAAAACAATCATTCCTCTGAGTGTTCTCCTGACCTCCCCTAATTCATTAGTCTGGCTTACTTACTTTGTAGTAGTAACATTACTGATTTAGTTTTAATAACTAACAAGATGGCAATGCTCAAGAGAGAATTTAGTTTCGTTTTGAATGAATTCTTATTTTATAGGTTTCTGCTCTCTGGAAACTTTGCTTATCATTATTATTTTCTTTGTAAGGCTGTATCTAGAGACACTGATGAATTTAACTTAGTACTGTGTGTTAGCCTTCATTACTCCTGTCTTCTGAGCAGTGTGGAGGATGCTGGGCCTTCAGCGTGGTGAGTGCGATAGAGTCAGCTTGTGCCATCCAAGGGAAATCTGTGGATTACCTGAGCGTGCAGCAGGTCATTGACTGCTCCTTTAATAATTATGGCTGCGGAGGTGGCTCTCCTCTCAGTGCCTTGAGCTGGCTAAATGAGGTAACCATCTCTGCTTTCTATTCTCTGATTTCCTCTTATGTGCCCACAGAATCCAATCATTCCTATGTTAAGCAAGGTTCAATGCTCAGAAATTGTCAGTAGACAAAGCTTGAATGACTTAATCAGGAAAAAGATATACTGTAGGGAATCAAACCAAGGCCAGGAATGTGTTAGGCCGGAGCTTACGTGTGTTACTTCACAAACCCTGGAGATACTAGAAGTAATGACTGCCATTCAAATTGTCTATCAATATATCCAGGGGTGAAGACATCTTAACCACATTTTCAGAAAGGTATTGTAAAGATTTCTTCACTTTTCTTAGGAGGTAATTTTCACATGGAAACCTGTCATATAATTTCTCAGAGAGATAAGGATATGCAGTTACTGGTTTCCATGGTTGTCCTGAATGACGTTAGGTGGGACACCCCAGGTCAGCTGGCTTCATAACTATAGATAAAGAAATGTGCACTGGAAGTTGGAATCGTGTCACCATGCCCCTGACATCCCACTGCAGCCCTTTGTCACAGTCTAGTTTTGTCTTTTTTTTTCTCTGATGCTCTTTCATATCCAGCACCAGTGACATGAAGTGAGAAAATAAGAGGTCATTGTCAAACTCAAGTCAGTGTGGTCCAAACCTGAATGCCCTTCCATTCCACACTCACTTTGCAAGCCAGTGACTGCTCTAGACACATTACAGATAACAGTGGTTGTGCCTCCACCCTTTGAAGAAACTAGCACATGGGCCTCTACAGACAACCATAAGAAATGCAGCACACCGAGAGAGAGTTTGATAGTATCAAGGAAGAATATTTGGCCACTGTCGACCACAGGGCATTGCTGCCTCAGAATTAGGAGCCCTGGACGGAAAGTGTGTTGCCCTAGCATGCCCTCAGGAAAAAGATGACCAAGACTTTATTAACATATATATGGTGGTTCTAGAGTGGAAAGGCATAAAAAAAGAACTAAAAGTTAAGGATTCCTGTTTTCGTGGATGTTTGGTATAAGCACCTGCTGATCTCAGTTAGAATTTTAAGATCAAACTGCCCACAAGCTGCTTTGCTGAGACCTCTTTGGCTGCACTGATGTAAGCTCTACTTAACCTTTCAAAGCCCTGGCAGTGAACCCTTTGTGCCTGTTTTCTCTAGACGCAGTTGAAGTTGGTGACGGATTTACAGTACCCATTCAAGGCAGAAAATGGGCTGTGTCGCTACTTTCCTCAATCACAATCTGGAGTTTCAGTCAAGGATTTTTCTGCATATGACTTCAGGTAACTGAGGGGTGTGTGTGTGTATGTGTGTGTGTGTGTGTGTGTGTGTGTGTGTGTGTGTGTGTGTGTGTGTGTGTGTGTGTGTATTTCTGCACAATCTGTTTTCAGAATTAATGACTTTGTTGAAGTTACCCTCGCACACTCTCAGTTCAGAACCAACATCCTACTAAAGAGTTCAACGGATGGTCACAGTGGAGTGTCAAAGACCATTAAAGAGAATCTGTGTAAGTATAGTCACACTATAAATAAGAAATTTAAAATGAATAGCTTTTAACTGAATTTAAAGCTATAATTTATGTCTACCGCCACTCACAAAATTCAGATGATAAGACAATGAGTCCATTTTTCAGTCTAAATATTTGAGTCTGTCCAAATTCCCATTGTATGCAATCCAATGGATTTGGATAGGATATGGAATACCACTGATTTGGATAATCATTCCCAGATTACATACCAAGAAACCCTTCTGAATATTATAGTCCTTGCAGTTTTCAAGTGAGCAGCTATTACAAAAACCCAAGCCAAACACATTAAAACTTCAAGCTAAAACTAGAGCACTGAAGATAAGATATGTCCCATGCTCTTAATGTGAGAGTAATAGTGATGCAGGTTGAGTAAAGGTTGTCAAAAGGGAAAGAAGAGTGCTGGAAATTGAAAAGTAAGGTGACCTTGGGTGAGCTCAAGTGTAAGCAATCATTCAAATATCTTTAAAATCACATGGAAAAAAAAAAGCAAAAACAAAGCTGGCCAGAGAATTGTTTAGGCCATTTAGTACCAGAAATGAGTAGAGTGCACATTTAGAACAGGAAGTTGGACAACAGAAGCAAGCAACTCCTGACACCGTTGTTAAATGCTTTTTGGGTTATTGTGCCATTATTGAAACATCACCAGGAATAAAAGAATTTAATTCAGACAAGGACATAGAATGTCTTATGGCTTGTTGTTGCTTGGTCGCAGTGTCATCTACATGGGACATAATTGCAATTAGGGGTGAAATTAGATCTTTGAACAAAATATAGCCCTTTAAATCAACATATAAGTGCCCAGAGCACTAAAGATTGTCAATGCAGCTCCTGCTCCAAAGGACATGAGAATGACCCTATGAACACACAATAGAACCTGGCTGCACAGGGTTCTGGCTATAAAGGCGGGTCTTGAGCACTGTCTCCTGAGGGAGTGAAGGTAATCCACTTCCTGAAACAAGAAAACATGTCCTTATTAGTTGCCAGTTCCTGGAGAGTAAAGAAATGCTATTCAGAGAAGAACCCAGGCCTCCACATGCAATTAGATGGAATCAAGGGAATAACTATTTCCTGGGCACATGATAGTAAGTGGAGAACAGGAACAAGGCAGAAAAACTGTATCACCTGAATGGGGGGTGATAAACGAGGATAGACCACTCCAGTACTATGTAATTCCTACAGCCATTTTCTGTAATTTTTATAAACATTTCACAGTAGCCTCAAACTGCAAAAATCAAGCTTCAGAAAGAACATGAATTTATGTATTCACTCCTTTATTTTGTGACTACTGACCAATGTTTATTGTTGGGGATTGTACAATAAGCAGCATAGACAAAGTTCTGTCCTTGAGGATCATGGTGATAAATTATACAAATAGAAACATGGTGTGTTTGGTGTATGAGCTTCTAAGATAAACAAAATAAAAGAGTGGGAAGAGGAATCCACTTCACTCGGGGAAAGGAGAGTATGTAGTTCAAGGAAGGGCTGCCCGGAGGAGCCTTCCTGAGAAGTGAGTTTGAGTTAATGAGCTCATAAAGGTAGTATCTTTGCTCCAACCAGAGGAAAGGAGCGCAGAGGTCTTGAGACAGAGGCCTGCCTAACAAGTTTGCAGAGCAAAGAAGAGACCAATGTGTCTCCAGTAGAAAAAAGATTAAGGCCAGCATATGAGGACATGCCAGGGGACTAGAAGTGTATAGAGGTGAGAATCAGGGTGCATTATTCTCATGAGGGTCTGGTACTGCACACTTCTTGGTGGGAAAGTCTAGGTTTTTTAGACTGAAAGATTGAAAAACTTGAATTGGCAGAATGCAGCAAGAATGTCTCAGGTAAGAAGAGCATGGAAAGGAAATATTGGCTACTTGAGAGATGTGGGCAGTGGTCACAAGACATCCTAGCAGGGGAGTGACAGGACACAACTGAGCAAAGTGCTCTGTTCTTCAGCCAGAATCTTATTTATGACTTGAGGTCATAAATACTGGGCTCAGAACTCTGGGCCTTGAGGTGAGATGCACACATCTGAACCTCTTCAAAACTGACATCAATCACCTTCTAAGACCCTTTAGATGAGGTTGCCTCTGAGGTAGAGGTGGCCATGCCATCATGATTCCTGGATTTATTAGAGGGTCAGGTTATTCTGGGACATAGTGGTGTGTAACTACTGTGCTGGGAACTGGGGCTGGAGGGGCTTCCTTAGTATCTGCCTCATTGGTTAGAGCCCAGATCTCCAGCATGTCTGCATCACTCCTTACATCAGATATGAGTCTATCACTTGGGGTCACTCGGTTATAGACTATAATGCATGGGTGAAGATCACGTCTATTTATCTCTGAGCCTGTTCATAGCCCTCTCTAGTTCTGAGATCATGATCTCTAGTTTTCATGGTCTAATTTTCAAAACATGTCATTCAGGGCATAGTGAGCCATCCGATCCTCTACAAGACACTGTGCAGAAACAGATCAACAAAGCGGGAAGAATCCAAAAACAAACATCACCTAGGCTTAAGGCAAAACACCATCAAGCTAGCAGTCTTCCATGGACTTTTGGTCCTCAGATCCAGAGCTTCTACCACCCAAACTGGCATGTGAGACCTGCTGCATAGATAACCAAAGGAACGGAAGTGGCTGTGCCCTGCAGGGGATCCAGACACAGAACAGGGCATATTATCACACCAAGCTCACAGGAAAAGGAGATAATATCCAGATGTCAGTAACAGAGAGTATTGGCCTTAAACAATACACCTGGGGAAAAGAAAATTTAAGAGTGTTCTTTGAGGCCTATAGCTTTTATAAGTTGTTGATTTGTGGAATAAAATGTAAGCACGTGGAAATCTACACCAGCTCTCAGCGATGTAGTTCATATGGGACTGACAGAGGGTTCACAGAAAGCACAGGCCACAGAGTTCAACTTGGTGAAAGCCATGCTCTCTGTGGAAGAAATGATGGCAATATCACTTGATCAGATATCCTAGATCAAATGGAACGGATATCTGAGGGTCATGACCGTGGGCTAGCTTATATCTGCTAGCACCTTCTCTATGTTCCCCCATTCTGCTCTAGGCAGAGATTGCTACAAAATTATTTCAATGACACCCTACTTTACAATGAAGAATGGTTTCATTCTGAGGCTTTTCTGTCTGAATCCTTAACATCTCTCCTGGTGTCCTTGAAACTTGATTATTGATGAGAGGGGCTTATTATGTGCCTTTTGTTCTCTTAAGTATTTAGGGACTATTGTATTCAGGTAAATATAGAGAATATATACAAATTACAAAACATTCAAAGAATTTTAAGACAAAAAGGTTGTATTGTATACTACAACCTAGGCTGAGCTAAATTAGTTCTTGGGTAACTGAGAAGGCAGAGAAATATTATAAGGTATGATTAAACCTTATAAGATTTATTATAGATTTATTGTATAGGATGATAACTCATGGTAGACATGCCACACAACATACAGTCTATTAAATTCTATAATTTTATACTTGTGTGGTGTATGGGTGGAAATGGTATAACTACAGTATACAAGTGAGATTTAAACCCAGCATTTGAGAAATCTGAAACCAGTCTTTGGGCATAGAACCTTTTAAAATTTTGTATTCCTCTCCCTCCCTGTATTTTTTGTAATGCTGCTGTGCACCAGTTATTAGAGCAAAAACTCCAAGTGTAAAGCCAACTCTCAGGTAATAGTTTGGAAGACCCCTAGTGTACAGTGAGATCACTATTTCTGTTGTAGTCGATTGCACTGCTAGGTTTTCAGAAGGCCTTCATCTGTAGACTGTGTCCCCTTGCTGGAAACAGGCTGCAGCAGGCACTGTAAGGAAGCATTTACTCTGAAAGCCACTAATCCTTCATAGTTGGTTGTAGCAATAAACCACCACATGCTATCTTTACAGCCTTAACTATCATTACCATGGTTTCAGTATCCTTCACCCACAGGCTGGCCTTTGAAAGATGTAAATAGTATTTTGGTCATACACATTTAGGATGGATGAAGGCCAAATGTTGTATAACCTTAGATTTTGCTATAAACCAGTAATTGTAAAAGTAACAACTGTTTGCTTTGCAGTCTTGGTAACCTAGCACCTAGTTCTCCTGGCATCTTGAAGTTTCCTTATTTTTTGATACCTTTTTGAGTGTTCCTCTGAGTGAGCCTTCTTTGTAATTCCAGCATTTAACATTCAGTGACAAAAGTGGATCCTGTTTTTTTGTTTGTTTGTTTGTTTTTGTTTTTTCAGATACTCATTTCTAGAGATGTCAAAGTATTTACAAATATCAAAACTTTACACTTTCTTTTATTAAAAGGCACCCTGCAGTTTAATGGGATGCTTTTTTTTTTCCCAAATACAAACGTTTTTCCATATCTCCTTATAAGCCAGAGCTAGTCCCATAACTGAGTTCTGGCCAATGAGATCCATATACCCAAAAGTGTTATTTCCTGGAAATCTCAACAGGGATGCAGAGTTTCTCTTTTGTGTTTCATGCTGATTGCACTATGTGTTAAATGTCTGGAAGGCTAAAAATCCTGGTCCCTGAGAACACTATAAAATGGAAATATTTCATAGCAAAAGATATGGGAAAGGGTGAGCTCCAAATATCCTTGAGCCCCATACAGTCGTGGACTGTCAAATTCTCTTGCAGTTTAATATCTGTGCATAATCTTTTGTCATTGCTTTCAAACATACACCTGTTTAACACATATTTAAAATGGCATTTTTACTTTTACCTTAAAAGCTAAATTCTTATACCTATGTATATATCTTCCTTCAGTAATGACCAAGAAGATGAAATGGCCAGAGCGCTTCTGTCCTTCGGCCCTTTGGTCGTGATAGTTGATGCAGTGAGCTGGCAGGATTATCTGGGGGGCATAATACAGCATCACTGCTCCAGTGGGGAGGCAAACCATGCGGTTCTCATCACAGGCTTTGATAAATCAGGTAAGTACTAGCTCAGAAAATCCCTCTTCAGATGGGGCTCATAATGAAGGCTACCTGGAGGTGCTAAGATGTTCTGCTGTGCCTCAGAGGTTACTTGTCTGTGGCCTTCATGGAATTGTCTTGGCAGAATAATCGGGTTTTAATATCCCCCATCTCTCTCTCTCTCTCTCTCTCTCTCTCTCTCTCTCTCTCTCTCTCTCTCTCTCTCTCTCTCCAACTCACTGGTCCTGTCCTCCTCCTTCCTTCCCTCCCTCCCTTCCCCCCTCTCCCTCCCTCCCTCACCCCCCCTCTCTCTGTATACATGTGGCGCTAGGCATTCAATCTTGTGGCTTTTGTATACAAGAACAGCACTGAGCCACAGCCTAGTCTGTGAATGATAATTTTAAATTCACACAAAGTGCCTGTTTCATCTGTGATATTTAGGGTTTAAGTGTTGGCAGGAGTGAAGTACCTGATAGTTTATCATACCTGTTTAACACTCCAACTGCTGATTCCATGGGAACACATTTGCCTTGGCCTATTTGCCTCTGTAATAAATAAAATGAACTCAGACAGAGTCTGCCAAATAGGATGACAAAAGAAGCCTCGTTCAAGTTTACTTAGCTGCCTACAGAAAATAATTTACAGAAAGTTAAGGCACATTTATAGTATGCTTCTCACAGCAAATATATTGATAGCATACTCAATTTAAATATGGAAATGCATTTGTTCCTAATCAATATGGGGTTATCCATGTGTCTGAGCATCTTACCTTTGTAGGAAATACTCCATATTGGATGGTGCGAAACTCCTGGGGAAAATCCTGGGGAGTAGAAGGCTATGCCCACGTGAAAATGGGAGGTAATGTTTGTGGTAAGTCATAATTTGTGTTGAAAACTCCAGGCTAAATATGAAGGTCTTTTTGAATATATTATCATGACAGATATGAATGCTTCCAATGGGCTCAGTGCCCTTTTGTGGTGTTAACCTCATTGCTTACCCCGTTAATGAGAAATGAAGTCTTTCAAACCGCATTATTTAACACATACAAAATGAAAAAATATTATATATGAGTATTAAAACATAAAATAATAATCTAACAAAGCAACTACCTTAAAAACTAGATTATACACTCCTTTTAGGTTATTGAACTTCCTGAGAACATGTTCCTGCTCCAGACTGACTTTTTATAATGTATGAATTGCCCTAATTGTTCCAGATGGTTAAGAGTAGCTGAGGCTGCAGGTCGGTGATAGGGCATTCGCATAGCATGCTCAAGGCCCTGGATTTGATCTCTGATACTGCAAAGGCAAGGAAAACATGAAAAGAAAAACATTAGGAATCAGGTTTTCTTTGGGTTAAAGTATGAAAATCTGTACAACACACTTCTTTGTACAGATCTACAACCTGTCACCTGGAAAAGGCTTACAAAATGCCCATAGAAATGGCAAGACTTAGCAAATAGGCAGATGCCTTTATATTATACGACAAACCTAACAAAAAAGCAAATGGGAAGAGGCAGCTCCGTTTTCTACCACTGATGCTGAAACCTGTATTCAGAACTGAAGTGCAAGATTTGGGTCTGGAACATCATCATATTTTCTAAATCTACTGAGAATTAAACTAAATTGCATATAGAAACACTAATTTCTCATTGCAATGAGTTCTAACCATGTGGCACACAAATCTTCACAACTTGCAGACCCTTTAAGCCTCTGAGACAGATAAAAGAGTTACAGCAAGCTCCGAGAGTAGGTGTTTTGCTACAATCTAGTGATTACTGTTCACTTACTCCACAGCATAGAGTCTATGAAAATTAATAAGTAATCTGTCCTATTAGAGAGCAAAATGGTTTCCATATGGGAAATAGCCAACTTCACAGAGCAAAGGCAGCCATCCAGGCCTCTGCTGCTCAGTCAGCTTCATGGCTGCATTCGGGCCACTGGGACTCACAGCTGAGAGTCTGCTGCCCATGAGCCTCTCCTGCTGACTCATATAGCTTCTTAAAGTGGCAGGGAGCTGTGTCTAGTCTGCTGTAGAAGTTGACTGTGTTCAAAGCTCTGACCAGAATGTGGGGTCTGGCGAGTCCAGTGCACACAATGAAGATGTGGTTCATAATTGCCTCCCCATGGCTCTGCCGTTTCTCACCTCCCAGATGTCTTCTTCCCTCCACCTGCTTTCATGGTCTGTGTCTCCAGAGGCCTCCTGGTGACTGACTGCACTGGGATCCAAATGCCTCCCGAGCCTATTTCCTGAACCTCATAGACTCAGTGCTGTCCACATTATTACAATGAGCAGTAACAAAAGGCAGAGACTAGTCCATAATCCAAGGAAATTCAAAAATATTGGTCATTAAAATGAAATTTAGTTTCCAAATGGGCTAACGCTTTTACTGTGATGACTAGTTCTGTATTCTGATCAACTAAGAATGCCTAAACACGTATGTTTTATGAAAGTATAGTAAACTTCAAATCTAAGAGTTTACATTTTTAAACATTTTAAAATAAATCCTATAAGCTCTTTGAAGTATAAATACCCCTTAGGAAATACATATCATGTCAGCACAGATCTTATACATGTTCATGAATTCAGCTGGCAAGTAGTATTATGGCTTGACTTTTGGAACAAAAATCTTAAGTATCTCTTCTAGTGTTTGCCTTGAATGCTGCCTTGCATTAACTGGCAGCTAGGCATAATGGCTAACTTGTCAGTGGACACTAACTCATTCTAAGCATGAATGAAAATTCAAATTGTACAGCAAATTGTGCAGGGGATATTGATTGCTATTAATGCTTTTTTCCCCTTTTTTATCTTTTGTATTAGGCATTGCAGACTCTGTTGCTGCTGTCTTTGTGTGATCATGAAATGTTTTGGATTCCTCAAGAGAGAACAACTAAAATGATGTACTTCATAGTGTCTTCTGATATAATCCTCAATTCTAAGCCTTATACACCATTAAGCTTCAACAACCTGTCTACAGAGAGGTTCTAAGAGCAAGCTAGCATTTTGGAAAGCAACATAGGACACTCTATTTTTGCAGAGAGATGGACAGTCAAAGTTCATAGGAAATCCCCCAGCACACTGACTGATCAACGGACTCTGTAGGACAGTGTGTACCTCTGAGAGTTGGGTGGGAAGACACGTAGTATCCTCCATCTGGAAACAGTTGGGATTTCTGCTTGCTTGTTGTCTTTCTGGCTGTCTATTTTAATGAAGTACTTTGGTCAGGCTTAATCAAAGAAAGGATGAGATGTTTTCCTTTGTGACTTCTAATCACCCGTCTTAGGTTACCTCTTCTACAAGAACTCTCAACCTGATGCAATGTGTACCTCACAATTACAGTTGCCTTCTGAAATGGTGTGCCATGTGTACAGATTTGAGGTATCAGCTGTTTTACCTCAGCAATGCACCTCACCTTAGACAGTAGAACAACTATGCACAAAGAAGAAATGTGAGAATCCCATCTTCAGAGAGACAATCCAACTGAAGTTAATTGAAGCACATGACAGCTTTGTGATAGGGAGTATTCTGTGCCACTTCCTGGAAGGCAAACTTTCTAGAAAGCTTCACTGTCAAGCATCCGAAATGTTTAGCTTCTGGACTTCTTCCCTCTGTAGTACAGAACAAAGTATGGTGCACATTGATTCCCTCTCTTGTCCTTTGCCGTACAGTTCCTATGGTTTCCTGGTGGTTCATTTTCCAATCTAAAGTAAGTCAGTCCCATTGTTTATATTCCATTTCTGTTACCCAATCTCTTATTTAAAAAAAAAAAATAAAAACAATTCTACAACACCTGCTCATATTGCTCATTGTTTGTGTCCTTCATTAGAATACCAGCATCCAGATCAAAACTCCTTACCCTTTTGTCTGTACCAGTAAAAAGCAATCTCAAAAGAATGTGCAGAGCCTGGAGTATAGGGAAATGACAGAAGCCAGTGCTTCACATTTTGAATAAATTAGTCTAATTATCAAAGGATTCCAGAAAGGAATCTAGTTCAGCTATAGGTTTTGTTATTGACTTTCAGTATGTTATCAGCAACGTTTCTAATATACAGTTTCAAAGGCAAAAGAAGCTTCAAATTTTCAAAATGACATTTATAATAAAACAACCTATATTTGACTTTGAATTAAAAAAGAACTCATTCTTAAACATCTGGTCTCAAAGTGATCATTATTTATGAGCACTAATAGGTATTCATTAGTATTGATAAGCTTTATGTTCACATCTTCTTGGATCTGAACCCGAATATCCAATGTGGTTTTCTCCATAGATATTTCCAACCCACCATGTCCACAATTCCCCTCACCATTCTGCCATATCTGTTGTCAATGCCCAATGGTCCTTTCCTTCCTCCCTTTTCTTTCTGTCAGCAGCATTGCTATTGTGTAGAATTGTAGGCACTCCATCGAGTTGCCTGGTCCTTAGAACACATTCCTACATCTGTCTCCATCCTTTCTCTCACTCATCCTTTCTGGGAGGTTCACTTTTTATTATCTCCTATCTATACTCTTCAATTGTCTCCAGCCAACCTAAAATAAAAGATTAAGGCAAATTATGTGGATATAATGAGTTTATCGTTCCACAGCGAATGCTGCTGGCGACGTATATGAGTGTATCTAAGAGGTAAAGGGAAACGGGATTTTACTGGTAAAACAAAGATCACTAGGCTGTTCTGTTATGAAATGATGGCCCAGAGCCTCAGAGATCTACACTCAAGCTTGACTAGGTAGTCACCAGGGAGATATCTTCATGAAAGTTTGGGTTTTTTGTTTGTTTGGTTGGTTGGTTAGTTGGTTTTGTTTTTTATTTTGTATGGAGTTATGATGCACTTTCATGCAATGTACTTCAAACAATTTTGTGATAGTTCTTGTTATGTATCAATTATATCTTATACCCTGTTTCAGTGACTTGTCATCTTTATTACTTTTGTTTTCCTATTAGAGCCTGGTATAAGTAACTCCCTTTGACTCTGACAACCTTTATTAGTAACTAAGCTATACGACCTTTAATGCAGTGAGTCCCGAACAATAATCTCTAGAGCAAAATCCATATGGCTGTGAAAGGTGTTATTATAATGTGTCTACTGTATTTTCCCAGATTTATATTTCTAAAATGATGTTGTCATTTTACTCACAAGTTTCATACCATTGGAATCTGTAAGATAACATGCAATGTTTTTCAAATAAGCATCATGGCGAGGTCTTTCTCTACCTCTGTATCCTCTGTGAATGAGTGATGACTCAGCATCATGGCGAGGTCTTTCTCTACCTCTGTATCCTCTGTGAATGAGTGATGACTGATATACACCAGCTCATGGGTGCTCCTGCCTCAGAGAACCAGAGACAAAGCAGCTGAACGTGTTACTTCCTACACAGGATTCATACTGAAGATCACCAACAGGTCCTGGAAGTGATTTCACAAGGTCCCCATTGCAAGTGTTAGATCAGTCAACTTTGCAGTGACTTTGAAATTCCACTAAGAATTATCATTAAAGTGGGTCCTCAGTCCCCAGAACAAAGGGGAATGGGGTCCAGTGGAGGAACCATCAGTACAAGTATGATATTTGCATTAAGTACTAGAAATAGAAAATGCGATCAGTACTGTGATATTTATACTAAGAATTATTGAATCCTTTGGGAGGGAGGAATTCCTGTGATGGTTTATAGCTTAGTCACAAACAAATATAGATACAAAGAACTCAGTCATTGAGTCTATTAGAGAAAGCTAAACATTGACAGGTAGCACTTATTTCAGGATTCTAAGGCATTTGAGTCATAAAACATCTATTTACAAGTCTTTTCATTATTTGACGAGAGAAAATGAAGCTGATGAAATAAGTATTTCCCATTTAGACAGAAACTGGCGTTTCATTAGGAGTGTGCTACACAATTAGCAAAGCACAATTTCAACATTTACTCTTTAGCTTGCTGATTTCTGAGATTTTGCCATTAGTGCCCATGGTATTTTTGTCTGTATTTATATCTGTTTAACTCTCATTGTGTGTTATGTAAGTACATATGTGAGTGTGCACACATGCACACACTACATACACACAAGTGCTGTAATTGAAATCCATAGTCATCTTCCTCTACAACCTTGGAATACCCATCCCGGAGCCCCACAGTTACCAAAACCCATGGGTGCTCAATTCTTATATATGAAATATCATTTATTTTGATATAATCTAGGCATCTTCTATACTCTTAAGTCATTTTTAGATTAGCTGTGATAAAAAAAATACAATGCATGCTGTTATGATGTAGACAATACTGCCAAAAAGTCTGCAAAAACACTGTATTTCTTCTTTTACATATTGAAAATTGGAAAGTAGGCAGATTCATAATGTAGAAGCTAGCACACAGATGGCCCCACTTTACGTGCATAATGCCGAGCAGCAAAGAATGATCCCTATGGAGTTTCATTGCGACTGAGTTATAGTCTGCTTCTTTCAAGAGCTTCCTGCTTCTTGGAAATAACTTGTTAGTTCAAATTTTAAGAAAATTTACCCAGTATTTTTTAGTCTCTCCCATATCAGAAACTTAGCGAAATGCCGTCAACAGCCAAAACAAGCTAGAAAACAAAGACTAAGACTCCATCCTGATATAAACTGTAGGCATCATATTCCTGTTACAAATG
The DNA here is from genome assembly GCA_028551405.1 of Uromys caudimaculatus. Taxonomy (NCBI): domain Eukaryota; kingdom Metazoa; phylum Chordata; class Mammalia; order Rodentia; family Muridae; genus Uromys; species Uromys caudimaculatus. The sequence continues at coordinate 59,592,555 of CM052704.1, forward strand.
GACATGATTTCTGTTTAGTCAGTTGGCCTGTTTAGTGGCTTGGAAAGATCTTTTCTTCCAATAGAAGTGCTACCTATTTCTACAGCATTTCTATGTCTTAGCACTGACCACATCCCAGTCCAGCATCTGAGCAGGAGAAAGTGTCAGGGTCCACAGGGTAAGGAACAAAGTGCACTGTGACAGCCAACATTACCACAGAAGAGACAGGAGCATCTTCAGAAGGTATGAGGGGTAACATTCTGGGCGCTGAGCTGGGTTCCTGTGGTACATTGCTTAAGTGCCTTTGAGTTCTGGGAGCAGGTGAAATAATGTCATAGTATTCCTCAAGCTAAGCTTCAGAGAGATTTCTGCCACTGTTCATCAAGACTCCCATAAAAATAAGATTCCTGAGTTTTTACAAGCAATGCACAGCCAAAAAATAAATTTATTACTTAAAGATTTGTTTGAATCAATTTTGTACAGAGGATATTATTAATTGTATCTATAATATAAAGTAACTGCTCAACAAGCTTTATAAAGTCTGAAACAATGAGGTAATAATTACATGAATTGGTTCTATGGAGGTAAATGTCAGGGTAAATTGAGTTGTAACAAGAACTCATCATATGTATGATGAGGCTAACATTTTACTCAACTATTTCTCACAATGCTTAATCTGCCTAATTGTACATCATCATGATACGCAAAATTGTAAACTTCTTTCCAGGATTGGACCAAAATATCATGTCACTGAACTATATATATATATAAATATTTTACACCAATCATGTCTTCATAAACATTTATAAAATAAAAGCCGACTGAGAATCCTGTAGTTTTCACTGATGGTCAGAAGAATTCAATCCGATTCATCACTGCTGAAGTAAGAACTGTCACTGTACTCAGCCGTGTAAAGGAATTTGTGAATGACCGGATTCATCTTTGGTATCCAGTGTCGGGGAACCAGGTATGTTGAGAGGTTAAATAAATCCACAAACACCTTGTACCTGTCGCTGGAAACATATACATGCAGACATTTTAGACTGTTAATATGAAAACTGTTTTACTTCCTAATCTTCAAAAATATTTCACATAAATAACTAATATTCAGCATTGTATCTGATGTCATGTATATTGTATATAGGTTATTTTCTAGATAGCATTGGTATTAATATTATGTAAATTTTAATGACATTTCAGATTAATGTTTATAGACAATAATGTATTTGATTCAGACCAGAGTGATATAGATTAATTATTGTGCTATTATATTCAAGTAGATGAGGTTGTGCTCTTATTTCCTATTTGTTTTAAGATTTATTTTTATTGATTTAAAAAATATTTATGTGTATGTCTGTATTCAGTTACATGCATGTATGTGTAGGTACTGGTGAGGCCAAAGGTGTCAGGTGTCACCTCAAATTACAGGCAGTTGTAAACTGAATTCCATGGGTGTTAGGAATCAAACTCTAGAGGGACAGTAAATCTTTCTACCTGCCAAGGCATGGCTCTAGGCCCCTCACTTTTCATTGTAAAAGGGTGGTGTGAAAAGTTATGCCTTTAAAATATAGAGTTCTTAGTTACTCATTGGAAAATACTTCCTAACTGCAAAGTAGCTATCATATAACTTCTATGAAGGATTGATAAATTTAAAGATCATCTTGGCTCCATTGCACATATTTATAGACTGCTTTTCATATGAAAATTGCTTTTCTGTTTGCTAGCTAGCTATTTGAATGGATAGTTTTAAAGTAGCAAACCCTGGTAAAGTATTATAGAGGAAGAACCCTTGTCTTTGAAGTCAATAAACCCGGACTGGAATCCTGCTTCAGTCACCTGTACACATCATATGGGACCAAGGATATGAAGCTAAAGAGTGGAACTCTAAAGTAAGCCCACAGTTCTTCCTCTGACCAGGACTTTGTAAGGATTAAATGAGATTAGGATACACTAAAAACATTGTCCACGTTCACGATGTCTGTGACTATGTTGCACTACGTGTTCATTTTGTAAAAACAAAACAAAACAAAAACAAAAACAAAGAAATAAACACATTGGCTATTTTTTGCATATAGAATTCATTTCCAAGAGAAAGTTACCATGTATAACAATGATAAGAATTTCAGCTTGTATATTGCATTCATTACCTATTCTGGTAGCGAAGTGTTGTAAATATTAATATTATACAAAACAAAACATGAATTTCCCAGAAACCATTCTACCATGTTTTAAGTTCTGACACTGACCATTTCCTTATAGACATTTTTAAAATGTCATTCTGTGAGCAGTCGAAATTACTTTTAATATAAAACAGGTATAAGAGGAAACAAATTTATGTGGCAAAGACATTATTAGGTGAATTAATGATGAGCCTTTTAGTCTGATCAAAATGAGCTATAATCATAAATAGACACTTATATTTACCCCCAATTCCCCTGATAAGCTATGGAGAATATTTCAGAAAAGAGGATATAAAGAATATAAAAATCAGAAGATAAGTAAAGAAAGGCCATGGAATGGTATTTTCTGGGAATGATTCAGCCTCTCAATTCACGAATCGCATGCAAATGTGCTTGCCTGCATCAAGCCTGCATGAGAATTGATCTATCAACAGACAGCCACTAATGGAGAGGGATTCCAGATGCTTGTCAGCATCTTTCTCCACTGAGCTAATGACTGCTGATACACTCTGGGAGTTGGAGAATCACAGACAGCAGTGGAGTAAGCACTGGTAAAACCACCAGGCTCCAAGGGAGAGTTCCAAACACAGGGTCAAACAGGTGGCCTTGGGTAAACGGACAGGATCTCAAAAACAAACAAAACACGTGAATAAGGACAAGGTACTTGTAGAGAAAAGAGTAGGTTTGTATGAAAGAAAGGGAGGGACAGAAGAGAGGGTAAGGAATGAGAGTAATCAGAATACACGTATGAAAACGCAAAGAATAAAAAACAAACAAACAAAAACGACCTGGAATAAATTGAAGAATTTTCTTCCTGGATGTAATGAGTACTGATTCCTCTATACCAGTGCTTCTCAACCTTCCTAACACTGTGATCCTTTTGTACATTTCCTCATGTTTTGGTGACCCCCAGCCATAAAATGATTTTTGTTGCTACTTCTTATCTGTAATTTTGCTACTGTTATGAATTGCAACAAAATATCTAACTTTTCTTGGACAGTATTAGGTGAGCCCCGGAAAAGGGTCATTGGGCCATGCCTCAGGCTGAGAATCACTACTCTATACCATTGCTGATGCAGCAGCCATTGATACCAGACCACTCTTCGACACAGGGTGAGAATGATGAAGTTCTTTGAAAGTTTTTATAGTATTCCCTCCAGTTTGCACAGGAATATTGGCATCTAACTAGAATGTGCTGTTAACAGTTCAGGCAGAAGCAAATGTAACTTTTCCAAAATGATATGCATAGACTTGCAGATGCCAAGATCTCCAAACTTCCACCTTGGGGAGAAGCTCAACTTACCTCACAGTTGAGCGCAGGTAATGATAGCCTGAGGATCCCCCTGTGCCAGCCTTGGTGCCCAGCATCCTGTGTACCATGCACACATGATTATCTAGACAAACATACAAATTTACTGCATGAATATTTTTCTGCCATTAGCTTTACAGTGTTCTAAAACCAAAGGGTTGGTAATGATTATTGCTTCGGCAAAGGCTGACATCTTATCACTTAGCCAGATGGAAAGGTCAGATGAGCACCAGATGAGACCATCAGGTTACCTAGCACCCCTGGGCTTTAGGCTATACACGTTTTAATTCATTCCTCATTGCTTTTGGCCTGTGAGCCCTGAGAGGAAGGCCACAAAGTGGCTTTAATGAATCTTTCTTATTTGTTTCTTGGTAGGATCCTTCTTCCAGGAAAAATAAAAATTAAAAATAAAGCCTGGAAGTTATGCACTGGAAGGTCATCATGTTAACTCATGCAAGAAGACCCAGAATGGATGGAGAAACTAGGGAATGAGGGAGTTATTAGAGTAAGGTAGAAAATACTGCATGCTTTTCTTATTTGGGCCACATTTTAATAACATATACATGAACATTCAAAGGGGACCATGTGCGAGGAAGAAGGCATCAGATCGAGAGGGAATGAAAAAGAGGTTGGTGGCAGGAGAACATAAGGTACAATGGTGACTGAGTACAGAAATGCCATAATGAAACCTATTATTTTAATTACCAGCCAAGAATAATCTGAAGGCAAATATGATGAGAAAAAATAAAGCAAATAATTTTACTTTAAAAGGAATCAGAATGAAGATTGAGATATTATGTATTAAAACTGACAGGACATTCATTTTCTTTTCATTCTAGAATAAAT
>CM052704.1:59597368-59637021 GCA_028551405.1 Uromys caudimaculatus
GCAAGAGAATCAATGGACCTGACCCCCCCCCCCCCCGGTCGTCCGGGAGTTTGGACCACCAACCAAAGAATACACATTGATGGACTTATGGTTTGACCACACATGTGGCAGAGGATGACCTCGATGGCCATCAGGGGGAGAGGAAAGGCCCTTGGGCCTGAGGATGTTAGAGGCCTCAGTAAAGGGGAATGTCAAGGCGGGAATATGGGATGGGTGGTCGGGAGGGGTGTAGGAGGTGGAATTCCCTCCTAGAGGCGGGTTGGGGAGGGGATGGGGGGTATCCAAAGAGGAGACTCAGAAAAGGGGAAACATTGGAAATGTATATAAAGTATCAAAAATAAAAAAGGAGGAAAAAAAAAGAAAAAAAAAGGGAGATATGTTACAGTATCTTATATAAAATGCTAACAGCTATCAAATGCTTCTAAGCAGATACTAAACTGTGCAAACAAAGATGATTTCTATGTCCTCTACTGTGCTGGCATTTCTTTTTCCATTAAAGCCATAAATGTTCTTGATACATACTCTACCCAGGGCATCTATTTATTTTGAGAGGAGGAAAAAAAGGCTAAAAGATTTTGTTTCATCTGAGCTTGAAGAAACAGATCCGAGAGAATTTGTAAAATTAAACCATACATATAAAATAGTCTACAAACTGCCCCTTGAAACTTGTTTGCCAAGGTAATCCTCACTGCCTGAACACATACTCCTGGGATCCAAGGAGAAAATGAACACTCAGCAGGACCTGAAAACATTTTCAACATTAAAGGTGATTTTATATAAAACCAGTGACCAAGGAGACAACTGTTTATGAGACATTTTCTTTGACATACTTTTTTTTTTTTTTAATTTTAGCTTTCATTATATTTTCTTTATGCAGGCCATGCGCATGTAATGACTGGAGAACCTTTGGACAGGAGACAGCTGAAGGAAGTCAGCTCTCTCCTACCTCGTAGGTTCTGTGAATCAAACTTAGGACGTTCAACTTGATGGCAAGTGCCCCTACCCACCCACCAACCTAACTGGCTTCAAGTTTTCATTTTATAACACAGAGAAATCTCTGAAACTATTTTCTAATAAAACAATAATTTCACAATTGGTCTTCTAAGAAGAGATTAGATTTGATCTTTTGGGGCACTTAATGACTGACACACAATGCTTCCTATAAGCAAAATGCAATGTGTATTCGTTTATCTGCACATACATCTCACTGCATGAGTAAAGACAGACTTGTTATTTCAAGTAATCATTTTCAGTATTTTCCCCCAAAACTAAATTACTAAAAAACTAGATTAAAATTTGATTGCAACTTATAGACTGTGTCCTTGACATCTTCATATCCACTCTTCAATCTTACTTCCATTTTTTTGTTATAATTTTCTTTTTACCTGTAAAAATATATCATCAGTGCTCCCTGGAGTGCACGGTATGACAGTCGTCGTTCACCTGTAGGATATGCAGGAAATTTTCAGCATTAACACTCCTTCTTGGTGCTAGGGATGGACTCAAGTCTGAGCCAAGGACTTTTAACACTGATTCACAGCAAGTTTCAACTCAATAGGTAATTTAAGACAGCCATATTAATTTGAATTATCATCCTAGTTAAATGTACTATGTGTTTTCAGAGAAAGGAGCCAACATTTAGTTTACATTTTTACTCCTTAGCTTGCACTCTGTAATCTATAGTTTTAAAAGCCAAATTAATATATTATCTATATTTTTAATATTATACATATATATTATTTTAGATTCTCAAATGTGTTAAGTGCTATATTTGTAAAGGCTGATATAAAGAATAAGTAACGCCCACGATACATGTATCTTCCAGTCACTCTTCAAAAACTACCCAGCATTCACTTCATTCCCTATTTGAAAGTGATTTGTTGTTTGTCTATGTTTGATTTGTTTGTTTGTTTTGGATATGATGGTGAACATCTGTAATTCCATACTCAAAAGCTGAGACAGGAAGATCATGGATTTAAAGCCAACCTGGGGGGTACATACTCAGATCCTATCTGAAAATGACCCCAAAATTATAGTTTCTGTTTTGTCTTTGTTTGTTTGTTTGTTCTAATTTATATAAAATTAGTTTTCTAGAGTGTGGCGTGTAAGCTAAGAAAATGTCTGCCCTTCATGATGAGAATTAAAGGTAATTCATGCTTCACTGAGAATTTATAGATAGTGGAGGCTAGCAACTGATGCTGACCTCATGCCACTGCTACACTCTGTATTGTATGACAAAAAACATGTCTGTTTTGCATATTCTTAAAAGCTTTCTGAAGTACTTTACAATCACAATGTACCTTGGTACCCTTGTGTGTAGCACAAAGTATGGAAATGTTTGCTAGTGTCTTATAACTACACAGAACAATCAAGACGGTTAACGTAGGGCTGTCAGACCCAGTATTAACCCACTTCTCACTTCTCTGAGTAGGTAAACCATATTACCTGATTTCCCCCAAGTTAGTCTGGATAGACAGACTTGTGGCTTATAGTTATCTTCATGCATATGCCCTTGAGGTCTAAGACCCTCAGACAGCACATTCACCTTTACTCAGTAGGTAGTCATGACGCTTCTCATCAAACAAACAGAGCAGCACCTCCTTCTGCTTCCGGAACTCTGCCATCTGTTCCTCTTTTTCTTCAGAGTCATTTTTAGCCTTATGGGAAAATATTGCTTTAATCTTCCCCAGCAGAGATCAGATTGCTGTTTTAAATTGCTTCTTTCAGAAGAAATAGATTCTCAGCTTATAACAAGTGTGTACCTTGGGTATTAATCTTAACACCCAACACTACAATATGGAAGATACATCTTACAGTAAGTCGAAATCTTCCATATACTTTCTGGTCTCTCATTTTCTTTATGTTTAAATAATTTAATAATGCCAAATATTCTTGAGAAAACTCTTTAGATATGGGCCAAAATGAATAACAAGTGATATTTACTGATCTTATTTTAAATAATAATCATTTAAGGTAGAGATAATGCCAGTCTTAGAAAATGTTACTTCTTAATCAGAACCAGTATTAATGCTATCTAAATTCTTTAAAATCTTTTGATTGATTAAAGAAAGTCTGCTTTATCTGCCTACCCTCCAGCTCCACTTGCAACTGGTTATCTGGATGGTAGCAGAGCAGCCAGGTCGGTTATCCTCAGTTCATCAGAGCAAGTACCCCAGTGGTGAGAGCCTGAGTGCAATACTATTGCCAAGGATTCTTCATTTATTGCATAAATGCTCACAGGAAAGTAACAGACACAAAAATCTGTGAGCAAAAACTGAATTACCTCACCTCAAAAACATTCTCTTATAGGAATAAGACGGGATGCATTTAGTCACCCAAGCACAGCATTAAAACCACGAACAGCCCTATACAAAAATAGAAAAATCATCCTAGAGAGTGACAGCAGCCAGAAGGTTGGCAAAGATGGAATGCTGTGTCTGCCGGCAAAGATTTTAAACTGATAGGATTCAGAACACTGAGCTAGCTCAGCTAGAGGGAGCAGCACAGTGAGGTTGGCCCATGTGATATATAAAGGCTTAAGGGTTTGTGTTGTGGGTAGCTATCTTTTTCTTGAAAACAGCAATGGAACACGAGAGGTTTTAGGCAAGAGACAGAGATCATTAGGTTTGCATTTTGGAAAGGCAACTAAGACTCTAGCACAGACAATACACTGGAAGGCCTACAGTGGGGAAGGGATGGGACAGTCAAGAAACTTTGGCTTTAGACTTGGTGGTAGGTGTAGGAAAACATGTGAGAGTTATTGGTAGATACAAAGCTGATTCAGCCATCCCTCAGAAATATTGCTGAGGGACTGGAGAGATGGCTCAGTGGTTAGGAATACTTGTTGTTACCCATGATTCAGTTCCAAACACTCACATGTTCATTCACAACTCTCTGTAACTTGAGGCCCAGGGATCCAAAACTCTTGTTTGATCTTTGTGGGTGCCATCTGAGGCACACACATATAGTCAGACAAAATAATCATACATATAAAAGTAAAGTAAATAAATCTTTAAAATTAAAAACAAAATCATTGTTGAAAAGAAATAGAAACAAGGACCACTCCTAGATAATTTACTTGACAATTGAAGGCTCTCAGGAGGAAAACTTAACTCTGAGAAGACTAGGTCAAGGTGAGGACTCATGGCAGGGAATTTCTCTACTTAATTTTCTTTTCTTATTTTAAGAGATCAGGAGAACACACAAAGTAGAACATTAGTTACATGATCTGAATTCTAAGGGGACATCCAAGCTGGGGATAAATGTTTGAGAATTACTGATGAATACCTAGAGTTAAAGCAGAAGGTGAAGTGAGCAGTAAAGAGCTAGGGAGAGAAATGGTTGTGGACATGATGCATGTCCCTGGGCGGTTAATAAAATTGAGACAGGTTGCCGGGTAGTGGTGGCGCACACCTTTAATCCTAGCACTTGGGAGGCAGAGATAGGCAGATTTCTGAGTTCGAGGCCAGCCTGGTCTACAAAGTGAGTTCCAGGACAGCCAGGGCTATACAGAGAAACCCTGTCTCAAAAAACCAAAAAAAAAAAAAAAAATTGAGACAGGTTATTGGACTTATGTATATGAATGCCACTTGTGAATGAGAAGGCACAAAGGTAGGGGGATGATAGTTTCATGGGAGACAAAGCTGTAAGTTACCCAACGTTATCAAAATGCACATGAATACCTAATCATAATCCTTTGGAGCAGATGTTCTTACTTTATATTTTGCCTGAAAGAAAAATTAGGCAGGAAGTAATTTTTATTGTCACAGAGGTCTACCGTTTAAATGAAAGTTGAACCTATATCACATGACTTTGAAGGACATGGTTTAAGAACTCATTCTCTAGGTGGCAATGTTGAATGGCTACAGAAGTTGAATCATGAAGACAGGGTGCAAGACATGTATTATAATGAAAATGTGGAGACAATCTCATTTAAAAAGTCAACTTGGTCCTGTCTGTAGCCAATGGAGAGGACGCAGCAAAAACAATAGCAAGGGAAAACATATGTGGTTAAATATATTTGCCTAGTTGCTCTCTTCTGTGCCACTTGGACCTTGAATTGATCAAAATATAAAATTTTCAATTAAGATAAAATTATATCAATACAATGTAAACAAAACCTGTTTACAACAGGTAAAAATCTTTCTTTATAAATGAAGGTCTTATTTTGGCATCAATTTTATACCTATGGAGAAAGTTAAATCAATCATGTAATATATAGTCCAAGAAGATACCTTTATAAAAGGAAAGTTATAAAGAAAATTATGAAAATAACAGATAATTTGTGAGTGAAATTTCTAATTCTTTCTTAGTAAGGTTATGCCATGAATTCATAATTACCTGAATCCTTAAGAATTCCTCTTCCAGGCCTTTCAAGATATTTTTTTCAAACTTTCCCCAGAAATTAAATCCATGTGGCTCTAAACCAGGTGTTCTTTCCAGCCATGCCTTAGGTAAATAATTATTTAGGTTAATACCTGGTAAGCTTAAACTTTTAACATCTTCATAATTTTGAGAAACATGTTTAGCTTACTTGTAAAACTTTGTCTTTTCCTTCATTCTGTTAATTTAGGAAATAACACCAATATATTTTGTCTACTATTTTACTGTTTTACTAAATTACTAACCCTGGGAAGATGTAAGTCCTTTTAACCACTGAGCTATCTCTGCACACACACACCCGTAATCATTCTAGCATTACAAATGACCTTGAAACCTAGAAATCAAACTGACTTTATATACACCTATTGTTTCTTACTTAACGTGCACTTAGTTTTGAAATCAGCTTTTTATTCATTTTCTCCATCTTAATAAGTTCTTTAATAGAATGTAGGCAATAGTAACTCAAATTCACACTTACAACACCCAATAGATTAAAGAACAGATAATTCAATTGAGAAAAATTTTAATTTCTGAGTGCAAAGCTTAGTAATAAAAATCAAGACTAGTCTTGTATCACGTTATCATAAAAATCAAATTAACCATCCATAAACACTGTTTATAAATTCCCAGAAAATTTGAATAAGAAGGGCATTTTCATGAAGAGAACATTTTTAGTGATTTAATTAGAAAAAATTCTCAGTACAATTTTTCAATTATGCTATATTTCAAAGAACCAAAATTGATTGAATAATCAAGCACAATCAAGGCAAGAAATCAGCTAATTGCATATTTATCAGTAGGAATATTTGATAGGATAATTTATTGAGATGACAAGGTTCTTAGATATTGACATACAATTATATAAATCTTATTGAATTTCTCAGTTAGGTTCTTAATATTTTAAATGTTTCAGTAAGCTCAATTACAAGTTTATTAGTTTTTTTTCCTGTTGTTGTTTATAATGAAAGTAACACTATTTTGATAAGAGTGTTAGAATTCTGATACACCAGACAGTATGCTACAGATAAGTTGGAGCACTACTTGAGAGGCTGATCATGAGCTCTTACCTCCACCAGCTGCAACAGTGTCTGCTCCTGCTCTGATTTCAGCAACAGCTCATTGTAGTCTCCTCCAAAGTTATCACGGTAGTGTTTCCTGTTGTAAGGGACTCTCAAGCTCTGAAGAACACCAATCTTATTTTCTAGTAGCCGGAACTGCAGACTCTGGAAGCCTGATGCTGGAGATAGGTACTCTCTGAGAAGGGAAGAAAAAAGCAAGGAAAAGATGAGATTTTTTTAATCCTTGTAATTTTTTCTTCTAAAAAGATGTTTTTGCAGAATATCTATCAGGGGCAGATAGCACCTGGATTCTACATAAGCAGCTCCTTATATAAATAAGAAAAATGAGGTACTTAAACATCACTGTGGACCAATTTGAAGTTGGCTAGAACTTTCGATAGTTATAAAATGGCATATATTTTAATATATAATATATACTTTAGTGTATAGTAATGTATAGAGATAATATATAAATTTCCCACTAGAAAACATTGATTAAATATACACATAAATAACAGTGTGCATTTGTGTAATACTTTTCCTTCCTAAGAAAGAGAAAGGAGAATATTAGGAAATTGTGCTTTTCCACAGTGCCCAAAGATTGTATACAAATATGATTTAATCCCACCTACCAATTCTAATTCCTACCTAGATTCTCCTACCTAGTTCTCCTACCTAGATGACTGTCAGTGAGATAAAGAACTATAAACAATGAAATGCTGCCTGGCTCAGTAAAAGATGACCAGAGATGTTACTAAACCATCAAAACTCTTATATCTTCTAAATCCCTTAAGTAATGCTGAGACTTTAATTTCTTAATCACTACCACAAATAATTCAACTCCATTTTTCTACTTTGAAACTTGATTGAAATTTTGTCTATTTCACAATATGATAATTGCTTTTAAATTTCTTGAGAAATTTTCTCATCTAATTTTTTTAAAAAAAAAGCTTGCATGTGTGCTTTTTAAAATGTAAGTCTGTATTCAGATGCAAATAGGAACACACAGGCATATACAGATGGCTTTGTGTTTAGGAGGTTAGAGCTAAAATCGACAGTATATAATGAACACTGACATTTTAGTTATCATATTTATCTATATACTACTGCTATTTCTCATATTTTTATATCATAAGCTTATTTAAACCATTTCACATCTAATAACCTTTGTTGTGAAAAACAGGACACGTGATGATGAACTGAAATTAGTTGATCATCTAATTTTGAATCTAAAAACAAGTCATGGAATGTTTTTAACCACTTCTGAAGTTCTCGTGATCAATGCTCCAGTGACCTTCAAGCCCTAACATAACAGGCTTCTCCTTTCACCCCACACATGTTTTCTTTTTATAGAACCAGGATGAGATTGTGAGCCCCGTTGCACTCTAAACTGGGAAGCACACACCTGAAGTCATTGAAGTCCAAAGCAGTCATTGTTTCCAGGACCGAGAACTGCTGTACCAGGAGCTTGAAGATGACTACCACTCGGTGCAGCCGAGTCATCACCTTGAGCATGTTCCTCTCATCCCTGACCTGATGTTGGGGACGAAACTCTGAGTGGTCAATTGGATTTATAGAAGACGCAGAATAGATTGGGAGTGACAATGTATCACTATCAGTCTTGTGTAAACATTAACAGAGACATTTGGAACTGAATTTTGCCATAAATATTTTAAGATAAGAGCAATTTTGAGTTGCATGCAAGAGATGAATGCAAACTGGAATTAAAAATATATATATAAGTAGAAAATTACATAGATACAAGCTATAAAGTGTAGGGGTAGTTCTGATGCTAAGGTCCAGTTCCCCCATTGGTTCTTGGTAAAGAAGCCATGGGCCAATTGCTGGGCAGAAGGTGTAGATGGGACTTCCGGGTCGCTGGAGGCAAGCAGACGGACACAAGAAGAGGAGAGAAGAGTTTACCATGCTTCTGATGGAGAAAAGATGAACAGCCATGTAAGATCTCGTGCGGAGTGGCCACACAGGCTGCTCCTGCATGCAGGCAGTCAGGAGTGTTTAGCAGGAACCAGATGTAACTGAGCAACTAAAGTTTAGAGCAGGTAAAGAGGTGCAGAGCTAAGAATATTGATAAGGGCACACTTTTCCAGGAGGGAGATGGTAGCAACCAGCAATTGTGTCAAAAGGCAAGATTGAGTTAAACAATTGTGTGTGTGTGTGTGTGTGTGTGTGTGTGTGTGTGTGTGTGTGTGTGTGTGTGTATGTGTGTGTGTGTGTATGCGCGCGTGCGTGTGTGTGTCTTTTACGTATGGAGGCAAGGGAAGCCGGATGGGGGCTGCTAGCTCAGCACATTCCTGCAGCTTAGACTGGGTAGCAAAAGTTACACACAAGAAAAAGCTATCCAGGAGGTCAGCTTTAATTGATTTCAAAGCGTGTTTCTTCTTTAATTTTGTCTCAGAGAAGAAAACTGAAGGAAACCCTTCCTTCTAGGATAGGATTAGATACATGGATGTATCTCTTCACCTATTCTTCACTGAAAGCCTAAGTTGTCTCTGATAAATCAAGGTCTTATGCTCACATGAGAGGGAAAGAGAGAGTGGAAAAGAGGGAGAGAAAGAGGGGAGAGAAGGAAAAAGAGAGGGAGAGGGAGAGGGAGGGAGTTAGGGGAGAGAGAGAGAGAGAGAGAGAGAGAGAGAGAGAGAGAGAGAGAGAGAGAGAGAGAGAGAGAATATGAACTACAGTTCATGGAGCAGACTCAGAGATGGGACTTAAGGTGTGCTTTGAGCTCCGGGAAGGAAGGAGATGGGAGCAGATATCTCAGTAGCAGCTGCACTTTTAACCCCTGGGTGCTGTTCTGTCTTCTCTCATCTGTTGTCTTCCTGCCCTTTCCCCCTCTTTCCTTCCTCTTTCAACTTCTCTTTCATTTCCCTCATCTAGTCTATCTTGTCTTCCCTTCACCTATCTTGCCACAGACAATACTAAGTAGAAATAGAGTTCTGTTACCTGTTATGGGATCATCACTATTTGGGCTTGCAACCTATCCCGATTATAGCAACTTAAAGAGACCAATGAGTATTTTAAAGAGATTTGATGATTTGAAATATGTTGAAACTTCTCAGAAAAAAAAATCTCTTGAGCCACTTCAGTATTTAGTTAAATATAAGTTAAAATGCTAATTTTGTGCTTTCTAAATGCTTTTAGAAGATATACAAAAATCAATCAGTTTAATGACATTGAAACTTACATGGCCATTTTGAAAGATCTCACGAACAGAATCTAGTTCCCAGAGGATTTGTTTAAACCAAAGTTCATATGCTGTAAAATTTTAAAAGTCAGTTAGAAAGTACCCCTTTGACTATAATTATAGGACAGATACATATAATAAATAAAAAATTAAGCTTAAAAATAGTATATGTGAGAATGGACTTATTTATGTTAGAAATGAACATTTAATTTTAATCATCTCTAATTTTTGAATTACTAATATACTGAATATTTTACTTTAACTGGTATATACATTATTATTACAGTGGTCCCTCCTTACAAACTTATTTCTTTGGATCTTCTGGGAGAGCACATCCAGCCCACTGTCACTTCTGGCATGGGTGCCTGCTCCTCAGTGTTACCCCTCCACAGAGATGAACAATCTCCAACCTAGATAAAAACTGTAAGGTCTTGTATTTTCAAGTAGCATTTTGTTGTTGCTTTCTTGCTTGCTTGATTGATTGCTTGCTTGGGATTTTTTGAGTCTGGCTGTTCTTTATTTGAGCAATTCTAGGGAACTGTGTTTTGTGGTCTCAAAACAGAAGAGAAAGCAGATAGCTCCAGGATCAAACAGTAACAGTGAAGCCTTGTGCTAATCACATTGTGAATTCAGAGGCTCCTATCTTCTTTTTTTTTTTTTTTTTTTTTTTTTTTTTAAGAGATATCCGATTATCTTTACTTTAAAATATTAACTTTAAACAGAATATATTTTGATATCCTGCACCTGCATTTTCCTTGACTCTGTCTGTGACATGCTTCTACATTGCAAACCCGGTACATGTTGTTTCAATTAAGCCATCTGAAGAATCACATAATTTATCTCCAGTCTCTTAAGCAGGGATGTATTTAACACAAAATAATTTGAACCTATTGTGTCCTTTTCTTTCTCCATCATATTCTGATCCATTTATAAATACAGTGTTTACAGAGTAAATACAATAATAAAAAAGATTAACCACTCATAACTCCACTTGTAATACATTGCTTATTAAACACAAACATTCCCAATTAATAAAAAATAATAGCATCATTTATTTTCAATGCTCTTAAAAGATGTATAACCATTATTTTAGACATCAAATATATTAAAGTATTTGTTTCATTAAAAATATTAAAATTGAGGTAAAGAGAATCCAAGTTTAATAAAAAATATTTTATATATTAAGCACGATAGTTTTAGGTTTACTTTCTAAGAAATGAAATGTGTTATTTTCGTGTGTGTATGCTGTATGCTCATGTAGAAGTGAATGTCATGGTGTGTTGGAGGTCAAGGCACAATTTCACGAGCTCTTTCTTCTCTCTGTCTAACTTATGCGGGTTTTAGGGTAGATCTCAGGGTATCAGGCTCCCATAAAGAGCTGTGAATGCTTCTTACCCTCTAAGCCATCTTGCTATTCCTAGGTTTATTTTTAAAGGATTGGTGTAGGTTTTTTTCTGGCTTGCAAACTGTATTAAATTAGTGTGGCAATCATTCATCTATTTGAATGTTATTTGTTTGAGTCTCTTTCCATGTCTCATGATAAGGAGTCTTATTTTAAAACTCAAGGAATCTATCTTTCACGAGGAAATGAAAGGAACATCGACTCAATGATTTCACTTGACTGGTCTGAGTTATGGAAATCTGAGGATTTGCAAGCTGATATCATTTGGTTAACAGTACATTGGCCCACACTTTTTTTTTTTTTTTTTTTTGCTTCTGACTTACGCGTCACATTTGGTAGAGACTTGGCTGAAGCTTATGCTTAGATATAGATTTCGCTAGAATTCGGGAAACCAGGAAGTCCACCTCTACATCCACTCCCCCACGACCCTGGCTTTTCCAGGTCCTTTTTCTTCAGGGCAACTCCTCCTCAAGACAAGTCCTGTGGAGCTACCTTCCTTGACATTCCCCTTTACTGGGGCCTCTAACACCCTCAGACCCAAGGGCCTCTCCTCTCTCCGTGATGGCCATCGAGGTCATCCTCTGCCACATATGTGGTCCAAACCATGGGTCCATAGATGTGTATTCTTTGGTTGGTGGTCCAAACTCCAGGACGACCGTGGGGGGCGGATCAGGCCCATTGACGCTCTTGCTCCCTCCATGGGGCTGCAAATTCCCTCAGCTCCTTCAGACCTTTCTCCAACTCCTCCATCTGGGACCTCACTCTCAGTCCAGCGGTTACAGTTAAGTGAAACTTGGGCCTTCTGAACTTTTGGGCTAATATCCGCTTATCAGTAAGTACATACTAAGTGAGTCGGCCACTCTGCGAATTCCTGCTTCAGCTCAAGGCCACTTTGAGCCTGAATTCTGTCAGAGTGGTTCTCCTGAAGAACATAAGTGGGACTTGTCCCTGAGTGTTTGCTTTTCTTTTCCCTGAGGCAACCAAACAATACAACTGATACTGAAAAGTGCTACAACTTTGCAAAACAGAAAATGCATAGTAAGGGCAAAAATATCTGGCTACTAAAAATGTCATTTGGGGTAAAGAACTGAATTTTCTTTAATGTCAGCTACTTAATCCCTCCGTACAGTGACCAAACAGTTACCTTTTTTTTTTTTAAGTGAAAGCTTGTGTTTTATACTCTAAAGATTTATAGTAAGAGCATGACAGACATGGGAAGACAATTCGATTCACTGTGTTTCCAGACTGTTCATGGCAAGTGAAATGATTCTTTCCTATTACTTTGTCCTTTATATAGGTATATAAACCCCACAAAAGAAAGATTTTCATCTTAATGGTCTATGTTTTCCTTCAGTAACCAGCACAAGGCTTGGCACTGACTGTTTACTTAACGAATTAGTGAATAAAGTCATCAGTGTAATAATGATGACTTAGATGAGCATAAGGGCTAACAATCTGATATCCCTGTTGTGCTCTATGTGATACCATTCAATGGATAAAGGCTATATCTGTGGTAACTCTGAAAGTAAGCTCAACTATAAATTTTCATTAATGCTTAAGATTTGGGGAGATATAATTTTTATATTTAGGTAATGAACAAATCAAATGCTTGTTGATCATTTTGTGTGTCTCTTTCCAGGTCTCACTTCCTGTGGGTAGCTCTATGAGCCACTCCCAGCATACCGTAACCAAAGTGTGGAAGACTATTAAATCGTGATGGCCACAGTGTGTTATAAGCTTACTGTGTGTTAGACTCTCAAGGTTTACTAAGCATCATTTCATCTCATTGGCATGGAAACCAGTATGAATACTAAATAACTCCTCATTTGGTGTAGGAGGTCTTAAATCTAAGTACTCTAAGATTGTGTAATTCGCCACAGTAGAGATGAGATTCAAATTTATCTTTGAGTTCCATTTATGCTGACTAGCCAGGATTCCTCTCTTACTGATTTTGCTTAAGTACAACCCAATAAAAATGTAAGAAAAACAAACAAATGAAAGACAGACATAATACAGTGAGCCAACTCTTTCCAATCATTAATTTCTTCACTAAAAGGGTTTCTGATGTTAGTAGCCGAGAGAAGTAAGAACTCATTTGGACAAAGGACAAGAACTGATCAAGAGGGTAAAGAACTGAATGTGAAGAATAGAGGAGAGTTCCTGGACAAATACACAAAGTCACATGGAACTGACAACCATACAGCAAGCATTCTTAACATGGATGAAACTGTTCATGACATCTGGAGAACAAGGCCATTCTGAAGACACAGACTGCTAGCCTGAATAGTACTATCCAGAAATAGGAAATCTGAAAAAAATCACCAAAACAAGCAAAATCGCCAAGCAAAAACTATATATTTTTGCTTAATATTCCATTTTTATAAAATTATACAAATTTGTAAAAATTTAAAAAAAAATTCTGGAAAGCAGAGCTTTCAGAACTCCATGGGGGGTGAGGAGAAAAGCTTCTTAGCTTGCAAATCCTTTGTGAAATTTTGAGAGCTGAAAGGTCTCTCTTGACTTAAGGACAAAGCTAGGAGACTAGAACAATCTTCTATGCACTGAGAGGAACACAAAGATGAGGATGAAAGCCCAGAGAGGTTCCTGGAAGATTTTACGTGACACAAAATATTCTCATGAGTATCTAGCAATGATTCCTCAGTCTTTTACGGCCTTATAGAGAAAGACACATTTGTACTCTTGGTGATGAATAATTGCAAGACTCACTAGTTGTTTCTTGCCCTTACAGCTTACCTTGATGAGTTATGATAAAAAGGTGCTCGTCATGGATTTTATTCCCTTTTATTTCACTTTGAAGTTCTTGTGCATTCAAAATCTTTTCCAACTTTAAATAAGAAAGTGAAAAGAATGAACTTAAGATTTCAGCTCTTGGATTGTGGCAACAGACATTAACAAGAAGCAGACAACAATTCTGGAAAAAGTACCCCCAAGTCCAAAACTCTCAAAATGTGATCTGTCTTATTTTTCTTAAATAGTAAATGAGTTTCATCAAAAAGAGTAGGTTAGATTTGTGATTTTAAGAATAATTTTAGTTGCCATTCTTTTCCAAAATATTCAGTGTGACAGTGCTGTCCTCTCAAATGCCAGTGTTCTATAGTGAGCGTGGTGGGAAGCTAAGCACTTGTGTGGCTAGCTCCAAGTCTGCTGCACTTTCTTCTCCCCCTAAAAGGTGTATGGTAGGTTTTACATTCTTTATCACTTCATCCTTACAAAACTATCAAAAAAGGTATGAGAACTTTAACCATTTTCCACCTTAAATTTTTAATCTGAAAGCTAACCATAATCACCTCCAAATTCCTGATGGAACACTGTCTTTTATTTACAAATGATTTTTGAGAAAGTTCTGCGTACCTTTAACATTTATACTCTGTAATGTAGAATTTGCAGACTTCCTATGGTGATTTGGAGTTCTCACCACATCTTTTTACATGTGCTGAGCCTGTCTGCTATCTGCATGGTGCTTTATCTTTCACAATCTTCTGTCGAGATACAGAACGTTCTGCTCTTGCCGAACCTCTCTAGTAAGGTACATTTCACCCTTTAACTTGCTATAGCAAATTTGTAAAGGCACAGATATCTATGAGTAGAAGGATCCTAAGGTTCAGAAAACTATTGATGATTGAAAAAATACAGGCAAGTGAAAGACCATGGAGCCCATTTAGTGACTGAGGACAGCATCTAACACCAGTGAGGGCTTGCCACCACCTACCTGCAAGTAATTTCCATAGATAAGTCCTCCTTTGCTGGCTCTGTTTACACAAGTTTGAGCTCTCTCTTCTTCATTGTCTTCCATAGATAATTTTTTCAAACTATATCTGCAGTTTGAGCAAATGACATAAAAAACAAAAACAAACAAAAAACAAAAACACAGTGACCATAAAATAAGAAAGTACAATTCTGTTAACTAATTCTGTCTGGTTTATTAATGAGTGAAGAGAATAATAAGAAGCAAGGAGTTAACTTTTAAGTCCAGAAGTTTAACTATTTATAGGCTAAGGCTGGAGAATTCCCTTCCATTTGAACAGAGATAAACACTCACCGTACACTGTTTCCTGAAACCGGGCACCCACTCATGGTACTGACACGTCTGAGGACCACACAGGCTTGCTAGGTCAGGGATAGTATCAACCTTCCCAGATACTTTAGTGCTTGCCTTTTATGCATCCTGATTACCAGACACAGCCAATCAGCACACAGCTTACACTCTTAGCCAGGATCTCATTGGTACTGGTTCAGAACTGAACCTCTGTAACTTGAGGGTGGATTTGTGTTGGGCACAGCTTGTTTGCTAGCAGGGTGAGCCAAATCGAACCCTCTAACTTGCCAAGTTGAGCTTTTATATCCAACATAGAAGACATCAAATAAATCAATAGAGGCCAAGTCCATAGACATTTACATTTAACTACTTAATTCCAATAAAGCTTTTCTATTAGTGTAAGAATCCTTAAGGAGAATGACATTATAGACAAAAGTTCAACCTCTCCCAGTAGGGTCATCTTCCAACTTCTGAGAAACAAGAATTGAAATGTCAGTCCTACTCAGTAGGTGGAAGAGAATAATCTCTGAGAAGGAGAGGGAGAGAGGAAGGGGAGGGGGAAAGGGGGCAGTTCAGATATCACAGGAGATGGAGAAGTAGAGAGGGTCAGGAATTTGAAAGTAGGTGTGTAGCAGTGGGGGGAGGGGGAACTGGGTGTAGCCACTACAATGTCCAGATGCCAGGGACCCAAGAGGGAGAACATTAACCGAAATACCCAACAAACTGGAGACAGAATCTCTAGAGACCATATCCTGTGGATAGGCACGGCCGCCAGTTGAGGGATAGGGCCACCCACCCACCTCAAAAATAGTAATCTAGAATCCTATCAAAAAGGAAATGCAGGGACAAAGAGTGGAGCAGAAACTGAAAGACAGCCATCCAGAGACTGCCCCACCTAGGGATCCATCCCATTTGCTGACACCAAACCCAGACACTATTGCTGATGCCAAGACATGCTTACTACCAGGACCCCAGTATAGCTGTCCCTTGAGAGGCTCTGCCAGAGCCGGACCAATACAGATACATATCAATACAGATGTGGATGTACACAGCAAAACATTGGACTGAGCATGGGGACCCTAATGGAGAAGTTAGGGCAAGGACTGAAGGAGCTGTAGGGGTTTGCAACCTCATAGGAAGAACAACAATATCAACCAACCAGATCCCCGAAAGGTTCCAGGGGCTAAACCACCAACCAAAGAGTACACAGGGGCTACCCATGGCTCCAGCTGGATATGTAGCAGAGAATTGCCTTATCTGGCATCACTGGGAGGGGCATCACTTGGTCTTGTGGAGGCTTGATGACCCAGGATAGGGGAACACTAGAGCACTTAGGCAGGAGTGGGTGGGCATGGGTGGAAGCACCCTCATAGAGGGGGGAGGGAGATGGAGGAGGAGATGGGGGCTTGTGGAGGGGAAACTGGGAAGGGAGATAACATTTGAAATGTAAATAAATAAAATAACCAATAAAAATGAAAAAAGAAAAAGAATTAAAATGTCCTTGGCAAATGAAATTCACTAGAACAAGCTGTTGCTGCTGAGAACCACACCCAGTCCATATTGGAGCTCTTCTGGCTTAGCTCTTTCCTCATAATCAACAGCAGCACACTGTACCAACCTTAAGCATTTATACTCAGCTGAGGCATGCCAGTGACAAGGAGTGACCCATCCACGCCAGTGCCTGGTGCAAAAAAGAGCAATTACCACTTGTCTGAAAGATAGCAGTAGTACAAGGCCTTTCTATAAATGTCACTGGTCTCAGACATAATGGCTTTGAGTTCTGTTGAGCCAAGACAGAAATTCCATCATCCTGCCTGTAGACAATTTGCACTGCTATTAGGAACTTGACACAGAAAGCATTGTCCACTTATCCCACTCCAAAAGAGATACTTCTGCTTCAAGTTTCTCAGAGTCATCAGAAGCCAGAACCTGTTTCTAGGCTTAGCTCTAACTGCAATTGGGTAATGTGAAAACAAAAAACCAAACTGATTTAAATTTTATAGTAACTTCCTCAAGAAACAAAGCTTTTAAATTTTGTAATTTGGTAGAATCCAATGCACATTTAATTCTTTACTTTATTACTGTTTAATAAATTTAAATATTTAATTGATAAATATATAAGATAATGAAATGCTACGTTACAGGAGAACTTGGAAATCACCAAACTCCTCTGGTGTGCCAGCCTTACAAGCTTTGTGTTCTGGCTATGGCCTAGTCATTACTTATGTACAAGACAGGGCTTACATAGGGAAGGGCTATGTTCACTGCTCCCTTTCCTGATATCCTGGCCCAGAGGGTCTGGGTCAGAGAACACTTGATTGACCCCATTTATTGACTTGTGTTTTCAGCTAGGTACTTACACAAGAGCGAAATGACTTGTTTCACTTTCTTTAAGGCTTGTGCACTGCAAAGTGCTCTTTATCTATGAACCATCATCCTAATACAAAGGGACAGGAACGGGCTTTTACTCTATAAATAAGAGAAAGTAGATATTTTAAGAACAAAATAATTTTCCTTTTTGTTTGTAACATTGCATTCTGCATGGATATCCTAAAAAATGTCCATTTAGTAGGGTTTTTTTTTTTGCCCCAATTCTAGACAAATCATCCAAATATTTAAAGCTGATGTGTCAGAGAATGGGTAAGTTTATGGAAAGTAATTTGCATCCTTGGCTCAGGGTGAGCAACTGCTGTTGCAGAGCCTAAATACATTCATTCTTGATAGTATTCATTATAACAACCAAATACAATTTATAAGTAGCTGTAGTCTGGTCAATACTCAATTGTTTTTCTACATGGAAAAAATTATGATTTGAAGTTTTCTTCAGACTGGGAAATTATTTCTCCTGTGTTTTTTATTTTTATTTTTTGGCTTTTGTTTGTTTGTTTCAATATGGGGGAAGGAACGTGGTACGTTGTGAATGTTAGGCAAATTCTCTGTTACTGAGCTACATATCCAGCCCTCTTCAGTATAGTATTTCAAAGTTTTACAATTATCTGTGTGTGCTACCCAATAAATCTTATAGTCTCCCTGTCTTCCTCGGTATTTCTCCATCCCTCTCCTTCTAATCTCTCCTCCGTTCACTTTCCATTACTAGGGATGGAACCAAGGGGCTCATGCATAGCCAAGGTGCTATGCAAGTTCTCTGCCCTGAGCTATACCTCCACTCTTATATTGGGAATTGTCCACAGCTCTTGGGAAAATACACTCTAATTCCAAGTAGCAGATCTAATTTAGGCATTATAACAGATCCAAAGAATGCATGGGCGCAGGCAATGTCCTATGGTAATATTCTGAACTCATATTTCAAATACATGTAACTATATACACATGGATATATGAGAAACTGTCCTGGAGGGAAAAATGACCGAGGTGCACACTTGGAAGATTCAAATTATAACTAATTGCCAGGCTAAAATAGTCGCCAGAAACCATCTACTGGAAATCTTTGAGGCAAAACATTCTTCCATTCTGGTTTAGAGCAAGAGAATCTCAAGAATGTGAAACAGGAATAATGTTGGTTTTTGTTGAAAATAGATATTTTTTCTTACATATCTCATTATGGTGTCCTCTAGTTCCTCTCCACCTCCCCTCCCATGTAGATCCACTCCTTTCTGCCTCACATTAGAAAACAAACAAACAGACAAAAAGGTTTCTAAGGGATAATAATATAATATAATAAAAGACAATGTAATAAAACAGAAACTAACACTTTGAAAGTACACAAGACAAACAGAAGGAAAAGAGCTCAAGGAAAAGAAGGCATGAAAACAGAAGCCCAC
Organism: Uromys caudimaculatus; assembly: GCA_028551405.1. Classification (NCBI taxonomy): domain Eukaryota; kingdom Metazoa; phylum Chordata; class Mammalia; order Rodentia; family Muridae; genus Uromys; species Uromys caudimaculatus. The sequence goes on from CM052704.1 coordinate 59,616,252, forward strand.
TTGTTCCCACACTCAGGAATCCCACAAAAGCATCCAACTGGAATCCATAACATATACACAGAGGACCTGGTCCAGACCCAGCAGACCCTGTGCATACTGCTTCAGTCTGTCAGCTGGTAGGAACTTTTATCTTAAACAAAGAATCTTTAAGGCAAGTTGATTATCTCTAGATTTTCTTTTGAGATTTCTAGCGAACAGACATGATCCTGTGAGAGTAGAACTAGGAAAAGTATATGCAGGGAATTTTGTTGGGCTACATTGAGACACTAAATATTACTAAATACTACTTTTCCAGACATGATGGTGTTCCTTTAACAAACACCCCACCTGCCCTGATGTACATGCTTCGTTGTCTTCCATTTACTGCTGCTACCTTACAAGCCAATTGTTCACTTACAATTGTAACAATTACATAGGAGACATGAACTTACAGAGCCAGTAGGAGTGCTGCCATGAGTCAATGCTCCAGTGTTCTTAGCTTTGAGAAGCTAGCTCTGAAAGAACTTGAAATTTAGATTAAAACATTCCATAGGAACCCTCGGCTGCCCAGATCCTTGTTAGGGTCTGAGGATTGAGGGATTCATTGATTGGTTGATTTATGTTATCAAACGGACTCACTGACTGACTGAGGAAGGGTTTGATTATGTAATCTAAGATGTCTTAGAATAGAGAAACTAATGCACCAGCCTCTAGAGTGCTGGGATTACAGAAATGTCTGCCATCCATATCTAACTGTTTATTCCTTTTGCTGTATGTACAAGTATTTGCATGCACGTATGTATGTTCACAACACATATTCCCAGCACCCAGTAGGGGTAGAAGAGGGCACCAGATTTCATGGAACAGACTCTTTTGAACAACCATGTTAGTCCTGGGAACTTAACCCAGGTCTTTTTGAAGAACAGCAAGCCATCTCTCCTGCTGCCCCTCCCCCAAGTACTTATTCTTATTCTGATTTCCCCTATTGGCTTAGTGACTGCACACCCATACCCTTTCACTATGTTTACTTAAAGACAGCAGCCAAATAGCTCCCCGAGTCTACAGAAACTGTGCTTTGGAAGAAGGCAAACTCCTGTATATTTATACCACGAGATCGAATACACTTAGAGACTAAATAATTGCTTTAAGTCTTAATCATTTCCAGGCAAAGAAGTGTTAGCCATTCAACGCAGTTGACAGGTTGAATCACTGTATTGAAATAGCTTTCTGTTGGTGGTGTTTGGTTTCTTTTCACTGATGGGAGTCTAGAAAGAATACGTATCCTTTAACTAGGTTGTAACTTAATCAGACAAATTGGAGCTTTCCAACATCTCTTTTGTTAAACCAAAGAATAGACTTGCCTAGTAGTAATTGTGTCAGACTGGAGAAAAAGCGGGAAAGAAACTATCAGGGATAACTGTAGGACTTTTTCTTTATTATTCTGCAAAGGAGAGCGCAAAGCATGCTGGGAAGGTGAGTACAGCTCTTATCTTCTCTACCTGTAAATAAGAAATCAAAGGCCTAGAACAGCATGTTAGCTACCGAGGAACAAGGACCCTGGGGCTTCTTCTCAGAGAACATGGAGTTTGTGCAGAAATACTTAAAAACACACTATTACTGTATTTCTCTGTTTATTAAAATGTGTGTTATAAGCACAATTACATTGAGATTTGAAATACAAGTTCAGTTATTTTGACACAAACTTATGAAACCTGTTTTTGTTTTTTGTTTACAGATGTTATTTGTGGCAAAATTCTAATTAACGTTTTGACAATAAGTTTTCCTAAGATTAAGATGATGCATTGGCCATTAAGATTTTTTTTCAACAACGGCCTGAAGATTTTTGCTCATTGGTAGATTGCTTGCCTAGACTATATCAGATCCTGGGTTCCATCTCCATACTTCATGAATGAATGAATGAATGACTCAAACAATAAAACTGGTCAAAATTAATTACTTGGTACACAGTTCATTGGAATTTTTTAAATAATGCGTTATATGTAATTGAGAAAATATTAAAATTAACAAATATAAATTGTATAAAACATTTTCATAAAGATTTTATTTCATTCAAAATGTACAATTTTTAGAAAACTCTAAGAAGCACAGTGATCACCCCCTGATCACAATGATCACAATGACCACAGTGATCACAGTGATCACAATGGTCACAGTGGTCACCATGATCACAGTGATCACCCGCTGATTACAAACAGCAGAATGGAGGAAGCCTCTGTGGCCTTTTCTATGATACAGAGTTTGAAATACTGGGTTTCAGACCTAGTTGTTCATTGAGCCTAACTGACTGAATACCAGTAATATCAGTTTTTTTGATTTGTTATTGAAATATGATGAAACCTTAAACATTAGACATATAATAAGAAGCTGTGAGTCAGACAAACTTGCGAAATGCTTCAGTGGAAAATGCAAACTTCAGAAAGAGGAAGTTGCCTTGATGCTGCCTTTATGAACCCTGAGGCACCCACACGGAACGGAAGACTTCACGAACTTAAGATTGTGATTTTTAGGTTTCAAGGAGGGTAAGCATAGAGATGTTAAGCTTGATGTCTCCATGTCAATGCACCTCCTCCCCTGACCCCTGCTTTACTCACAGACTCAGTCTTTAAAACACGGCCCCTACCATTTTCCAGAGGATGTTTTCTAAGAGGCTTCCGAGAAGTGATTTCTTCCTTAGTAATTTCACCTACTTGTTTCCTATTCACATTCTTAGCCCTGATCAAATTTGCTTATTATCATCCAGTTCTGTACCGGACTTGTTCTGGAGGCTGTATTTCTAGTAGACAGGCGCTGTGTGTCACTTCTTTTATACTTTCTGAACATAGCATAGACCGGGAATGTGAGGACACAGCTTGTCAACAAAACTGAACTTTCCTTTTGCCCTTTGCTCATTGCAATCACAGACGAACGCAGGTGAGGCACAGGAAAAAATGTACCAATGTGTGAACCCTGGAATAAAGAGGCACGGGGAGCTAAGGGAAGTCAGTGAGTGAGCTTCAAGCTTCACAGTTTTATTCACATCTGATCTTTGTCCACGGGGATGACAGTAAGTCTACAACTTGTTTTTCAGTGAAAGCTGTGGCTGTGGCCCAGTTATTCCTGACAGGTTGGTTGATGCTGTTGTTTTCATTATTGTTTCTTTCTTGATTGCCCATTTGACCAAAATACTCAAGAGAATAAAAGAAGAAAACTTCATTAGTACAATTGTAGTAGTTTCAATCCATGGTCAGTTGCTGCACTGAATCTGGGCCCAAGCAGAACACCATGGCAACAGGAGTGTGCATACACATGTATGTGTGCACACTAGTATATGAGTGAATGTGTGTATGTGTGATGGAAGATACTTTCATGTCCTGGTAGACAGAGAGCAGGAGAAGAACAGAATGAGGAACCAGAAATAGGTAAAACTTCCAAAGTCAAGCGTTCAGTGACCTACCTCTGCCAGGGAGACCTTTGTCCCTGGTTTCTATTCCTTCCTAAAATACTGCTGTGAGCTGGGTACTAAAGGTTTAGTACACGAACCTGTGAAAAACATTTCATATCCAAACCAAAAGTTTTTTTAATTCTCATGATTAATTTATCCCTGTCTTACGTTTGCAAAGTTACCTGTATAAATAATTACAAAACACTTACTGAAGTGTAAAAACAAAACAAAACTGTATGTGAAATGCATTTCCTATGCCAGGCACTCTACAGGGCTCATTTCATTTCTCACTAAATTAATTAGCTTATTAATTATCTAGCAGCTATGTTTTGTGTTTGCTTTGGAAGTAGGTTGTCTCTCCAGTCTATCCTGAAAGTTCTAGACCCAGGAACCCCTCCCTGACTCAGTCTCCTGAATTTATCAATAGGGAATTCTATCTCCTCAACTAGCTTGTTACTGTGCTCTGCCCTCTGGGAACTGATTTTTCCTGGGCTGCATTAGCTGCTTATTGAAAGAGCCTGTATGCAAACCAAGCATTTGCTGCTGTGACATCTACATTCTTTCTCTTATGCAGACAGCCACATAATTCTCAATGATTAGACTCTGTTATATCTTTACCAAATCTCTTCTTTTAAAAGGCCATGAGAAAATAAAACAGGGCTAAGAGAGGGAGGTACTGAAAGCAAAGGGGATTGGAAGGGCTCATGTGCAAAGGAGACACCAGCTGAAAGGCAAGGAGTCGCAGGGCACACATCTATGTGAACGTGAGACCAGACTGAGGATGCTCATTTCCAAAAATAAACTTCACGTGATAAAACCGATTATCCAGGGTATTCAAATATCACAACTCTTATTAATATTCTATTGGAGCCAGAGGCGCTGCAGACACTGCTAGCACGTGCCTCAGCTCCTGCAGTTCTAAGCTTTGCTCATACAACCACAGGGCGACATGGCAATTCAACTGGTTGAGTCATTTTGTGTAATCTTTTTTGTAAGAGTGTTTTTCACAAGGACGCACGGATGACCGAAACTTTCTCCCTTGTACAAGGGGTCAGATGAACACTTCTTCCTGTGTTTTTGTCTCCTTTATCTCGGAATCAGAAATCCTGGATGATGGCAGGAGTGTGAGCCATAGTCCATGCCTTGCTGTTACTAATGAGCTAAATCTAGAGCTCTCGTGCCCAGCATCTTCAGAGCTAGAGGGTTATAGTAAGACTCCTAATGAGTTCCGACCCGCTATGATCGAACTGTGTTAATGCTGACAGGTACAAAACAGCTAACTTTCTGATATGAAATAATGTAAATCCTTGCTGCTCAATTGGAAAAAATAAACCACTTTTTAAAATTTCATTTTTAATCCTTTTACACTGGTTTCAGAAAAATATAAAATACAGAAAAATAATAAAGGTGGAACGGGCAGATATTTTCAGTCTTTATTTTACTTCAGGTTTTAAAGTGAATTGTAGCATGAATCTGCTTTAAAAGTAATTCTGATTATATAACGTTTTCTATTCTTTCTATTGCCCCTAAAATAAGATAAAATACCACAATCTCTGAGATACCTAATAAGATAAACAACGGTTAATATTAACTATTAAGAAGTTAATATTAACTGTTAAGAATATTAACTGGCAGAAGTTAGCATCACCTAGGAGACTGGCCTCTGGGCATCTCTATGGGGTATTATCTTAATTGGCTTTATTGAGGACTTGCGCAGTGTGTGTGGATAAAATAAAGGTGGAGAATGTGTACTGAGCACCATCAGGCAGGTACTCATGGCTCTCTGACAGAAGTCACAATGTGACTGCTGCTTTGAGCTCCTGCTGGGTTGCCTTCCCCTCCATGATGGACTAGAATAAACTCATTTCCCCTTAAGTTGCTCTTTTTCAAAAGTATTTTAATAATAGCGAGGGATTAAAACAAAGCAAAACAACAGCCGGGCAGTGGTGGCGCACGCCTTTAATCCCAGCACTCGGGAGGCAGAGACAGGCGGATTTCTGAGTTCGAGGCCAGCCTGGTCTACAGAGTGAGTTCCAGAACAGCCAGGGCTACACAAAGAAACCTTGTCTCGAAAAAACAAAAAAAACCAAACAAACAAAAAAAAAAAACAACAAAACAATGAAAACAACAACAAAATTGGTTAGCCAACTCTACTTGCAAAATATCTTAGTACAACCCTGGCTCTATCCTTACCTGTGAGAGAACCGATGCCACAACCCTCTCTGTACTTTCTTCTCCAGCCAGCATGTGAGGGGTTCTCTAGGAAACCTCATGCATTTAGAAAGGTTTTCTAGAGTCGGGAATCTGAATTAAATCTATTGTCATCGTCATTGTCATCGTCATTGTCGTCATCATCATCATCATCATCATCATCATCATCTTTATATTTTTGTTTTTCCAAGACAAGAGTTTGTCTATGCAAGCCTGGCTGTCTTGGAACTCACTCTGTAGACCAGGCTGGCCTTAAACTCATAGAGATCCACCTACCTTTGCTTCTTGACTGCTGGGATTAAAGGTTTGCACCACCACCACCTGGCTGCTTACAACTCTTAGGAAGTTGATTTGCAGTTATTGAGCTGCATACAAATTTCTAAATCAAATGTACATGAAATTTCAATGAAATCTTATCTAAAATTATTTTTAAAACAATTGTTTTGTTACATTTGAAATAGTACTATTTCATTTGACGGTTGTTATTTCTGGGAACCAGTGCTCTGAAATCTAGCATTTCTACAATGGTTTATTGTTTTATAGATAATTTGATATTTTTTGTGTATTTGTTAGAAAAGTTCAACGACCTGTTTGCTTCCCTAACATCTTTTGACCTGATGTAACTTCTCATCTGAAAGTCCAACCACTTGGCTTTCAGAAGGATGTAACAGTGTCTTTTAGAAAGAAAAGCCCTTCTGTGAGTTTTAAAACTTCTTCATGTATTTATTTTTGCATGCATGGGTAGTTCAAAGAACCTTTACAGAAGTTAGTTCTCTTCTTCTACTACATTGGTTCCAGGAATAAAATTCAGATAGTTATCCTCTAGGACAAGTGTATTTAATCCACTGATTCATCTCCATGACCATTTATGTGTACTTTTAGCAAGTAGTCAATAATTAATACAAAGAACAACCAAACAGTTGTCTGCAATAGTAGCAATTCCAATCATTCGGTGAAAACAGTGCAAACACAAGATTTCACTCTGAAATAGGAGAAAACTGTGGATGCAGTAACAAAGCAAACAAGTGCAGGATGGAATTCATGAATAGACACCCATAAGATGTTAGGAGATCCACTTCATTGTGAACAGATGACACTGAAAATGTTTAAGCTGCCCTTGGAATTTTGAACCACAGCACAGCATCTTAGGAAATTGAGTTTGTTCCTTAGGGCAGTGAAAGAGACAACACCCAAGTTCCTTCTTCTAACACCAGGGACTCTAGTGAATGTTTTTAACTTACTTTTCCTCTTGCTTCTTGAGAAAAATTACAACACTCAAATAAAACAATTCAGTAGTTACCATTGTGTAGTTATATTAGTTATTTTGTTGATGTTGCTGAAATAAGGTATTGTTTTATGTATTTGAAAAGAAAATCTTCCAAGAGGCCTGAGTAAGTCAAATGGAGTTTTAATTAACTGCTGGTGGGACTGGCCGAAACAGATTAGTGGGAAACAAGCATCCTCTAGTTAGTTTGAGCTTTTAAGGGCAAAATATACAATGTGTTGTATACAAAAGGGCAGCTCTGGACATCTGCAGAGAGCAAGCATTGTTTATAGAAGTGGAGAGATAGCAGTTAATTGGTCAAGCACTTAACCTTTATCTCAGAGTCACAATTTATAGGAATTTAGGGCTGGTCCAGAGACCAGTTTTACAAAAGCTAGTTTAGTACTTTTGAGAATGTTTAGAATACTTCATGAGCTGACAAAACTATAGTTCAGTAGCCTTCTATAGTCCTATTATCAAAGGCAACTTAAGGAAGAAAGTCTAATTTGGCTTACAGTTCTAGGGACCTAGATGCCCACAATGGTGAGGAAGACACGAAAGCAGGAAGCTGAGCCATCACATCTCATACACAGACAGAAAGGGGATGGGGTGGATGGGCATACATAGAGGAAGTGGGAGAAGCTATCAATGTTCAAAATCTCCAGGGACTTGCTTCTGTCATCAAGGTTCCATGCCCTAAAAGTTCTATTAACTCTCCAAACAGTGTTAAGAGCCGGGAACCAGCTGTTCAAATACATGAGCCTGTGAGGCATATTTCCCATTCAAGTCACAGCATTAGTCTTAATGTTTGTCTTTCCCATTTATTTAACCATGCCCATTCAGAAAAATGCAAATCTACAACTGCAATGTTTATATTTGATGAGCCTTGGATTGTGTTCAGTCTTTCTAGTTCAGTTCTTCCCAAATTGTATTCTATGCACTAGCTCCTTGAGAGAATTATTGCAACTTTTCAATGAGAGTCATTTAAATTTAAGCCTCTCCATCTGTATAGTCATGCAAGGTTCGTATGTCCATTTTCTACAGCCCTATGGGTTAAGAACTTACAGGTACACACTTCCCTTTAGAACAGGAAATGTATAGACAAAGAAGGAATAAATATATTTTAATGAACTACCTGCATGCATTCATTTTCTTTAAAGAGCTCACTGCCCTCCTGCACTGTTGTGAAGCACAGCAGAATGATTATAGCATACTTGGAATGATGAAACTTTCAAATATTATATAAACACATTATTATAAGATAATTAAAACTACATGTTTTCATTAAGATTTCAAACTAAGGAATTTAAACTGGAAGTTACAAGCAACTGTTGCCCACTGAAGAAGAGGAAATAACCTTTTCCTTTCCAAGTTGCTTTTGGTCGTGGTGTTTTCTTACAGCTACCCCGAGATACTTATATTTCAGTGTCTTGCTCTGTATTGTGCATATGTACTATCTTCTCAAACTCTCCCCTTCAAACACTGCTCCATGAACTACTCAGACAACTTAAAAATTGTGCCCCATCCCAGGGATGGTGGCATGCACTTGTGATTCCAGTACTGGAGAAGCCAAGTCAGGAGTTCCATAAGTCTAATCAAGACAAAGCTACACCATGATATCCTGTCTTCAAAACCAAAACCAAAAGAAAAGCAAACAGATAAACATACTAGTCTGCTCTAACACTCTCTCCTACTTTGCCCTCATAGTCCCTTGATCAGATCATTTCTGTAAATGTAGATAAAACATAAATGAAGACTTTTACCAATTACATTTTCCACTCCAGGGCCATTATATTGCTTCATTTAGCAGCATTGCTCCAGAGAACAGTTTATATATACTATGACAAGCTTCTTATAGCAGTTTGAATGAGAATGGCATCCATTGACTCATGTATTTGAATTCTTGGTCACTGGTGGTGGAAGGTTTGGGGAAGGATAAGGAGGTGTGGCCTTACTGGAGGAGGTGTGTAACAGGGATGGGCTTTGAAGATTTTAAATCCCATGCCATTCCTAATTAGTGCTCTCTGCCTTCTACTTCTGGATAAGCTCTCAGCTACTGCTCCAGTACCATCCCTGGCTGCCTGCTGCCATGTTACCAGTGATGATAATTCCAGACTCTAGCTCTCTGCAGCTGTGACCCCCAAAATAAAGGTTTCTTTTTATAAGTTGCTTTGGCTATGTTGTTGTGTCACAGCAACTGAAAAGTGGCTAAGAGTTGGTACCAGGGATTGGGCTATTGATGCAGCAACCTTTACCATGCTAGTTTTTGGAGGAATGTAGACAACTTTGGACATTGGACTAGGGAAGTGGTTGAGTATTCTAAGTGGGCTTAGTAGGCCATCCTAGCAGGAGGTTGGTAAACATTAATACTGAGAACTATAGAGGCCCAGACCAAAAGGGTTCAGAGGGGAGTATTATTAGCAGCTGAGCAAAAAAAAAAAAAAAAAAAAAAAAAAAACCAAAAAACAAAAAAACAAACAAAAACAAAAACAAAAAACCTAACAAACAAACAAAAAACTACTCTTGTGATATTTTGGCAAAGAATGTAGCTGCTTTCTGCCCTTTTCCTAAAAATATACCTGAGACCAAACTAAAAAGCTTTGGACTAATTTTATTGGCAGAGAATATTTTAAGACAACTTAGTATTGACTCTGTCCCACTGTTATTACTATTCTCCCGTTTGCAAATCTACAATGAAAAGGATCAAGGGGAAACTCATAGTTTGGGGAGAAAAAGATAAAAAGGAAATGTAATGTTGGAACCAAGGCTTGTGCTAAAAGAGAAAAGAAGAAGCATAATATGAAATAGACTAAAGGGATGGAAGGCCTCAGGGAAAAAGAATCCACTCAGGTAAGATTCTAACTTGTGAGAAGGAAGTGCCGCCTGAGGGATTTTTGGGCTCCAGAAAAGCAACGACAAAGAAAAGATGTGCAAATGTATTCAAGAAAGAGGTCTGGCTGGATCCCTGGGGCCCAGCCAAGTCAGACGTGGCATCAGTCCTGTGGTTCTGGCTTTAGAGTCCTGAAGAAAACACAAGGAGTTGTGGATTCCTCTCTGCACAGTTTAAGAGAGCTACTAAGGCCAGGCATGTGACAGGGAGTTCCTAAGAGGATGTTTCTTGAAGCTCTGAAGTGAAGCCCTGGGATGTTGGAAGTCTTAAAGCTGTGGAAGTCAGCTTTAAACAGGAAGTGAAAACAGATAAGCTTTCTGCACTCAGCAATGTGGGAGGTGCAGAGCCTTCTAAGCCCTAGGACCTCAGGCATTACATGGGTCCCGGGGAGCAAACTGAAAAGGCAGCAAGTATTCTTAACCACTGAGTCATCTTTCTGTTTTCAGTTTTCTTACCTGCAATGAGCCTAAATGAGATCTTTTCTAGCATGCATCCACCAGCTTCAGGCTCCGCTGGCATTCCTTAGCTGACAGCTCTAATCTCTCTATCTGTTTCTGTCTCTACTGCCTTCCCTTCTCTTTGAACTGGTGTTCACATCGCCTCTCATTCTGTCTCTCACAAGGATACCAGTGTTTGGATTCAAGACTGTCATAACTCCATTAAGATCTTATTGCAACATCCTTGAAGAATTATCTGGCAAAAACCCTACCCAAATGAGGTCAATTTTTTGAGATTTTGGAGACCTACAGATATTTTGAAAATACTACTTGTTCCACTGTGGCATGCAAAATTCACATGATGAAACTTCATTTGTAGTATATATCCCTCCATCGTTTGGTTTGTATTTTTCTAACTTGTATTTTGACATCTTTAGGCTGTCTTTGTGTTTTGCTTTGTCATCTTTAGCTTTGTTTTGCTTCATTAGAATAATGTTCAAATGTACTACAATAATAGCAAATACATATTTTTGTTCTAGGGTGTTGGAATACAGGAAACTGTTCCCCAGATGTTCCATTGCACAGAACTAAAAGTTCAGAATTGAGAAAGCAGAAAGGAACATAAAATTTCTGGGTGAATATTTGGAGACACTTTTCTCAGGTAACCTTGACCTCGGTGTCGTATGTCGTATGAACACATCATTTTGCAATCTTGTGAGCCTGCAAGTTAAGCATTAGTGGAACCCTTCCCCCTCTGTTGACCAATGGCGGGAACATTTTTGATAACTGTGCATGAAATACCTCCTAGTTTTTAAGGACAAGTTGTGTCCTTCCTGGCCAAGATGTAGCTGTGTGACAAACAGAGCCCGCCCACAGGCTGAGCCAATAACAGGCCACCATGGACTAATGAATGAGAAGAGGTAGAAGCCCATTAGCATTCTCCCAAGTGTGTTTTGCTTTCAGGAAAATTGAGTATAGTGTCTCTGGTGTGCGGTTTTCAAATGCACAAAAAGTTAAGATATGCATTTAAGTCATGTTTGTTAACGATGTCACAGGTACAATTTTTTTGTCTTCTTTGCTCCTGTGTATAATGCAAAGAAAACATACTTTTCACATTTAAAGGTCTAAGTAACTGCATTTTCTTCAGTGTATGACAATAAAAAACAGCAATTCTGTTCAGAAAATAAATTCAGCATCCTGTTAGCTACAGTCACAAAACAGACACATAATAAATAATAGAAATTATGACATTTACCTTTTTATGACCCAGGAAGCATAGAAGTTTTGTTTTCAATATATTTGATATAATATTATAAAATGTATAAATGATACATGAATAAAATCATTGAGTTATTTAAAAGGTACATCTAAAAGTTTGTTGCCTGTGCAGTGCCTCATGAATCTCTTCATAAAGCTCAAATAAATGAGAGTTGAAATGGTTATAAGATAGCTCTTTTTCTACACTTAAAGATATAGTATCTGAGATGGCTCATCAATGTTTTAAGCATTACAAATTTGAATTATCAAATGATCAGAATTTTTCTTACACAACATGTTTTCTATGGAAATTTTCTATGGAAAACTATACAGCAAACTCATTTTAATTATTTTTCCAGGAACATTACAAATTTAAAAATATTGTATTTAATAACTATCAAATATGGTATAATGTATAAAATTATAGAACAGTCTTTGAATTTCTATACACAATTATTTTTAATCAGGAAGAACAGAAATCAAATATCTTCAATCACATCATTGCAAAAGGATCCCAGTCAACAAACGCCGAATGATAGAAATCAAATACAGTCATTTTATAAACACCATAGGCATAATTCTTTCCAATAAGATTCTTTGGCTTTCATTAAAACCATGGCATAAGATGATTTGGAAGGAGATATTCTTTTTTTTCAAATCAGCTGCTGCTGCAGTTTGCTTGCTAATTTTGGAAAGGAAGAGATATTCTCACCTGGAATATGCCATCCAATTGAAGAACTACAGGCACCAAATACAGGAGAAACTGAGACCTTGAGTCTCGCTATATGATGCCTGCAGACTATGAATATTTGACCTGAAGCTACAATGGAGACAGGAAAAGCCTGCATGAAGATGCGCTGTACAAAACATCTAACAGGAGTTTTTGAAAATAAATACCAATGAAATAAAAAGGAAATGAATGACTTCAGATCTTTATAGAGTTGATATTACTAAACACACATGAAAACTGCAATCTATAATCCTTGATTAGGTTCTGGATTAGGGAGAGACTATTGAACATTGCCTCTTAAATAACAGAGATGCACAGAGGCTATAGATCCTGAATGAGCTCCTTATTTTCTATTCATTCTGGGGAATTCTGGTTCTTCAGAAATCAAATGTTTATACCTTTAAGATGAAGGTAACTCTAACGAGGGAGATGATACATTGAGAGGTAAAGCGCATATCCGTGTCTTCATTGTATAATTTCCTAAGACCAAAGGCACATACATGTATTAACATGTCAAAGCAAGCGTAGGCAAGGGACCACATCACCAAACATGACTGCTAGACAAATAAAATTAAAAGCATTGTAACATCCTTTCTCCAGAAGCATTGACAGAAAAGGGCATTTCAAGGATCTGGTAAGTGATATTTTTGAAGAACTCAAAGTACTTAAGGAGCAGACCGTGACATTGGCTAAATATCTTTGAGATACAGAAGAGGTAGTGGCTAAGATGCAGTGATGATCTTTTTATATTGCACTGTATACACCAAAGCGCAAGGCAAAGTCTTCCAGCAGTTTGACCGTATGATGTGAGCTGTATTTATGAAACTCATAGAAGTTATTGCAAGAGTCTTCCTTTGATAGGTCTGAATTTTGGCCTGATAAAGGGAATTTGTAGAAAGCTAAGAAAGAGGGGAAGCAAATGTGGGTTAGAAGGATAGGAAATAGAGCAGGCTCTAAGACTTTTAACTCCTTCCAGAATAATTCTCTCAGCATGCCACACTTCTGTAGCTGTGTTCTGAGAGGTGGTGTTTTGTGCTTAGTGTTCCTTCATTTGATTTCTGAAGTTCATGCACTTTTTTTATATGTGCTTATATAGATTTGTTCCTTATTCCTGGAAGACTCTGGTACAACATTTATTATAAATCATCACAAGGTGATTGATGGCTCTAGTTTCTCCTTCATCTTTATAGGTAATGAGTTAAAAGAAAACATTTGAAGGTAAGAGATTCCAAACTATGAAAATCAGTATTTGTGAGAGTCTTCATAGTAACCAGTGACCTACAGAAACCTTACACTGGGACATTTGATGAGATGGAATGAGAACGCCACCTAGATTGTATACTGTGGGTCTACAGCATAGGGACATGGGTGGGAATGTGTGTACATTTTTTCTGAAATTGGTCAGCCTTAGCTCCACCCTCAGGCAGGAGTTGGCATGGAGCTTCATTTTTTTTTTTTTTTCTGACAAGGACCAGTTTACTTTCTTGGGTTTTTCTGATGCTTCTTGAATGAAGCCTGCAATACTGCTATTATTAATTTCTGAGGCTGTTTTATTCATAGTTATAGTATTGGTGTTTATTGAAATCTTTTTCAAATATTCCACCTTTTTGTTAACTATGTGTTTTTCCTTGGTAAATTCCCTGGTCTTACTCCACAGGAAGAGCCTCCAAACCTGACATGTTCTAACCCATGTGTTCCTATATCCTATTCCTGCAATAAGCCAGTTTCACTTTTCAAAATAAAATGTTGAAAATAACCATGAATTTTTTTCTGCTATAAAAATGAAAAGAGTACAAGGCTGGAACAAAGCATTTAGTCACCCATCAAGTGTTTGCAGATTGACTCCTACTTGCTTTCTATTTTTCTAATGAATCTAGAAGATAGCAAACTAAACAGGCTTAAATGTCCAGCCTCATAGAACTTTCATTGCCTGCCTTTGTTTCTGAGCTGCCTCCTCTGTCACATGATCGAGGCTTGTGCCAGAATACAAGGGCTGATTTTCAATACTAAGGTCACTCTCTGCATTACATTTCCACCTCAGATATGTGAATTTGTTTTAATTAGATATGATATTACATACTGACTAATTTCTTATTAGTGTCCTATAAAAATAAAACTGAATATACACATGATGTTTCTGGCAGCTAAGTGTGCATGAACAAGACCTAAGAAAGGTCAAGCTAGGTCCAATCCCAATATAGGTGTGGGAGGGCTCATGAAGTCCACATCCTCCTCAGCTAAGAAATGCTTAGCAGTTTATGGCTCCTGGATGAGGGGGAGTCAGTTCTGCTCAGGGATACAGTCTCTGATGGGCTACTCATGCTCTGATGGACATCCCCACATCCATGCATATACTGACAGCACTAAGTGGGCTTGGTGGGTTTAGAAAAGTGTACATAAAGTTGAGTGGGAAAACGGTGAGGGAAGATGAGGAAATCTGGAGCTGAGGAACTGGGGAAGGGCTCTAACCAAAAATTAGTATATGCATCTATACAATTCCTAATCAGTAAAAGAAAAATGATCAGTCTGACCGACATTTCAAGAATAGCAACTAGCATTGATATTAAACAAGCCACTAAAAGGACCTCTCTGATCAACATGAAATTTAAGCTTTTAAAAGAAAATTAATTAATCATCTTATTTAAAAAGGGTCTTTATGTAAAGAATACTGTAACAAAAACATCACCTGTACTTGTGGGCTATAAGAACTTGGTTCTAACAGTTTTAATTTCATTGTATTTCAGAGCCAAATCAATAGATACACTATTAAATTATTTATTCTCTTAAACACATGGTAATCTGATAATTAATTTTACAAAGTTATTAAGGACAAACAAAGCATCTATTTTAGGTAAAATAAAAATAGATGTGTGTTCTGAATATAGAAGGAAAGAAGAAGGCAGAGGAAGAGGAGGACAAGGAGAGGGAGTGAGGAGAAAGAGGAGGAGAAGGGGAGGAGGAGGAAGAGCAAGAAGGGACACGCATTCTCCCAAAGAGAAAATAAAAAATACAATTTTACTTCAAATCAAAATTGCAAAGTCGGAGCCAAATGACAGAGCGCCTGACTTGCTAGTGAAACAATTGCTTAGTTTGAGCAGAAGCCTGGGTCCCAAAACCATACTCACAACAGGAAAGAGTAATGACCAACGATTGTGCTGTGTATGCCAGCTCAACAGAACTAAACTTTTTGTGAAAAAAATGTGAATATTTCAAAAGTAGAATTAACAACATTATCCTTCAATAACTAAAAAGCTACCATAAATTGTACCTTTGTAGCTGGGACTGGGCCAGAGTAAATATAGTCCTCTAGACAGTATTCATTGATTCCAAGGATCACTCATGCCCAGAATCTAAGTGAAAGGTCAGTTGGGTTTGCTGTCTACTTTTCTGTCCAGCCTGTTTTATTTAATCTTTTTTTATTTGGTAATATTAATAAGTCATCGTTTGCTGTTGGTGCTACAAGTACATCGAGGGATATAATGATGACTGAGAATTCTCTCAGGCCTCATGGGATTGGCTTTATTAGGCAATTCTGTAGCTTTCTTTGTGTTTACTGAGAAGTGGAGTGGGGAAGGGAAGGGGGGCTTACAAGTCTATCTTCTGTCACATACCCTTATTCCAAACAGCTGTCACCATCAGAGAAAGGAAGTGTGAGCATCTATGCTTAACTTTAATTGGGTATCTTAGGGAGTGGGAAGACCAGGTTTACAAAAGAACAAGGCATATCTGTGAGGAGAATCCTTGGTCTTGATTACAAACAAGAAAGTGAGGGAAAATGGAGAAGGGGTCATAACTACACAAACAAGTTGAAATTCAAATTTAATTCAGTCACTAGGGGGGCACAGGTAAGAATGACTTCTTGACAAAACCAAATCATGTAAGCCCAGTTTCAATTTACGGTGTTGGAGTTTCCCAATAGATGTCCAATGTTGAAGGGACTACATT
Organism: Uromys caudimaculatus; assembly: GCA_028551405.1. Lineage (NCBI taxonomy): Eukaryota > Metazoa > Chordata > Mammalia > Rodentia > Muridae > Uromys > Uromys caudimaculatus. The sequence continues at coordinate 59,632,407 of CM052704.1, forward strand.
CTCGTGACTAAATTACGGTGACTAAGCCGGCTGGCTCGAGCAGAGACACATGTAATTACTGTGCTTGGTCAACAGATGGCAGCATTTATACACAAGGATGCATATCAGCGTTTTTTAAGAAAATGTTAAGTTCTCAAAAGCTATGAAAAGGCTGGGCTTTGTGATTTGGCAAATTTATACTATTTTAATTAGCATTTCCTCTTTAGTTAGTATCTTTTCTTTTGTAGTTTTATTATTTTCCTATTTCCCCTGGTCACTCTGTGACAGTTGTATCACTTTTATGAAAGAAGCTTCAAAACAAAGATACTTCACACACACACACACACACACACACACACACACACACACACACACACACACACTATCACAGTTTGATTTGTATAAAGCTGAATGTTAAGTAAATGTGAAGAGACTGTCACCTGGGCATCCACTGGTGTGATCAGTAGCCACTGTGAGGTCACAGTTTTTATTCTTTCTCTCTTTCTCTCTTTCTTTCTTTCTTTCTTTCTTTCTTTCTTTCTTTCTTTCTTTCTTTCTTTCTTTCTTTTTTCAGAAAATGGGTTTTCAGCGATGTTTTCTCGGTTTTAATCTATGATGGCCTCTTGCCAGTCTATGAATGCCCATAGCTGGTTCTGTCGGTGTGTTCTGATTTACAGATTAAGTGCTTCATGAGGCTTAACATAGCAACACAAATATTTAAATTGCCCCCACATTTTACAACCTTAATTGCTGTATTTTATATAAAAGGCACAAAATGAATATTGTAATTGAAAAAATTGGATGTACCCAGAGGACTTGGGAGACTGAGAACAAGGCATGGAACATACTGAGAAATCAAAAATGCATGCAGAGAAAGGTAGGAGACCCTTAAACAGTAATAGCCACCATTCCTAAAGACCAGAAATAAGCAGAGAGCAGGGGTAGGTTTCATCCTCGGGAAACTGAATTCTGCATTGGTGGGTCTGCACTGCCTGTTCTGAGCTTCCTGATAGGCATATATCACCCTGTAGGTTCTCTTATCATTTGAAATACTCATTAAAAATTACTGTGTTTCTAACAAATATTAGGAAATGCTTCAGTGAGGTTAACACAACTGTCAATGTCTATATCTTAATTAAAAGAGCAGACATCGGAAGGCAAACCTGAAATGTATTGTTCCAGTAGTGTTTGCAGCCAGCTGTACTGTGTCTGGCCAGGGACTTTTTCCTAGATTACTCTTTTCTCGAATAGCCCATGTCCCTTCAGTAGGAAAGGAGAGAGTTGCCTAGGGATTGAGCTGTTTCTTTAATCAGGGTAAAGTCTTCATAAATGCTTCTAAGCAGTGATTAATAAGAATAGATCACAGTTAAGCTTTTTTTGATAAGTAATATTGCTTTTTGCAGCCTTCTGATTTTATCTGAAACTTTGGCAGTTTTTGTAAATATGTACTGGCTAACCTGATGCTAAAAGAAACATTATGTCACACTGTTATAGATGACAATCCAATCCCAGAAAGTGAGATAGATACAAGCATGACAACAGAGTTTGTAATACCTTTAACAGTGTAACATTATTTGTGAGTGCCCCTGTACTGTGCATGAAATGGGAAACTTTAGAAAATGTTGATGAATGCAATTTATAGCATTAGTTATTCCAACCTGAAAAAACTTATTGATTAGAGACTAGCAAGGTATCAAAAACTAACTTAATGATAAGAAAAGATTGGAGCTTTTTGGTAGAATGTGAACACTGCGTAGTTGACAAAAAAATGATATTTATTGAACTGAAACAAGGATTTAAATTTTTAAATAACTTTATTGTGAGAATTTATAGGCTTTTAAAGATCTCATTTCTTTCTTTTGTTTCTGAGATTTGTGTTGTTATTTTTATTAGTATTATTTGTGCGTGTGTGTGTGTGTGTGTGTGTGTATGTGTGTGTGTGTAAGATATGTGCTGGCTGCTTGGGTGCCACCACACATGTATGGAGCCCAGATGACAATTTTGCATAGGTTGTTCTCTCCTTCCTCCCTTACGTGGGTTTCAAAGATGTGACTTAGGTCATCAAGCTTGCACAGCTAGCACCTCTACCCATCCAGTCCATCCAGTCATCTTGCCTGGCCCCGAGCTCATTTTGGAAGCAGGAACTTTAAATCATTCTTTAAACCTCTGAATATTTGACCATTTGCTGTATCACTACAATAAAAGTAAAAATATTTAACAATGCTGAATATTTCTACTGGTCTATGTTACGCACTGAACGCTCTCCAAGCATTATGCTATTTAACATGAAAAGCCATAAGTCAGATTCTATTGCTGTCAGTTAACAGAAGAAGCAGAAGCAGAATGCACACATAGCTGAAGTTGCCTAGGTTACAAGAGAGGAGACCTAGACCAGAAGTTAAAGACTCCAATCGCAGATGGACCTCATTCTATTAACTTGATGGAGAGGCTTTGTATCTTCTATCACCAAATCAAAAAAAAAAAAAAATTAACCTAAGGGACATTCTGGATGACTCTTACATATTATCAGATGTATTTTAGAGATACTCTCACTAATCTTTACCAACTAATATCAATAATCATTATTTAATTGATTACTAGGAATTTCAAAAGTACCAGTTCATTTTCTAAGTGGGTAGGAAGCTGATCAAATCACTCCACTGCAAACCTGACATTCTGATGAGCCAATAGAGGAGTAAAAGGTATACAATGCACAGACATTACAACACCAAAAGTTACAGCACGGTGACAAAGATTAGCTATGGAACTGGTTGCCTGTGACCTTGCTTAGGACTCTTGGGAGAACAAGCCTAATCCAACTCAATGAAATTTGTGGTTCCTTGGGGAGAAAGACTAATTAAAGCTAGGACTATTTTTAAAAATTATGGGCTGTCATGAACAACTCATTCGAATTTGGACTTAACGACACACTGTTATGCTTCGCTACCAATGTCTCTTTCCTAACCAGAGCTGCTTCTAGATGGCATTAGCTTATTAGCAGTAGATTCAACTAGTTGATGCTTTTACTGATTTCTGAATAAACCATCTAATGCACAATGTTTCTGGGGCCTTTGCGAATTACATATTAGAAAGGTAACCTGCTTAGTCACTTTTGACTTGTCGGTTTTATGAATAGCTTTCAGTTTTTAAAACTCATTTATTTGTTTGTTTCTATTTTCTGGACACTAGGACTCTTAGAAAAGATAAAGCGTTATCTCTCAAAGAGACCACTGCCATCTCCAACTGACCGGAAGAAGTTCGATCAAGACTTTGCAATCTCCACTTCCTTTCATGGGATACACAATATTGCCCAGAACCAGAACAAGGTTCGAAAGGTGATCTGGCTGTCTGTGGTGCTGGGCTCCGTCTTGCTCGTGGTGTGGCAAATCTACAGTCGCTTGGTCAACTACTTCATGTGGCCAACGACGACATCTATAGAAGTTCAGTATGTGGAAAAAATTGAGTTTCCAGCTGTGACATTCTGTAACTTAAACAGGTATGAATCGTTATTATTTTCATCATGATTTTTTAAAAGATTAATAAAGTATAAATTTACTGGGATGATTGTCATAAGATTTTTCTGATGCAATATTTAAAGAATGGGTATCTTTAAATTGAAGGTAAAGTACAAAGATAAGGAAGTAGAGAAGCTTGCTAATGCTTTCATTCATCCATTCATTTCCCTTTCCCTCATTCCCTTGTGCAGCAATATGCTAGGTAAGTACTAAGCTCAAGAGTTAAGTAGATGTTAAGTAATCTGGTTTCCTGAACTTAAGTATGCAAATGAGAGGGGGTATTTCTAAGTAAGTGAATAATTATTGAACCCAGTATAGCTATATACCCAGGCTCTCTAGGTAGAGTGGAGGAGATGAGGGAGAGCTAAAAAGGGATCTAATGCACCACACATGAAGAGACAAGGTTTGTTTATTTATAAGATAAGATGTCTGCCTTGTTAGAGGCCGGCTAGCTAGAGACTAAAAGCTCTGTATTGTGGTCAGTTGCCTTAGGGCCCTGATCTCTGAAGAACATTGCACTCAGCTGAGTTCTCGCTGCTACTCTCAAGCTCTGGACTGCAGTCCACAATAGGAAGGTTTAGTCACTGTACCAGGCCAGCAATGAGAAGGACATCCTCCTCCCATGAGGTCTTCACAACAAAGCCTTGGGACTGTCCATCATGAGGCTTGAAAGATCATATGTAGGAATTTTGCAGGATGGAGGTGCTCTTTAAGACTCATAGGCTATTAATGACAGATAATCATGGGCAGACCTCTTCATCTTTTGCAAATACAGACACACATACAGACACACACACACACACACATATACATATATATATATATATATATATATATATATATATATATATATATATATATATATATATATACACACACACACACACACACACACACACATATATATTCACACATATGCTCAGCATGTGTGTGGAGAAAGAGAGAAAGGCATATTTCTATCTATCTATTTATACATAATATATTCATCCATTTTATGTATTTCCTATGACATCAGTTAAAGTAATACAGTTTTCTTTGTTTCTGCACTAATTCTAGAACTAGTATTAAATACATTGTACATGTCCTAAGAGGTTCCTTCAAAGCTTTAATTTATAATGCTA
>CM052704.1:59637121-59714302 GCA_028551405.1 Uromys caudimaculatus
ACTCAGCTTGACTGAAGGAAGCTGATACACTGGAAGGATCGTGTGAGGGGATCCACAGTCACTGTTCCCGGGGACTCAGCTTGACTGAAGGAAGCTGATGCACTGGAAGGGTCGTGTGAGGGGGTCCACAGTCACTGTTCCCGGGGACTCAGCTTGACTGAAGGAAGCTGATACACTGGAAGGATCGTGTAAGGGGATCCACAGTCACTGTTCCCGGGGACTCAGCTTGACTGAAGGAAGCTGATGCACTGGAAGGGTCGTGTGAGGGGGTCTACAGTCACTGTTCCCGGGGACTCAGCTTGACTGAAGGAAGCTGATACACTGGAAGGGTTGTGTGAGGGGGTCCACAGTCACTGTTCCCGGGGACTCAGCTTGACTGAAGGAAGCTGATACACTGGAAGGATCCTGTGAGGGGATCCACAGTCACTGTTTCCGGGGACTCATCTCTAACTAGTGGCCAGACATGTTTTCAGAAACCGAATTATTGAATTTCCTGAAGGAAATGCAGCTGACAAAGACATGATCCATCAGGAAGATTTTCATTCTGAAATGAATGTCACACCAACTCTGAAGCTCTGTACAACTTGGACAAGTTTGTTCTCCTTTTCCATCCTGTTTTGTCTCAGCATGACAAAAGTTGCCCTCATGGTAGTTTGAGACAAGAAAATCAAAGCTTCCTAGGCCGCACCTCCAAGCCAGGACTTCCCATGTGTCCTATTTAATTCGGCATGAACGTGTTATCTACAGCAAGGTCCATGTGGTAGAGGCTGAGTTTTAGATGAATGTAACTTAGAACCCGGGGATACCCTGAATCTCTTTGATTCCCTTATGTCAGGTGGAAGAAAGTTGTCAGAGGGTCTGCTTTCAACACTCTCTTGTGTTGAGCTACTTATCAGTAAGAAATTGACAGCTGATATGAGAAAATATTGCTCAGAGACTTATGATATCTAAAAATGGTTCAAAAAATTTTAATACGTCTCTGGTGGCCAGGTATGTGTAGAGATTAGAATGCAAATCACAGGCTTTCCCTATCCTGACCTAGCTGACACAATTCTTTTTTAAGGAAAAGTAATAATACTATTATTTTTTTTTTTTTAGAAAAGGACTACATTCTTATCAGTTGCAGTATTTAATAGTAACATCACATTTCTATTTAAACAGTAATGCAAAGTTGTCAAAGACTTCACCAGTATCAGCCTCTTAGTGCATTAGAGTCTGGTATATTCAATATCACATTCAATATAGTTTTCGTATATTAAACCAAGTAGATGCAGCTGGAGTTGTCAATCTGTTTCACTTATAAATTATTAAAAATATAAACTAATTTAAAATTTGAAATGTTTCTTTACATAAAGCAATGTATAGACAAGAAGAGCTATTCTCATAAAGGTATATTTGGCACAAAGTCATAAAAATTAAGTTGGACAATAGATTCTGGAAAATGAGCTACTATTCATGGACTTTTTATTTAGAACCACTTTAGTAAATTATTAGTAGCTCTGTATCAAATTCCTGCTAAATATCATCATTATGAAATTCATCATATATTTCCATTACATTTTGTCAAATTTTTCCCTTCTACTAAAAGTAGAGATCGTGCTTTATGGATAAGAGTTCATTGCAGGGTAGTGGTGGCACACACCTTTAATCCCAGCACTTGGGAAGCAGAGGCAGGTGGATTTCTGAGTTCGAGGCCAGCCTGGTCTACAGAGTGAGTTCCAGGACAGTCAGGGCTATACAGAGAAGCCCTGTCTCGGAAAAAAAAAAAAAAAGAGAGTTCATGTGGTTAACCATTATTTCAAAACACATGGCCCAAGTTCTTCTGTGTCTTTGTCTTTACAATAATTGTGCTCCCAAATCTGTGTAAATGTATGTGCATGCTTCTGTATATGTGTGTGTGCCTGTGTGTGTGCATGTGTGTGTTCATGTGTGTGCATATTCAAGTGTGTGCATGTGTGTGTGTGCATGAAGACTACAGGATTTTTAATGAAATATGTTAAAAATTTTGTCAGCTAATGGAAGGATCAGTAAAATGTTACAATCTGCTCAAAGGGCAATCTAAAAGTTAATCTTCAGATTTCTTTTCTTTAAAATTATCTGTAAAGTACACAATTCTTGTTAATATATGCTTAGATATCTTGGCAGGACTCAATAAAGGGCTGAACCAGGCATTAATTCAGGAATGAAGTGAAAATTGTTAATGTAGGTCTTATGACTTTAGGAAGTGAGTTTAGGGCCACTGGTGTGTATAAGAATATATTTAGGAATTGCTTTCCAGGTATAAGTTGGTTTATGGAAATCAACGTATTCTGTTATATTTTACTATATATTCTTCATATATTAGGCTCAATATATACTATGTATGTACGTTTTTGCAAGTATATGCTTCATAAAATGATTAATACAAACATTGTGGAAGCAAGGAGCAAGCTTTGTCTTGCAGTTTAAAGTTCTGAGTCTAGACCTGGGCATGGGAGACAAGAACTCTATCTTTCTCCTATACCACAAGCCATTAACAACATTTTTAAAAGGATAATATTTTAAAGTGTGTATTAAAGTTGAAAGTGAACTCCGTGCATAGCATTACATCTTATATGAACTTTATTTCTCTGTTTCTAATACTACTAGGCTTTATTTACATCATTTAATATGATTAATCTCAAACTTCATTAGTGTAACAAATATAGTTTAAGAGAATATTTTAAGTGGAAGACATTCTTAATAATTTTATTCATTACATTTATGACACCCACAGGGAGGCTAATTTTAAGTTTTGGAGGACTAATTCATTTAATTTCAAGATGACTATGGAAATAAATCCTGCGAGAGGCATTGCCTCATGGTCTTTATAGGGTATCAAAGATTGCAGAGTGGCCATAATTCAGGGTGGAAACTGTGCTTCTCACCAAAATCAGTTACTAACTCCTGAAAATTAGTTTCCAGAAATTATTTAGACCAAGATAAGGGAGGCTGTGAGGCATCATGACATACTGAATGTCAGGAGTGAGAAGTGGAATCCTTGCAGGGTCAGGATGGAGGCTGCCATGAGAAGACCAGAGATGCTGGAATAAAACATATGAGTATACTAGAGGCTGACCATAAAAATCACAGTACTTTTTGGCATGTTTGGCATTGTCACATAATATTGGCTTAGGGGTTTTGCTTGTTTGTTTTGCATCTGTTCCACACTCATTGGGGAACGTTTGAATATGCATTATACTAGAAAGAAAACATTTAAAACAAAAAAAACATTTTATAAAGAAAGCTGAGTGAACTTAGTAGGTTACACGCATGCACACACACACACACACAGAGCAATAATAATTAAAGAATAGATTGTAAATTTGGAAGGTAGGCACAGGAAGAGTTGGAAGGGGAGAAGCTATGGTGGGACTGATACATAGAGATAGCAAATTATGAAATTCTTGAAAGTTCACATTTAAATATATAGATACATAAATGCAATGAAAATAAAGACTAAAACTTAAATAATAATATAGCATAATTATTATCACCACCAGGATAATATCTATGGATATAAAAACTTGGGAAATATACAAAAAAGTTTAATCATGTTCAGTGGAACTTTCTGGTAATCGTTTTGTAAGTAGCTCAACAGAAACTACTAAATAAATAAACAACTCCCCATGCAAAAGGAAAAATAAATGAAAATAAAATCTAGGTCGGGACCACCATGAGCTATTAACTTCCTCCATGCAAAACACCTATTTCTAAAAATCCAACTGCTAACAAATATCTGTGAGCCTGTGGGAGAAAGGTAACTATAGCACCACTTAGTGATCAACAGACAGGAATGATCCAAAAGGCCATCAGCTGACGAATGGATAACAAAGCTGTAGGACATGTGCACAATATATGTCCTTATATATTAAGCATTAAAAGTAAAAACCTTTTGTCTGCACCAAGGATAGGTTTGGAGAGCATTAGGTTAAACCATGTAACCCAGGTATGCTCAACTTGCATATACACTATATAGTATATTCATAACTTATCCCCCTAATGAATATCTAATTTCTGCCTTTATATATCAGTTAAGCCAAATTTAATAGTTTTACAAAGAAATAAATGACAAAGTCTAGAATATAAGAAGATTCTAGAATGACGTGCAAATTGTGTACTGTATGGCACAGAGCCCTACCAAGAATGGACCACACATTCCACTCTGTGCTGCCAAAGAGAAGAAAGCTGCTCCCTTCAGGGTTTATAGGATCAAAATACGAAAGAATTACTGTCATTTTGAGGAATGCAAGGAATAAGGCATGCAAATAAAAATCTAAACACTATGCACAGTGGAAATTGCTTAACAAATATAACCCTTTACTGATGTAGTTTTGCCTTGTTTCTGTCTACTCAAAAATTAAGTTTTATCAATGTAACCAATGCCTTCATCCCTACTGATAGATTCCAAACAGAAGCAGTATCCAGATTTACCATCATTTTCTTCTTATGGGACATAATCTCCAAAGTCCTCCACCTTCAGGAAATCAGAGCCAACATCACTGGGTCTCCAGAGGCCTTAGATTTTGTTACAAGTCACCAAAACTTCAGCATTACAGAGTTTGTCAAGAACAATGGTTTTTATCTCAATCACGACACTCTGGTGCACTGTGAGTTCTTTGGAAAAACGTGTGGTCCAAAGGTAATGGTTGAACATTTCTCCCAATATGGTCAAAATAGTAGACTATCACTTTGTTCTGTTTTCTGCTCAAATAAAACTAAACCATTGAGAAATCAACCTAAGTTTATGTAAGTACATTTCATTAGCTCTGCTAGCTCCTACTTTGTAACATCAGGAGATGTGACATCCATGTGAGATACCTTTCTTCTTTCAAGAAGTTATAAGGGGCTGGAGAGATGGCTGAGGGGTAAGGGCATTACTTGCTGTACAGGCATGGTGATGTGAATTCAGATCAGGGACCCTTACAAAATCTATCTGTTGGTCTGTGTGCATGCCTATAACGTCAGCACTAGATGGCGAAGACTAGAATCTTGTCTGGGCTGGATACTAGGCAAACTCCAGGACATAATGTGGAAAGTGACAGACCAGGGCACTCAGACTTGTTCTTTGGCATCACATATATATGCACATAATACACAGTCACATACACAAAACACACACACACACACACACACACACACACACACACACACATATACACACATGCAGAGGAGGGAGGGGTCAGGTTAGAAAAAAAGATAGATGACAAAATTTTGAACCATAATTTTTTCAAAAATAAAAAAGCTTAACACAATAGAACACTTTGAACTTTTCCTTATCCTTCACAAACATATTTGAGGAAAACACTTCTGTCCATCTTAAGCCAGCAATCACACTGTATTTAAGTTAGTAGCACTTTCTGAGAATACACAGAAAACGAGCCTTCCAACTTTCAACTAAAAATTATATGTCGCATGCAAGAGATGTTGAGTGAGCTTTATATGAACATGTAACATCTAAAATTCTGTTTCAATTACTTATATAATTAGTCTAAGATAAAGTACAACATGCCTGGATTCTGGTCTCTTATTTCCTACATCTCCATGTCTCTATGATATGGGATAGATTCAAAATTAATATCAACTTCTCTCTTTAATGATATAGTAATAAATATATAAAAGAAATTTCCAACAGAGACTTGATGGGGATGAAAATCAGCAGCAGAGATGACCTGACCTCTAACCTAACGGGGCTCCTCCTCACTTTGTATTTACTAATGCAGAAACCCAATTCTAGTAATCTGTGAAGCAAAATATGGTAATTGGTTTAGTTAACTGGGTAATCAAAAAACAGAACTGGCTTTAGAAAATGCTATACCCATGAGCCCACTTCCCATCTACTAACTTTGCAGGTCTACTTTAGGTATGTTCTCTTCACACAGAGAGCCAAACTTCAGCCACAAATACTTGTCTCATAGTGACACATCAGCACTCAAGAATCCAGGTGGTAATTCAAAGAAAGTCTCATGATTGTTCTTAAACCAGAGGAAAGAGGCTGGGGTATGCAGATCATCAAGTTTAAATGACACGCATATCTCTGAGAATGGAGTGGATTATCAAAAGAGGTCAATTGGAAGCAAAATAGGACTGCTCCCCAGAGAACATGAGGATGGAGCAGAGACTGCTCAAAAGATGGGTGCAGAAGCCACTCACCAAAGGCTACAATCATGTTTCTGTGACTCATTAGTAAAAAAGTGAAACGAGTCATTTTAAATTGAAAAAAAAACTTAATCATATGTGAAAAATAACACTTAAAATAACATGCAATTTGACCTAAATGTTCATTATACAAGTAAAAACTGTTGACCAAATGCATGCATAAATTGCCAAACTATTAAATCCTGCTGATATAGGCATCCTCATATAAACATTTGTAAGTTTAAAAAAATGATAGAGTAATTGTAATTTGAGGACATTGAGAAATTCCCTACTGATTGTGTTCTATTTGGTTCGTTTTCATATTGGAGGATTTCAAACATGTCTTTACTGAATACGGGAATTGCTTCACTTTTAACCACGGTGAGAATATCCAAAGCAAGAATAAAGTGAGTGTGTCTGGAAGAGGCTTAAATCTGCTCTTCAATGTCCATCAGGTATCCACTTCACTTCCTCTTAGTCTGTGTGGAAAAGCAAGAAGAAAGGATACAGATTTCCAATTTTAGTAAGAGTATTTCACTCTGTCAAATAACTTTCACCAGTTGAGTCTATCTCACCCCTTGACAACTGATTTGAATGCCTCATGGATTGTAAATTACTGTTGTCTTAGAGTTTCAGGAAGGAGATCATTCAGGCATAGGCTAGACATTTTCAGTGCTCTCCTCACCTCTGTTATCATGACTCCGGGGACCGTTTGTGCAGCAGAATAAAGAACTGGCAAGTTCTGTCATGCCATGTACATAGTTAATGACACTTTAAAAACATAATTGTAGTAGGATTTCCATTTGGACATTGAAACATTGAAGTATGTTTTGAGAAAAACTCTATGTGTAGTTTATTAGTTATAGATTTCTTCTCTGAAAAGAAAAAAACATACTCTGAAGAATAGTACATGAATGTACTTTACTTAAGCCTCATTGTTCATTGGTTTGTTTTTGTTTGTTGATTGCTCTTTGTAACTGGCTTAGAAAGTTCTTTTTGACTTGGGACTCAGCATCCCAACATCTAAGAATTGCATTGTACATATTGGAAAGGTGCTAGATGACTAGTTCCCATCCCTTTCCTATGCTACCAAGACTTTATAGATCACGATTCCTGCCATGCTGATGTACTAAGTTTTCAAAGACAAACAATGAATGTCAGAGAGCAATGGTCGCCTCATTTTGAATCATAGCAAATTACTGTATTCCCATCAACATTAATAAAGGCATGGCTGCTTTCTCTTAATATATTTACAACTTCCTCCTGTATCCCACCCAAAATAATTATATTCCTGCCCAAACACAACCCTGCACTCAGCAAATATTTGACCAATATTTAAAGTATTTAGATAATAACCATAGTGTTAGTCTAAACATTATGAATTTTTATTAGGAGATAATCCAAAATAATTGTATAATACAATTGAAACCTACAAATATAATGTTCCATAATCAAATGGCATCTAGCTATTTCTCTAAACCAACCTTGTCAATGCTTCTTAGAGGGTTTTAAAATGTCTAGGAGAAATGTGCCTTTGAATTACAGGAAACTAAAGCATATTCCTCAAGGATGATTATACAACAATGGACTGAATCACTGCAGAATCCTTATATGCACACACCCACCTTATTCTTATCGCCCGAAACTACTGTATCATTAGCAATTTATCTGTATCTTTATCTGACATAGATTTATATATTTAAAAATCAAAAGGTGTTGTTGGGCTGGAGAGATGGCTCAGTGGTTAAGAACACTGACTGCTCTTCCAGAGGTCCCAAGCTCAATTCCCAGCAACCACATGGTGGCTCACAACCATCTGTAATGGAATCTGATGCCCTCTTCTGGTGTGTTTGAAGACAGCTACCATGTATTCATATACGTAAAATAAATAACTTTTAAAAGTGTTGTTAAAGAAACAGTGTTAGTTTTAACAATCATTGAAGAACACATTTGAATTTTAAATAAGGTCTGGGCTTTAGCTAAAGAGAGGAGAGAGTCCAGTGATTCTCTAACGCACTCGTAGCAAAACAGAACAGGCAAGTAGGAATTTCTGAAAGTCTTTTGGGAAACGAGAAGGACAGAGGAACGGAGGTCATCAGGGAAAGCAATGTGGATTCAGTCAGGAGTAACTGACACAGGTGTACTTGTACACTCACTCAGAAACAGAAACCTGTGTGATCCAGCCTGAAAGGGGGTGTTTTAGATACCAAATTTCCACTTCTCTCACACACAATAGATTTGAAGCCTAATATGATCTATCTAACTTTAGGGAATCGAATACAATATGAATTGATAAAACCACATGTGTTCACTTCAGGAGGAATTCACTGACAATCCAATCCCTGGTTTTGCCGATGCTGGGGTCATCTTTGTTATTCACTCGCCCAAGAAGGAGCCACAGTTTGATGGCTTAGGTTTGTCTTCTCCTGTGGGGATGCATGCACGGGTGACCATCCGCCAACTGAAGGTAAGAACTTGGGAGATGTGGAGACAGAGGGATTAGCTGGTGATGAAATGCATTAAACACACAAATAACCTTTCTTATGAGAGACACCTTTCTCCTGTGCTTTTAACCATGGCTGGGCAGGTCAACATCCCATTTTAGACTCCTTTCCTTTATCTGTAGGCTCCTAGATAATATAAGGCAGTATATTTCTATGAACAATCCTATTGAAAACAAGCCTATTTTAAAAACCCACGGAAGTCTATTAAATCCAAGGTAACTTCAGATTTTATTAAAAACAGGACCAAAAGTAAGCTTTAGAACTGAATGCTTCCTCTGGGAAGTCACCTAAAAATCTAAAGTGGAAAAGAAGTAGCCATGGAGACTAGCCAGCCCTTGTGTCAGGCTTCCTCATGACAGCCTTTTACTCAGGAAATTCACTAATTAACTTTCTAATTTTGCATCCACTCCCTGTTCTCATTGGCGTGGGAACATCTTTTCCTTTCCAGAGTTAGAAAGTTTAAATGAAGTAACGTAAAGAAGGCCCTCACTTGCTGTACATTAGATAGTAGTTGCTCATAAAGGGCTGATTTCTGTCATATTGGTGGATGGTTCGTGAGTAACCTAAGTATGATAAGGACATAATATTTGCATAAATGGTTTTTGTTCTTATGTGAATTAAGGATAGAAGTGTGGACAAATGGGTACATTTAGTGTATCAAAAAACTAAAGGAAGAACTGTTAGGTGAGTAAAAGTGTGCAGCATATGTGAATCCACAGAGGTGAGTCCCCTAGTGAGCATCTGTTCTGCCTTCAGACTGTCCACCAGGAGTACCCTTGGGGACAATGCAATCCTGGCATCAAGCTGAGGAATTTCACCACCTACAGCACTTACGGTTGTCTGAAGGAGTGCAAAGCCCGGCACATACAAAGGCTGTGTGGATGTTTGCCCTTTCTGCTTCCAGGTAGGTAAAGGCTGACAAATTCTCCCCACCCCACCCCCACCCACCCCTGTGCTGCTTAATTTGAAGAGTAGGAAGTTAGTGTGTCCTTGAGTTGTTTTTCATTCCCATATTACCTCAGTTGATACATTTGAAAGCATAGAAACCTCACAGAGATTTCCCGAAAAGACAATGATGCTGTCAGTCTAAGTACTCAGTTCTTACTTAAAAGGTTAAAATGTTAAATCTTACGTTGAATGGATGTCAAGGGTTTTGTAATTAGAAATTAAAATTAGGTCCTGTATACACATAGCACTACAGACCCTAAAGATCTCACTGTTCGGAAAATTATTTGCCCTGTGACTGTGAGAGAAATTTCAAGACATTTTGTACTCTGTCTCAGATATTTCCAAGACCAGGAATCTCTCGGGAAGTCACTGAAAAAGGCAGCAGAGCAGAGGGCTAAATCTTGGGTGTAATCTCACACTTATTCATCTAGCTGATGCTACATCTTTTCTGATTTCTGTAGAAGAGGAGAACTGTGTCCTCAGGGGTAGGAACCTTGTAAGGAAGAAACGAGAAGTGATGAACAACTTAATTTATATTTATCCTGTTGCCTTTCCTTAGGGTGTTCATAAAGAGATGGGGGCTATTACACAATTGAAAATGGAGAGACCAAAAACAATCAAAATAGTCTGATTGTTTCCCCTGCTACTGTGGTCTCTCTAAATCATTCATATTCTCTCTCATTCTGTCTGTCTGTCTATCTATCTATCTATCTATCTATCTATCTATCTATCTATCTATCTATCCCTTTCTATCTCTATATGTCTCTTAATATGGCTCACAGAAATATTATTTCACTAAACAGTAAGAAAAATGAAAATGGACACTAGCCCATTGTTCCTCTTTCCCTCCCTCCCTCCTCCTCCTCATGCTCCTCCTCTTTCTCCTCCTCCTCTTTTAAATTTCTTCTAGTTGAAACACAAATAACTCTCCTCTATAGTCTCACCAGCATTCTTACAATTGTCCACAATTCTCTTGAGGATTATTGAGTAAATATTGTGGCTAACCACAGAAACCTCATGTGCTATACCAATAAACAAATATCCTGTTAGATTTAAAGGTCATTTTTTAAAAATCTGCTCAGAGAGTAAACCTAGGCATACTGTAAATTGATTCTTCTTCTTTGTCTCAAGATCTACGTGAGGTGCATGGTGAATATTGGCACTTCTACAACCGCAACATTGGGTGCATCGTTGCGTGTAAAGACGTTTTACATATGTGTTTATGTTTTAGTATTAATAGCAAAAACAATGTTAATACATACAGAGAGCAGGATACAAGATAGAGTACTCCAAAGCCTCTCTAGTCTAGGACAAGCCACTTTGAGACTGGAAAATGATAATTCCTACATCATAAGATTATGGACAGGATAAAATAAGACAAAAATAAGCGGCTGTAAACTTAAAATCTACAAGCATTTAAAAACACAAAGACTTGATTTGAGGAGACAAACAAAAAGAATCAAAACAGTGTTCTTCTCAACAAAGCATTTCCCTGGATTCTGATATGTCTGTGCGTCTATGTTCCAAGGAATAAATACCCAAATGAAGGAGAAATTGGCAGGAAGATAGAGAAAAGAAATGTTCTTTTGATTTAGGTTGCTAATTTTATCAAAAGTCTGGGGCCTATATGTATCTCAGTGGTGGGGATGACTGTGTCAGTGGTGGGGGTGACAGTGTCAGTGGTGGGGGTGACTGTGTCAGTGGTGGGGGTGACAGTGTCAGTAGTGGGGGTGACTATGTCAGTGGTGGGGGTGACAGTGTCAGTGGTGGGGTCTCTCAGTGTTGGAGGTGTGCTTAGCATGTATAAGGTCCTGAATTCAATAAATTGTAACCTCAAAAATAAAGACTCCAGTGAAATCAAGTAACCATGTCCTGAATCAATCCCCGAATTACATCTCCAGATAGGTGCGCATTCCAAAGCTTCGTTGTCTTTAATGGGAGAAATTTACTTCCAGGAAACTCTTTATATGTTACACTTAACTGTTTTTAAGGGAATGGTGTAGAGTGTGACCTGCTAAAATACTACAACTGTGTGTCTCCCATCCTTGGTAAGTGGCTTGATTCTTTTATTTTAAAAGCTTATATTAAAAGTATTTAGTTATAAGACATGAAATAACATTATAATTATACAAGAAATGAAAAAAAACTACATAAAGAATTTTTAGAAGTTCCTTAATATTTGCTACATAAACATAGATAGTGAAAGAAAATTCCCTCTGACCACAGGTTATCTCTAAGTTTGAGGCCATGATAACAAAGTACCAACAAGAGCTCACAGGTTTATTTCCAAATTTTTATGTTGTTTATAACCTCTGCTCTCTATATTATCGAAATAGCCTTGATTTTTATTGCATTACTGAAATAGTTTTACCACTAGATCAAATATTCTAAATTAGTAAAAGAATCACATAATACACAGTAAAGCTTGTTAGTTTGAAAATTATTTCTATTTTCTAAAGAACTCTTCTTTTGTTTAATTATACAATGTGTCACATATAACATTTTTGTGTAAATGAACTCATAAGCACACATTTCTTAGTCATTGACAACAACTTAAATGGATTTATTTGCCTACTTATTTTCATAGATCCCAATATTATATTCTATGCTTGTATAATTTGATATATAACACATAACTTCATATTTATGTTTTTATGTCATTGGTTACCCTCTTAAAATGTAATATATCGTATATCTTTGTCTTCTGTTTGTTTTTGTGGTTGGAACATAAGAACTTATCAAAACAAGCCAGGGGAGAAAGGATTCTCTTTAACTCCCAATTCCAGCCTACATACAGTTCATCACTGTGGGAGATCCAGACGGTGAGAAGCAGGAATCGCTGATCACATCACATAGTACGGCCGCAGTTCAGAGCAGGGAGGAGAGATCTGATGGACGTGCACTCGTTCTCACTCCTCCACTAGCGTGCATTTCAAGATCACTTAAATCAGTGATTGTCCGCCTTTCTAATCCTGTGACCGTTAATACAGGGCTTCATGTGGTGGTGGCCTCAAACCATAACATTATTGATGTTGCTACTTCATAACTGTCATTTTGCTCCTGCTATGAATTGTAATGCAAATATCTTTGTTTTCGATTGGTCTTAGGTGACCTCTGTGAAAGAATCATTTAACTTGCAGAATGGGTCAAACCCATGGGTTGAGAAACTGTGTCTTAAATGTTTCCACCTCTAGTTAGGAGCTGTTCTAACCTCAATTAATAGCAAAATAAATAATGTACTATAGACATGGCCTCAGCCAACCTGATCTACATAATTTCTAATTGAAATTCTCTTCCCAGATGTTTTTAGGTTTTGTTAAGTTGACAAAACTAGCCTATACTCTAACTATACTCTTCTCTGAAAGCCTTTTTTTCCAACCCATTCTAGAAATATCTTTAAGATGGCAGCAATAGAATGAACATTTTCTTTTAAATTGTTATAGAATATTTCAAGGTCTAGTGAGGAAGTAGAATTTATATTTTCTTTAGTTTCCAAACCAAATACAAAAATGTAATATTGAAAATGAAAAAAAAAATCAGATTTCTTTCTTCTTGCTGGTGTGAGCGGCAGGGAGAACCAAGACAATAAGTCACACCTACAACAGTTTGGGGACTGCTGTGGGAAAACAGGATCACCAAGCTGTGCGTGTGATGTGAGTACAGGGCTATGAGCATCAGAGCGTGTCAGAGTGTGTGACTGTGAGCTTGGGCATGAGTGCGCGTGTGGGGGATTAGTGGATACGAGTGAGTGTGGGCGTGTGTCAGAGTGCATGTGTGCGAGTATCTCTGTGAAAACAGCGCCTAGAGGTTACATGAGTGTGTTGGATCTTGTGTATGTCGGTGGAGGAATGCATAGTACGGTTAAAAGGTGACAACCTGGTACACAGAGAATCTTGGGGCCACCTGAAAAGCTAAGGGACCATGGAAACTTAAGACCATGGAGATTTAAGATAAGTCTAAGGATAAGTGTAGTTTAGAATTATATCTGTAAACTCCTCTCAAAATGGCGTGGCACACGCTACTCTCCATCTTGGTATGTCCAAACAGTTGATCTTATATGGAAATAGTCCAGGAGCTTCCTAGACTTTCTCGTTCCTAATGAAGATGTGGTCCCAGTGACTCAGGGGATCGAGGTTATAACTTTTATATTCTGCCTTGTTGGTTTTATTAATAGTGAAATATAAGCATGGTTTACTAAGATATTAAGCATACTTAACTGCATTTTAAATACAGAAGGATAAATCATGAATTTTACCCTCCCATTATGGAGTCTTCTATGAGCCAGTTGTTCACGCTTCCATTTCAGACCACATCGAGCATAAGGAACTGTGTACAATGGGAACACACAACTCCAGCTGCCCTGTGTCATGTGAAGAAACAGAATACCCAGCTACTGTTTCTTATTCTACTTTCCCAAGTCAAAGAGCAACAAGATTTCTTGCCAAGAAATTGAATCAAAGCCAAGAATATATCCGGTAATCTAGTCTTACAAATTATTCATGATTAACATAAATTTTCTTTCCTGAACACTCAAAGTCTCAGGAAATGACAGGATGGTCAATTAAAGAAGGCCATGCAGATGTCAGTGACCTAACAAAGAAGACAACGGGAATTTAAAACCAGGTAGCACCACATCTTTTGCCCCTTACTTTAGCTTTTAAACGGAACCATCGGATGCTGACTGAAGACATTTGTTCACGGTTTTTTCTTCACTGACCTGACTGGAAAAGTTATGAATTCTAGCTAATATTAGCTAATGCTTAAAGTACAACAAGGCTTTACCTGTACACTCTGTACTTTGAGTCTCCTAATAACTCTATAAAATAAGTGAAGAAGAAATTATTTTTCTTTTACCACAGTGAATTGAAGTTCATTGAGTTTTAAATAACTGACTACCAAGGAAGTCAATGATGTGGAAGGAACTTGGTCTCTTCTCACTAAGTTTCAGTGACATAGTATTCTAACTCCAAAACTTAGTGCGAAATTAGTTTCCTCTTTTCCACACCATGTTGCTCCTGGCAAATTATAAAGGCAAAGTTGTAACAAAATTTTAGTGTCTTTTAGAGGAAGGAAGCCAAGCATATCTCTTTTAAAAAATATATTTTACCATATTTTAGTAGCAAACTTTCAAGACTGGCACAGACAGAGAATATGAAAAGCCCATGCTTGTCTGAAATACTACTCAACTAGAAATGAATAGTGAAAAGAAGGGACCTAGAACTGTTGTATGGTAACGATGCTAAAATTATTGGCTAGTGACCCTCAACAAGGACTTCAAATGTTGTGTTCTCCAAAAGAACCTATCACAGGTTCAGTCCTCATGGTTTCAAAGAGAAACTGCTGAGACTTGTCCAGCTGACAAATGCTGATGGGCATCCTTGTTGTTCCTTTCTGAGTTTATATTAATAATTCACACACAAAAGAAAACAGACAATTGCAGTATCTAATTCTTGCCCATATTTTTCTACTTGGAATAATATACTCAGGTAAATTATTGACTCCACCGGGTGGGGATCAAGCCTTCAGAATTATTGATAACAAGAAAAGAAGCCCTCTGTTTGGATGAACCACTTCCCAGCATAGTGTGTAGTTAAGCAAGCTCTTTCTCCATGCATGCAGGATGCTCACTGGGCATCTTTGATTGTAACTGTTACACAGTAGCACACAGGTTGTTATCTATAGAAAGCCCAAGCAGGTAGATTTTGTGTCCCTCCAGGAAGCACCAGGAAACAAGGACAGTGCTCCAAAGGCGCAGGTCTCTTCTGAGGTACAGAGAAATATTTTAAAAAGATGGAAAGAGAATTTTCAAACCAGAAGGTGTGGTACATCTATTTTACAAGTGGTCAGGCTACCAAACCTATAATAACCTTTGGTCTCCCCTCCAGGGAAGCCCCCTGCCAGGCTTTAGCCACAGGTATCTTGGTGTTCTACCAACAGGCACTTTGGACCATAGCTCAGAGAGCTAAAGGGGTGTGTGTGTGTGTGTGTATGTGTGTGTGTGTGTGTGTGTGTGTGTGTGTGTGTGTGTGTGTGTGTGTTTATAGACTTAGGGCCTGAACCAGCAGTAGTAGTATGTTAGTATTAGTACTTACAACTATTAAAATAAAAAATACATTAACTGCGTTAAAGTTCACTGATACTTGTATAGCCAATTACCTAACTGAGAGCATGTTTTGATTCAGTTTACCTTAGGGTTTGTTTTAATAAAGTTTAAAAAATCCTTATATAAAATCATAGACACTATCTCTACTAATAAAAAAATTCTAGAAAAGCATTTCAAAATGGCTGGCCTTCTGAGTTATAAATCACAACACATACTATATAAAAAACAGACCAACATCACAGTTACATCTTTTTTAAATGTAGACATCTGTGTTCGTTTTAAATATGGAAAACTGTTCGGAGTATAGTATTATGCCAGTATCTTTAAGCATGATATAGGAGACCACTTTTCAATATCCCCTGAGTTCAGAATTATTTTATCTGTAAGACATACTGGTATGGTACTGGAGATATACTGATGAACTAGAAATATAATCCACATAAATATACATCATTATCTATTTCCTTTTCTAACCCACTATTACTAATAATCCTCTCTTAATTAACATGGCAGTGACCTTGTGTGGTTAGGACTAGTGATAGCTATGACCAGGATGAAAAAGCAAGTAGCAGAGCAAATGTGTCCAGACACGGGTTGCCAGGCACAGCTAGCTAGATGTTAGAAGGATTCTACTTAGTGTCACGACACATATGCCAGATAGCATCTATGGAATTAGCAATGAGCTATAAAGAGAAGCAACCTCTTGGCTAATCACGAAGCACATGATACACCTTTCTTCCTGGAGCAGAAATGAACTGCAGACTGTGACTGTTCTAGCATTCCATGAAGCTATTGCTAGCACTATTGTGTAGACGAAGGCAAGTTTAAATTACCTGAGGAAGGCCACTGTGTAGCAGGAAGTCCATGTTTATTTGTGGCAGAGTTTGATCAAATCATATTGGTTATGAAAGTGGGTGTTTTTGAATTGTTCTATTGGAGAATTTTTGAAATAAAAGTTGTACAAAATGGTTTGTTTTGTGCACACCTAGGCATTTCCTCTAATGTTGTGCCAACTCAGGCCCCTAGAGGTTAGTAATATAAACAAATGATCAGTTTTCTTTTATCTCTTTGCTGTTATTAAAACTGATCTTATTTTATAACAATGTTTTTTACCCTAAGACAAGCAAGTGCTCTTGTACTTAACAGAATTTTATTATTACCCTGAGTCTCAATTGCAGGGGCCCACATAGGTGGATGAGTCAGCTAACAGAGAAAAGCTGCATAAATATCACAATATTTGTGTAGCAGCAGAATTTATAATCTCCAGAAAACACAGATGGATAGTCTCTGTAAATGATCATTAATGTTTAGCTTGGAACATCAAACAATATTATCAGTGTGCATGCAAATTAAAAGCACAGTAGAGAACACAAAGATGAGAATGTTTCTAAAATTTCTGAATTCCCATGACTACATTGTTACTTTGGTAACTGTTTCATCACTTGTAAACATTACAACCTCCATTGAGGATCTGTGTAACTATTGTACATTTTTCTGTTACAGGGCATTAGGATTAATGGGAATTGACTACACATATTAATGGAGCACTTTTAATTAAGTACATTAGAGTATTGATTCTTTAGACTGTAAACGATAAGGAAAGTGGTTTATATCCATGTTTCATAGCTATGTTAGAGAATGCTATGCTATTTCAGGAAATGTTGTTAATAGAGTTCATTCTCCATTAAAATTCTTATTGCCATCTGAAGATCGTGTGGCAATTGGTTTCAACTGCAGTTTACAGCACGGACAGGTTAATATTTAGCCACAGGTTTGTTGGTTTCATCTTTAAGTTGTTGCAATTTTAACAAATATACAATGAGTCTGTGTTGTGTGTTCAGACTCACTGGCTTGTATAGGCATGGGAATGCCTTGATGTATAAAACATGAAAGTCATACCTTGTTGCACATATTTCTGTTCTGGAGGACATGGATGACAATTATGTAAGTCTTATTAAATAGTGTTATGTACTGTAATAGAAAAGATTGATGAAAATCATCTAAAGAAATCAGAGTAAAAAAAGACTTGCTTTCAGGTTTGTGGACTGTGAGTGAAATGACCTTGAGCAGAAGTAGCGGGATTCTACAAAAGTCCATGGGGATGTTTCACTAACAGTGCCACGGGAATGTTAGGGGAATAAGGCAGATTGTCCTGATTTAGCAGGTTGAAGACTTACTGGATTTTATGTGAAGACCAGAGCGTATTTGCTGAAGTGGGGTACCTCAAATTGAAGCATAATCTCCAGCCAGACAACTACTACAGAACTCTTAGTGGGATTATGATGTGTTGGGCGACAGTGAGAAGAGAACTTCGTGAAGCAGTCAGCGTGTGTAAGGCATTGAGTGTGAGGCAGTGGGTGTGAGGCAGTGGGTGTGAGGCAGTGGGCATGAGGCAGTGGATGTGAGGCAATGAGTGTGAGGCAGTGGGTGTGAGGCAGTGGGTGTGAGGCAGTGGGTGTGAGGCAGTGGGTGTGAGGCAGTGGGTGTGAGGCAGTGGGTGTGAGTCAATGAGTGTGAGGCAGTGGGTGTGAGGCAGTGGGTGTGAAGCAGTGGGTGTGAGGCAGTGGGTGTGAGTCAATGGGACTCTGTATAGATGCCAATGGGTCCACAAACAGGATTTCCTGTTAGACAGGTTAGTGGTGCCAAATGGAAAAAAGCAAGAGTTTGACTTGGAATGTGCTGAAATGTATTAAGTTATTAGACAGGCAAGTGGAATTATCAAAAATCAATCAAATACATGATTGGAATTCAATGCAGAGGTCTAGGTAGAGAGAAGAGAGAACTGTGGCCTCTGACTATACAAAGAATCATGGTTGTAAGATGGTATTAAGCCACTCTGAACACATGTGAAGATCTCTAGAGGACATTAACAAAATACAGTCTTAGCTCAAGTATGTCAACAATAAACAAGAAATCGCCTTTATCAGTAGGACAGCTGATTCATATTTACTCTGGATCATATTTAATTTCTCAGTAAAACCTGTAAGCTCAGCTCTCTTATACTGACCTTGGACAAGGAAACGACACTACTTCTTCAGGATCATCTAAGTAACTTGGAAAACTCAAGACTAGAATTAAAATTATAATCCAAAAGTTTGTGAATGTATTGGACCCCAGTTAGATAAGCACATTTACTATCTTTCCTCAGTTCCTCAAGAATGGGGCATAAAAACTTTATGAGGTGTTGGGGGAAGGGGTGGTTTTGTGTGTGTGTGTGTGTGTGTGTGTGTGTGTGTGTGTGTGTGTGTGTGTGTGTTTCTCAATAGTACCATGGCAAGATAATGCTGGTGGGATTAACACTGAGCTAGCACATGCTGGATCTAACGTAATGTTAAATGGTTCCTGAATCTAAAACAGGGACGAAGAGCAGTGGTGACACTTGCAGGACTTGTTCATTCTGTTTCAATCCCCAGGGAGAATCTCGTGAACATTGAAATAAACTATAGCGACTTAAACTATAAGATAACGCAACAACAAAAGGCAGTGAGTGTGTCCGAGTTACTTGGTAAGTGGGTTAACTCCTTCCTCAACTCTCATTGTCTGTCAGACTACTTTTCTGTACAGGGCTGAGGCTGTCAGTGGGGGAAGCAGAGTCAGTTGTCCTGGGCTCCTACCAGCGTTTATACTCCCTAGGAAACAATGGTTACTGTGACTCCACCACACAAGATTCTACCAAAACAGAGGTGAATTTCAAGTTTCACTCGCAGTTGCTTTCACTTCAAGCTGCCCATCATGACATACATATATACATAAACATGTATATATCCACATATATATGTGTGTATATACACAGATATATACATACATACATATATATTACACACACATATATCTCCTATATATATCCTATGTGACTATTGTACAGTGTTTTAGGAGGTTCAAACCTCGGACTTCCACAGAGGGTTTCACGCCAGGAAGAAGTAAAATGGTCCTAAGCAAGCAATATTATTCATTTCCTTTACAGCCACCCTCAGCTTCTGCTATTGCAACATGGAGTCTTTAACAAACAACTGATTTCCTAGATCCAGTTACACACTCAAGGAAGGCACACAGGAGTCAGAGGAGAGCATCAGATCCAGGCATAAGCCTAGTCAGATCAAGCAGCTGAGAGTGGGGTAGCGAGATATTATCCGATTGCTTCACAGTTCCTGCAGA
This sequence comes from Uromys caudimaculatus, assembly GCA_028551405.1. Taxonomy (NCBI): domain Eukaryota; kingdom Metazoa; phylum Chordata; class Mammalia; order Rodentia; family Muridae; genus Uromys; species Uromys caudimaculatus. The sequence goes on from CM052704.1 coordinate 59,656,988, forward strand.
AAACATTTCCATAGCACATTTAACAAACATCAGTTTCCTAAAGATGAGTCCAGGAGGACTATTAATAAAGTAATCTTCTTTAGAAGGCAGTACATCTGTGGGGGACGGCAAAAGGGAGATGGCTGAGGTCTTGTGGATGGAGGGAATTAGGAAGTTAGTTTCAACAGAGATTTTCTGGAGAATATGGAAAGGTTTTGATAGAAAGGTCAAGATGAAGACCAAAAACTGCGAGTGCTCTTAGAGCCTTAGAAGCAGACACTTATGAATGGTTCAGGTGTAAACATTGTGAGTATCGATGTAGGTTTAAAACATGTTTTAAAATGCAGTATTTTAAATATGCATTTTGGTTATATGAACCATTAAAATGTTTAATATAAAATATAATTAGAATACTAGCAGGACATATGCATGACAGTTATCTTCTTGGAAAACAGCATAATCCCGTAAGGCCATTCGGTACCAACTTTCAGGTCTGCTTAGCATTTCATGAGTTCACATTACATTGTAGTTAAAATTTTCACCTAGACTTCTAGTCTTCCAAAGGTTAAATCAATTATTGGAAATAGTTTTATACCACCTCCTTTTGGAGATGATTTGTGTGCATATTACTGTCAGGTATTACTAGTGTGTATTATTTTATTTATACTAAATTTGAAAATAATATAATTTATGTATCTTCATATATCAGTTTTAATCAAATTATTGGAATCAAATATATGATAATAATATTTAATTCTGATGTTTAAAATGTAATTTCTTTATGAATTTTTATTACAGCAGATGTTGGCGGTCAGCTGGGACTATTTTGTGGAGCTAGCTTGATTACAATTATAGAAATTATTGAATATGTATTCACCAATTTCTACTGGGTATTCATTTTCTTTTTGCTGAAAATACTTGAAGTGGTTCAGAGGACTTCTCCACCTCAGGAAGTTTAGAAGAATGTGAATATAGAATAAAAGTGTTGGTTTTCTTTTCATACTACATATAATTATAATGGCTTATTCATTGTTATGGAGCTTTATGTTATAGTTTGAAAAGTCTAATAAAATCATGGAAGATTCCCATTTCTGTATATATCCTTCTCTGTCTATATTCTGTATTGTTTATTTTTCCTATTGTAGCCTCAGCACTTAAAGTAGTAACAAATACATGGTAGGCATATTTTAATCTTCTGATAATAATTAATGAAAAAACCTTTATATCTAAGTATGTTAATCACACACAATGAACTGTATATGGCTGGGATTAATTTTTTTAATCTCTACCGGCCACAACCTAAAAAATATCACCTGGAAATAGAGCAGCCATTCTTAACCTGTGGGTCACAACCCCTTGGGTGGGATTAAATGACCCTTTCATGGGTGTCACCTAAGATTACTAGACAACACAAATATTTACATTATGATCATAAATAACAGAAGCAAAACTACAGTTTTGATGTAGCAGTGTGAATAATTTTATGGCTGGGGGTCGCTACAATATGAGGAACTATATTAAGGAGTCACAGCATTAGGAAGGTTGAGAGCTACTGGAATAGAGCCTCGGCTGAATTATTATGTAGTTCAGGTTGGCTCATGATCATATCTGTGGGGATTGTCTTGTTTTTCACTTGACTTAACACAGTGTAGGCAGGCACCATTCCGTAGGGAGAGCCCTGAACTGCGTGAGAGCGAAGGAAGCTACACTCGTCAGAAAGCAGGCAGGCCAGGACCCGGATGCCTGCCCAGCCTCTGTTTGTTCTTAACTGCAGATGTGATTCCTCAACTTCCTGCCTTGACTTCCACTCAGAAGTGGACTGGGATCTGGAATTTTAAGTCAAATAAACCTTTCTTTAGTTGCTTTTAATGGTGGTATTTTTCTCACAGGAACAAAACCAAGCTAACACAACAGATAATCAAGACAATTGCTCATTTAGGAAATATAATTCATGCTTTATGATTTTCTCAGAATTTTTATTTTCATTAAACCATAGCACTTTTCTTCTTTCATCTGGATGGTTTTATTGTAACTGACTTAAGAGGGCAGGAGTCTGTATTTTCTGCACGGGTAGATTCATAAATTCAATGCAATTGAAAATGGACTGGATCTGTGGAATAGAGGGGCTACACAGCACTTCATCATTTCCCTCCAGCTACTTCTATCTATTTATTTAATCTACACAAAAACTCAACCTTTCCACTGATTATGCTTTAGGCCCTCAACGACTTTCAGCCTCTCAGAATCTTCATTCTATGGTGAATTGCTGACAAGCCTCTTTTAACACACTGAACAACACTGAAGGCAAAGCGCTGTTGATACAGTTAGTCTGTGCTTACCATGTCTGAGACCTGAGATCAGTCTTCAGCAGGAATGAAATGGATCTAATTCCAGTTCTTTCTATAACATTTTGTTTGGTTAGATCTTCTTCCTGACCACGAGGCACCTTTGCTCTTTCTTGTTGAGGTAATTAAGAGAGACATGTTGTGATAACTAACACACTCTGACATGGAAGACACTGTTCAGAATGAACATTGGTTACCAACTGTTTACACTGGTGCCCACCATCCAGACAGTTCTGCTGGCATTTTGGTGTAGGAGTGATATCTATTTGGGGAATTAGTGGTGATAGGATAAAATATTTGTCCTTGAAAATGAAAGTTTTAAATGTTACCTAGAGAAAAGTTGAATAACCTCCCAGAGCATTGTGAAATCTGCGGTGTAAGCAACCCTAGTGAATGATTACAGCATTGAGCCACCCCCAAGTGATGCAGTTTTGACCCAAACAGAAGTGGATATGATAACAAAATCAAGCACCAAGCACCTTATGGCATCTCTTATCAAGAAGAGATAGACCATATAAAATTTTCAATCTGTAGGTTACCTTCTCAGCAGAAGTCACGTGTGCATATAAATAATGGGAAAAAATCTTAGTTCACCCAAGGACGGATGTGTATGATGAGAAAACAAGATGAATAATAAGAAACACTAGAGAAAATACTAAAACTGATGAAACTTATGAGAGAGATGGAAAAGCATGGGGAAGACAAAAAGTTGGCGAGATCACTGTGACAGATACAGTGACTTTGCAAAGGGACTCCCTTTTTAGACCCTGGAGAATCTCAGCTAGAGTACAGAACATTCCTTGCCTCCCACTCCCAAATGAGTTTTGTAACAGTGACACAAAAGCCAAGTTGGGGAGGAGGGAATTAGATACAAATGCTGAATATTCTCTGCTCAGAAGCTGACATATAACCTGCCAGAGTTATTGCTAAAATTCAATGAGCTAGTGGTTATAAATAAACCCACAATCTTAGCCTTACTTATGGGGAAGCAAAAGCCACTTCTGAAAATCCAAACAAAAGTTGAGAGGTGCAGAGCTGGTATGGTGGGTTATCAGAGCTAATAACTAAGTGAACACTGCAGGTTAAGAATCAAGAGATGCCTGAGGACAAGGATGGCAGTTATAACCAAGCCTGGTGGGACACACTAGCTGCTTGGACATAGGACTTTACTGTCACTGTCGAAGAATCTCCATCATTTTTCATATCTTCTCCTCCTTCACCGTCATCTTCCTACCCCGTAACTTCATCCCTGGAATGGCAGTAATCTTTAAGGACTCTACACTGCTCCTTAGCTAACTATATCATTGGGTACAGTGCTGAAAACAATTTTTTAAAAAAATAATTCTACTTTTGTGTTATTTTTCTACTCTTAATTCAATACATTTCATTGTCTTATGGTCTCTTACAAGCTAATCACATCATATCTTAAGTACCATTTTTAGCTATTTCTTAAACATAATTATGCAGGCTAGTTAGCTAGGGCAGGTCCCACTTCAATGTTTTGTTCATTTCTCCTATTTTCAGAATAATTTCCTTCTCATGAAAATAGTTAAATTTCCCTGGACTTCGAAGGTATGCATTCTCTGATAAATGTCCCTCACTTTCTTCAATCACAATTTAAATAGTCTGCATATAAATGTAAAACATGTGAGCAATAGGTGACATTTACTTACACAATGGATCTGCAAATGCAGGTAGACACTTGGATGTATATTATGTAAAATTTAACATAGAAAACTATATGCATGTAATCTTCACTTTCTCTTTTGAATATTAAATGTTTCAAACAATGGTAACTTCAAAATAAGAATGAAATGAAATGGGTCTAGAGAGATGGCTCAGGGGTTAAGAGCATCAGCTGTTCTTCCAAATAGTTCTGAGTTCAATTCCCAGTAATCACATGGTAGCTCACAATCATCGATAATGAGATCTGGTGCCCTCTTCTGGCTTGCAGGCATACATGCAGGCAGAACACTACACAACAAACAAATAAAAACTTTTAAAAATGAAATTAAATGAACAGCCATATATTCACTATTCGGTTTTAATTCAACTAACATTATCTGGATTATTTCCTTCATATTTGCATTCATTGAGTCGAGTATTCTTACTGTTTTTAATTCTATGTTTATACCCATAAATTAGAGGTACTTCCAGTCATGGCCAAAAGAGCCTCTTTTGCTGTGAGAAACAGCACAGAGATTCATAGCTCTTATCAAAGTGCTGTGATAACTGCCTGTTGGTAGTGCAGCCCTAAATACGACATTTATTTCAACTCCCTGACTCTGCAATGCTCAGAGGAGGTTATGAGAAAGGGACCAGACAGTAAGCGCCAGAGGCTAGGATGGGATTGAGGGCAATGCTCGTCTCAGCACGTGAGATGGTCATTGCACTCATGAGCTCATCATCGTTATGATGACTTGCACAATACCTATGCAATGCCAAGTCAACAAGATCAGTAAACATCCCAGCAGGCGGCACTCACCGGACTCAGCGGGTTACAACAAAATCAATTTAAAAGAGAACATGAAGTTGGAGGGGACATGTTTGGGTGGAATAGGAAAGGAGGGTGAAATAGCGGTAGATATGATGAAGATACACCGTGTGCATGTATGAGATTGTCAATGGATAAATGAAAGATACTTATAAGAATAAAGAGAACGCTGAAAAGCAACATTTTCATCTTTCTGCTTCCTGACTGCAGGTGCAATTAAACCCAGGGTTTTAAATTTCTGTTGCTGTGATTTTATCACCATGGTGGACTATAGCTCAATATGTGAGCTAAAATAAAAACGTTAACCAAAAATGGAAGAAAAGAAAAGAAAGGAGAAGAAGAGGAGGAGCGGGAGTGGAGGAGGAGAGGGGGGAGCTAAAGAGGAGGAGAAGGCAGCAGAAGAGAAAGGAGTGGAAGGACGGGAGGAAGGGAGGGAGGGAGAGAGGGAGGAAGGGAGGGGGGGAGCAGTGGCAGAGGCAGCAGCAGTGGCAACTTAGTGAAAACCCACCTGCCATATTTGTTAATAAAACCACCACTTGCCTGAGTAGAGATGCAACCTTTATAATCACCTGAGTTGGCCAGATCTAGAAGATACTGTTGATTTATATTCTAATTTGTGGGACTTTAGCACATTGGATGGGAGCCTGGGTTCCAGGTATAGACATTGGTTTTGCCATACCTTTGTTTTGACCTCGGTATATGTATCAAAGTCCATGTACTCCAGTTCCCTCATGAATAAAATAATGAAGATGTATATGTGAACAATTAAACAGACTATTACACCAAAGTGCAAATAACTCAATGTCTGATTATCTGAGATTCATGTACGATCTTCTGGACTCTTCCAAAAGGCTTGGGTCACTTCCCCAGCTCTGCTTTCTGTAGCACACACAGCTTCTCTTCTAAGCTCAGGTAGATTCCACTTTTAGGCTGCTGCTGTCCTTGCTGGTCCTCCCATGGTACTCAAATCTCCAAAATGCTAGGGTCTTCTGCTGCAACTGGGCTGCACTGTCACCAATATTCTTCATTATACCAAGCCTCAACTTCCCTGCATGGCTCCTTCAATACTAGACCTTCAGCTGCTATGAGGCTCTACACCATGGCCAGTGGCCTCTCCTGGCCTCTCAGGGACAAGCCTCTGCTGTTCCCCATGACCACTTCATTTCTTCAAAACCATCCCACCTGATGATTCTTACATTACCAGGATTGGCTGCCAACACGAGGTCTCATCGTGGCTGCCTCTGGAACACAGCTTCCGAAGCTCACAATTGTAAGGGGGCTGCACATTGGAACGATAATGTTTTAATTGTGCTGGGTTTAATAAAATACATTGCTCAATTACTAATCCTATTCTATTTTTTTCCTTTTTGTATGATTGCTAGAGATTTTTGAACTTTAAAATTCACACGCTCTGGCTGACTGGCATTTGCATCACACATTCTATTTTCAGTAGACTTTATTTGTAGGGAATACACTTTCAGTTTTCTAATGAAACCAATATTGTTATGTGGAGATGGAATTATTATAGACTATAAAAAGGTATGATGTTCACTTATTTAAATTTTCTCTATACTTAAAACGTTAGAAAACTAATGAATACATGTTTTCATAAAATATTGCACAATTCAGAAAACTTTTTGAAACACTCAAAGACACTAACTCCTCAATAGATTGTAAAATATGGTATTGATGATGATGATGATGATGATGAAGATGATGATGATAATGATGAGCTTGAGAAATAGCCAAGCAGTTATGAACAAATATTTGTCTTTCAGTGAACCTATGTTTGCTTCTCAGCACACGCATGGAGGTCCACAGCTGTCTGTCTATCTGTCTGTCTGTAACTTTAGGGGATCAGAAACCTTTTTCTGATCTCCATGGGCTCCTGACAAGCAGGGGATTCTTGCAGGCAAACACTCATAACATACTTAAAATGGAGTAAAATAATAAATAATCTTTGGATGACGGTGCCCGTGCTGCCTAGCTACCGAGAACCGAGCAGGGAGCGTAGGCCTGGGGGATTGACACAAAAGACACAGACACGGGTCATTAGTCCAAGCAGAATGCAGAAGCTTGTTTATTTCTTTGGCCTTAAATATTCTCCTCCCCCAGGGTGGGAAACCACCAAGGGGGAAGTAAACAAATCATAAGACAAGGCTGAACACATGGCGGGAGATGACTCATTGTTTACCATGCTCTGGGCCAAACTGCAAGGTAATAGTAAACAGGCTAGGCAGGAAGACCATCCCTGAGACGGGGGTCTGTTCCCAACATTTGGAGGAAAAAGGGAGATACCTTAAGGGAGCTAGAGGAGGGAATGGGAGGTGTGATCAAGATACATTGTATACATGGTTGAAATTTTTAAATAATAGAAAAATAGAAAACGGGCCAGTTAGATCTCTTGTCATATGCTGAACTCAAATTGTATACACTACTTCAGATTTTCTTCTAGCCTTGTCCTCATCTTGTCTTAGGATCTAGGACACAGACTCATCATGGTCACTGTTGTACACCCTGGCACTGTCACACTGTCAAGGGAGAAGAGGACTCAGTTGCAGGCTTGGCACATGCTGAGGTGAAAATGAAAGAACTCTCAGTTCTGTGATTTGTACTCACGCCTGGCACAGTGCGTCATCACAAAGCCAGCTCAGGCCCTGCACTTTTGCAGAGTTTAGGGCTGTGTTATCTTTATGGGGATGGGTGAGTCCGATAAAATTTGTCCTTGTGAGGTAGAAAAATCACAAAGCAAAACTACTAACGAGTTTTGAGGGATATACTTTATAAATTAAAATGTTACTTTCATATCTCTTCCCTTCAATGATTCAAAACTACCTGAGTGCACTTGTGATCCTTACAGCATGAATGGGCAAGGAGGGTCTGCAAAGATGTCTCAGTGCTGGGATCCAATAGAAATAAGAATTTTCCTTGGTTTAGCTAACGCCATTTTGTAGTAGCTATGGGCCTAAGGTAGCTTGGGCCTATGTTTTTGTTGTTTAAGAGATGAAGAGTTCTTTCCCAGAGAATAGGTGACTCTTATGGTTAGGTGGCTAGCAGAAAACAGATAGTTGCCTTGGTAACATGCCCTGTTGGCTAGGAGTCTGTAACTCCTTGGAATTCCTCCCCCCACCACCCCAACCCCCGCTCCTGTTGCTTTGTGTAAGCCTTGGTTACTTTGTTTAAGCTTCCTTCTATTTTTACTATATATTGCTGGTGAGAAATAAAAATTTTTAGAGCTTGATCAGACACCTGTCTTGCTCTCGTTCTTGTGTCTTTTGTCTCCTCATTTGTCCTGCCTTTCTTAGGTCTACATTGAAGACCCCGCCAGTGGATAATTGCTTCCTTTAAGAGAGCCAACAGAAGTTTGGATCCACAGAAATCATATAAAGCCAAATGTGGTAATGCACATCTGTAAGCTCAGTGCTTCTACAGAGAGATGGAAAGCAGAGACAGAAGTGTCCCAGGACTCACAGGAAAGGAGACACTAAATTTGTCTTTAGATTTCTTTATTTTGTATGAGTTAGTTTCTCAGATCTCTCCATCTAGACTATTACAGTTAATAGAGTCAAAATTTTAGATGTTTTTCCTACAAGGTCCAGATCAACTTCACTACCTGAGCACACAGGCCTTTGGTCAAAGTGTAGGACCCCCGCTCCGGGGAGACCCTCACTCAAGTCTCGGGATAGCGAACTCCCCCAGTAACGCACGAGAGACCGTTCTTGATGTAAATACAAGAGGTTTATTTGCGCCTAATCTAGTGCACTAGGGCCGACTCATAGTCTATGCAGAGACAAGAGGAGTCGACCCTATCAGCTAAAATTAAGAGTATTTATAGAAAAAATCATAGAGCAGATGGAATTTTTCATGCATCAGGGAAAAATATAGGGTCGCAGTTACATAGATATCGAATGTCCTTGTGGCTCATCCTTATCTTATGGTAGGGGAGACAGGATGTCCTTGGTTAAAACTGCCCTTGAATTAAGCTGCCCCTGTGTCAGGGGAGTAACGATGTAAAATGTGCTGACCAGAATGAAAAGGGGAGGGGGAAGCTGGGAGTGTCTGGGCTAGTCTGGGCTAAGAGGAGGGAAAGGGGAAGGCGGGAGTGTCTGGGCTGCCTGCATTCTTCTTTTAACTCTTCAAAAGCACTGTTGGTGCTATGGAGCATGGTTTAGCTGTTGGTAGTATCTCGATCATCTCGCTTTTTATTGATTGAAACCTGGGTCCAAACAACTGAGTAATGAAGACCCTGGGGAGAGGACCTCAGTGTAACTGGGCTCAGGATCTTTCTTTTATCTCAATGGTTTGTTCCATTTTGATCCCCATTACGGTATTACTTCTGTTTAATATGATAGAAATTCAAATTTAATGTAAATTAAGGCCTTAAAAATACTCGTTAACATCCTCCGTTTCTTTTACCAGAGACTTGAAGTTCTTGTCATACAGGTCTATTACTCGCTTGGTTAGAGTTACACCAAGATATTTTATATTATTTATGGCTCTTATGTAAGGTGTTGTTTCCCTGATTTCTTTCTGTCTTTTTATTTTTTATATAAAAGATGGCTGCTGATTTTCTTTTTAGTTAATTTTGTATCCAGCCACTTTGCTGAAGGTGTTTATCAGCTGTAGGAGTTCTTTGGTAGAGTTTTGAGGCTCACCCTTGTATCTGGAGGTGATAAGAACACCACAGGAAGACTAATAGAATCAACTAACCTGGACCCTTGGGGTCTCTTAGAGACTGAACCATTAACCATGTCTGGGGGACCTAAGCCCTCTACACATATGTAGCAGATGCACAGTTCAGTCTTCATGTGGGTATCCCAACAATTGGAGTGGGGTCTGTCACCAAATCTGTTGCCTGCCTGTGGATCCTGTTCCTGTAACTGGGTTGCCTTGTCTGGCCTCAGTGGGAGATGATGTGCCTAGTGCCAGTGACTTGATGTGCCAGGGTAGGGAGATACCCAAGGGGCTCCACCCTCTCAGAGGATAAAGGGAGGGGGATGGAGGGAGGGCAGTGATTAGGATGTAAAGTAAACAAATAAATAAATTAATGGAAAAATAACTCACTATACAGTACTTTCTTGCTTTTACTTGACAACTTTCAGTTAGGAGGTAGGTGAACTTTGCTTACTACCACACTATGTTATAGCTTCTATCACAGATTGATTATTCTACTAAAGTTATTCATCTCCCTACAAATAGGCAGGAAATACTTGGTCAGAATTTATAAACAAGGTGTCTAAGAATAGATTTGATATCTCATAATGAATACAAGTTTTGTAGCATTCATTTGAATCTGTGGGAGAGTAAGAATGAATTCCAGGCTGCACAAATAAGGTGACTATTGGTTCCTAGCCAGGAGGGTGCAGTATCCTCTGAGAGTAACTGTGTCAGTCCCTGACTGTCCTTGGTCTTTATGCCAGATAGTGTTCTCTGCTCCCCTCTAGTGGATCACAAGTCATTATTACAGATGGCATATAAAGAAACCCACTTAGGTAAAGCCTGCAAAAAATCTATTCTCCTCTTTCAAAGACAAAGAAAACAGCACATCCTCTGGTAAGCCAATCACAGATTCAAACAAAATGAAATAATTATCTAGGAAATATAATGCACATGTATATTTACATGTATTCATGAAAATGTTTTTATTAATCCAAACTGTCAAACTGCTATCTTTTAAACTTGAGTTTAATTTGGGGAAATTTTTCATTGTGTTTGTTTGAATATTTGAACCCATTCTAGGTTTTGCTTGTTGACCCTACAGTTTTCTGAAGACATGTCCTGACCATGATTTAGCATTCACAATGTATTACCAATGATTTGTAAATGTGCATGTCTTTAGTTATGTTTCGATCCTCAAAAGGTTGAAGCCATGTTCTAACTATATGATGTCTTGATATAAAATATCAACCAATAATTTCAGCAACAGTTATTATATTCTCACTTTTAACAATGGACGAACGAGGGCATAGCAAGATTTGGTGGATGTATTGTGGTCATGGGCTGGTGATTGACCATGTGGAACCTGAAGCTATATACGTCCAACAATATTTTTACATTCATCATGACCCACGGAGAGAATAGTCATTACCCATGTCTAATAGTCTATGGCCTTTCCTCCAAATTCACTCTCCCTTCTGCACCCTCTATCCTATTTAGTGGCTGTGTCATCTATCAGCTAACCCTTCTGTTCACCTTTCTCCTCATACCCCTTGACCCATATCTTACTACACACTTTGAGTGATGAACCTGGAGTTCTCATCTGGCCTTCGGCCCTTCCATCATTTGAGTACAGGTTCATGTGAAAGTACAGCCACTCCCTAAAGCCACCTCCTGTAGCTCTCCACTGTTAACTCAGCCCACACCAATGGCGGCAGGACTTCCCTCAAGAACCAGTTTAATAACACCTTAATAACAGCATTTCTGTCCCCCATTCTTTCCCCAATCTCATACATTTCCCACACTTCCTGAAAATGTAGTCTTTACCCATTCCACAGACTGTTCCCTCTGTTCCTTCATTCAACATGGTTTATCAACTACTTATTTTGTGGTGGGTGCAGGTGACATATAGGAAAAGATGAAGTATGTTGGCCGAAAGAGATTTTCAGTCTCAGTCAACCAAAGAGATATGCAAACAGATAATGTGCTTCCAGACAAAGGAGGCGCAACCTTGTATAGGCAGCAGCTAGCAGACGACATTGCCAAGGTGACACTGTTCTCTAAGGGGTATAGACAAGGACTAGAAATGAAGTGAGTTTACATAGGAAAGAAATTTGAGTGTGGAATGGAGAGGGAAAAATATGATAAATGGGTTATTTCAAGGAAGATCTGACAATTTTTCAGATAAAGTGGTTTATACCTATTTGCCATTTCAGAACAATCAAGTTGTAAAATTTTGCAAGTAAATGCTTTAAATGCAGAGAAGTTTTGCTTATTAGCATACTTAGTGTTAGAGATCTCTTCATGTAACAGAGTGCCTAGGAAGACAAGGAGAAAGTTTTGACTTCAGTCTGTGAGTATGGGAGTTTTAATCCATGGTCTTTACTGCTTTTGAACCTGTGATGAGGCAACACATCACAGAAGGAATGATGTCACTCACCTTCTGGCAGTGAAGAAGCCAGTGGGATGGGGGGAGTGGCGGCGCTGGATCTCTCAGTCCAGAGTGCTACTTCCATGACCTAACTTCCTTCCACTGGAGTCTTTTAACTGAAACAGCACCAAGATGAAGAGCATGCCATGTATTCACAAGTGTCTACAAGACTGGAGTCTGATAGAGGCATTTAGATCCAACAGACAGCACGCCCTAAACTCCTAAGCCAGTGTAAGCCAGAAGGAATCCTCGATAAATATATATTGGGCATAGGAAGACGTCAATGTAGTTGTAATTTTCATTAATCTCATGACTCTTTTATTATCATTTTTTATATTAAACATCATTCATGGTTATGAATACTAAACATGCTGATTATCTATGTGCAGTGATTATATAATTAGTATATATTATATAGTGTATATAGTATGTAGTATAGTGTATAGTGTATAGTATATAGTATAGTGTATAGTGTACAACATATAGCATATAGGATATAGTATATAAACAGTGTGTGAGCTCTTCCAGTTGAGGTCATTTCATCTTTGTAAGCATGGTTCTCTTGTTTCATCTTTTGTTCTGTTTCTTTGTTAGTACTGAAGTGGTGCATGCCTACCATCTCAACATTAGCACAGGAGGATTGCTGCCTAAACTCAAGGACAGGCTGGCTAAAGAGTGAGACCTTGTCTCAAACAAGCAAAACTAAAACCAGAACATTAATAAGAGGCACTATTAAACATTTACAGCGCAGATGGGGAGTGAGTACAGCTCACTGTTGCAGCATTTACCGAGAATATGCCATGCCCTGGTTTCTGCACCCAGCTCTGAAAACAGATTATAAAAGTAGAAAAATCTGAATTATTTGATAGCTTTCAAACAAAGCTATAAAATGCCTTTAAATATAAATTAAGAAAAATCACAAGTGGTGTCAATATCATTTTATTAAATTAAAACACAATGTAGACAAGTGGTAAAAATAATTTATTGTAGACTCTTTTACACAATTAACATGTAACATTTACACATACACTGATGTGCTGATATAAAATACTAAATTTAAAGACAAACATTTTTACACAGAAGTAGTTTCATTCTATTTTATAAAGATAGATATCAATAAATTATCAGAGCCATTTAAAGGATAATAGGTCAGATATTCCAACCCGAATGCAGTCCATTCTATGTTGGAATTAAAATGATTTTATGAATATTCTGAATATGATATCCGGATAAGTTGACATTCTTCTAATAAAGAAGCTCAAGCCTTGTGCTAGTCCATGGGGGGCTGTATTAGCAGTGCCCTAGCTATGTACCCCAACCTTGCTCTTGGGCATAGTTTGACCCCTAACACTTGCTTAAGCAAATGCAACCATGGAGTGTAACAATGCAGCCCCTATCACAGCCACCAGTAGTCAACAAAACTCAATATGCAAGGGCTTCAGTACAAACTAGGGCAATGTAGATGTCAGATAAACTGTAGTTGGCATGAAATTTGTGTGAGCAACCAATTTTTGCAATAATAGAAATGTATATATCCTAGAGTTCCAGAAGGGAATTGACATACCTCAAAACAGTCACTCTTTTTTCTAATATAGCATATTAATTCTTACTTCAGAGGTCTAGAAATAAATTGCCTTTTTTTCTAAAACAGATTCACTCATTTAGAAAAATGGTTTCTCGAATGACATGCACCAACACGATATAAACTTTGTTTTATATTATGGTCATTAAAATATACATATACACACACATATACACGGAGCATGAAACAAATCTACTGAGCCATGATATATACACACATGGCGAGATACTATTGAGTCTCATTTTATCAGATTTAACAAACTTAACATAGCGGGTGCTTACCATTTTAGATCGCCAGTCTAGGTAATGTTTGTAGCAGAATTTAAGAAACAGCTCAAATCGTCCACATCAAAGACCAAACTTTAGAAAATATACTGAGACCTTAAAAGTAATCAAAAGCAGAGCTAACTTCAAATAAACCATAGTGAGAGATCTGTGTAACTAGGAGAGAGCCTTGGGTCACTAAAATGGGAAGCAGAAATTGGTATCCACAGGGCAGACGTGCTCCTGGCTCGACACACATTAGGCTGTCACCAGAAACCAACTGACAGTTCTCTTTGTCCCAGAACCTGACATTCAGTTCTCATCCTGGTTTGTTTCCTTAAACGGGTGGAAAAAAATAAACCATCAGTCTTAATGAGCCTACAATGTCCCCCAAACAATTTCCCTGTCTCTGACAGTGGGATATGCATTTGTATCTACAGTTTCTATAAACCATCTTCACCCCAGGTTGAGAAGAAATTATTCTTAGGATCTTCTGACTAAGGAAACTGGCATGAGAGAATTTGGTCCTTCTGAAGGACTCCCATGAACATGCCTCACAAGCAAATTATTTAGCAGAGTAAAAACAACTGGAAAAGGTTAAGTATTTAAGAGAGGTCATTCTGTTCCCTCTAATATTGCTTATATTCTAGGAAAACAGTTTTAGAGAATGTATACACACAGGGAAAGAGATGTGTTCAAGCTATCTAGCACCCTCTGAGAAGAACATACATCAAAGAGGGAACAAACAGAACTTGGGTTTCTAATTTGACCTCTTGTGAAGAGAATAGACATGGCTTGCTCAGTGCAGTCCTGATGTGAGTTGTGGAGTAGAATCTCAGCACTCAGGAACCTACATCTTCCCTAAGGAATTGTTTGGATTCTGAAAAGTCAAAATCAACCATCTCTTTAGGAGAAACTTTGAAAAGACCAGGTCAACAAGAGTCCCTCAAACATTCCACAGGAGTTTCTGCAGTCCTTAGGAGGATAATCAGCTTCCTGACTAATAAAACTACCAGGCAAGATGGCCATGATGTAGGCTTGAGGAGATCTCACAGGGAAACGGCAGGAGACCCAGCACATGGACTGCATTTGAGCTGTACTGAGAGGAAGGACACCTCAGCTGTCCTCTGCCTGAGGCTTTGCTTCCTTCTTCATCACAAGACTCAAACTGGAGACCTTATAGCACCTTCTAAAGCAGATCTCGCTCTAACTGGTTCATCAGTGTTACAGTGACCCCTCCTTTTACTAAGAGTTCCTTTCTGCAAGAACTTTTTTCAGGGCTGGAGAGATGGCTCAGTGGTTAAGAGCATTCACTGCTCTTCCAAAGGTCCTGAGTTCAATTTCCAGCAACCACATGGTGGCTCACAACCATCTGTAATGGGATCTGATGCTCTCTTCTGGTATGTGTGAAGACAGCTACAGTGTACTCATATAAATAATAATAATAATAATAATAATAGTAGTAGTAGTAGTAGTAGTAGTAGTAGTAGTAGTAGTAGTAGTAGTAGTAGTAGTGGTAGTAGTAGTAATTAAAAATACTCTTTCAATTTCAAGTGCATTTCCAGTGTTTCTGCTTGAACTCCCCACTTTATAATCTCTCTCAGGATATAAAGCAATGTTCTGATGAGCCATACCTCTGTGTCCGTGTTTTTCCTGGATAGGAACCAAACTTGCATTGGTTCCTTCTTGCCCTTCATAGACACTGGGCCTCTATGCTCCAAATGGAACTGTGGATCTGAGTTTTCTGGAGACATGAGACACCTAGAAGTCATGAGGTGGAAGAGAGGGGAAACTTGATAAAGGTTGTATAGACAATTAAGGCAGCCTGATCCCAAGACTGCAGTTGTTAATTAGAGGTAGTTAGGATTTTAGTAACGGTGCTTTATCAGAAACCTTCAAAGTGAGGTGGGATGGTTTATAATGGAAAGAGAGGCACACTCTTCTCCAATGACAAATAATTCTGTAGCAGAAGGGAGGCATAAAGGTAGCAATAGTTTAAAGATAGCAAAACACGCACGGTGCCCTGCAAACAGCATGGCGGCCCCCTCCGCACCTGTATGTATATTCCGAAACGTTTATCTTTCCCTTTTCTCCTGTGGTTTCTGTCCTGCTTGTGAGGTTGACAGTATTTCCAAAGAGACAATACCGAGGCATCCGCTGTCCGATCACACCCGTCACCACCTCCCCGGTGTGGATCCCGATTGTTATCTGCAGAAAGCCAAGTTTCGCTTCAATAGCCTTTTTGGTTAACATATATATCTTACAGACCCTCTCAAAAGCCTTCATACAATAGCTCTCTGTGAAGAGAAATATTCCTGAAGTTGGAAATGGCAATGAGAAGGAGTGGGCAACTTCCATGATGAAACGATACAACAGACACAGTGAGAGCTTTCCTCATCTGCAGGACTCAGGACGGTCTGTCCACAGAACAAATGAGCTAATTCATTTCCCATGTCTATGGGAGAGTAAAATGCAATAGGCTTTTTGCCTTCAAAATGTTCTTCTTTGTACATGTTAACCATTTCCTAAGGAGGAATATGAGCCAGTTATCAGCCAAGCTCTACTATTAGTTCCATAATGTTCCGTTTATTTACTCACCTGAACAGATTCGCCATCTACTTGAACTTGACCAGCAATTTCCATCATGTCTAAAGCCAGATGGCAAATGGACCGTGCATGATGGATACAAGGTTCGGGCAAACCACTCACTGTCATATACTTATCACCAACTGTTTCCACCTAGGGTGATACACACATTCACACGTTCAATGGTTGACCTAAAGTGATAATGGTTTATCACCACCACCACCACCACCACCACCACCACCACCACCATCATCACCATCAAACCCCTAGCAGCATGAGCTCTAGCAGCTTGGAACCGTCTAATTATCTGGGATATACATTTTGCAGGCAGCTTTGGGTCTTGATCATTTCATCTGAGCTCCTCTTATAACTCAATAGAATACTTATGTGTGTTCGCAGATATTTGTAAAAATGCCCTTACTCATGCATGCCCAAGTGTTGTAGGTAGTGTGCTTTCCTAAGAAATATAGAGGCTATAGGTTGATAGCTCTGTCTGTCTCTCTCTCTCCCTTAATTTTTCTTCATGAGAGAGAGAGAGAGAGAGACAGAGAGAGAGAGAGAGAGAGAGAGAGAGAGAGAGAGAGAATGACCTTATTTTTGAGACAGTGTGACTTACAGATCCTAGAGCTTACTGTTCAGCTGGACTGGCTGGCCAGTAAGTCCTTAGGCTCCATCTGCCTCCATCGCCCCCAGCACCAAGGTTACAGAAGTGCATGGCCATCCTGGCTTTTCCAGACTAAGGTCCTCCTGCTTGCACAGGCCTTGGGAAAATATTATACTACTTCCCTTCTTCTTAAAGCTGCCAGAGTTCAACAGCACAGGAGCTATTGATTGAAGTTCATTGATCTGCTCCTGGCTTTTATCCATGTTTCAATTGTTCATTTAATTATATTTTAAACGTTTAAATGTAATGGTTTATTTTGTGTGTGCACGTTATCCAGGTACATGTCTCTGTGAACAAGAATATGGAGGCTAGAGAATGACCTTGGGGATCATTCCTCAGACACCCCCCCCCTTCTTTTTCAAAATAAGCAAAGTAGGTTAAACCATGTCCTGATGTGCTCACCAAGTGTAGCACTGTGGCTCAGAAAAGAACCGCAAAATAAATAGTTCTTATGAAGTTATATTACCCCAGGAGCCTTGAGACAGTCAGAACATTCTTGCTTTATAAAGCAATATTCCACTGACTTCATTTTTCCAATATTATATTTGTTTCTACTTAAAACAAAGGGCAGAGATGTCTTGTAAATGTTTATCTTCAAGTTGATGGTATCTAAAAGTAAACCTGAGGCCCAGTACCCTTCTCAAGCTCCATGGCTTCTTCACAGTGCAAAGCATTTATGTATTTTAGGAAAAAAATGTCTTTGGCCGAGTAGAAAAATGAATGCTGTGTTTATACTAAATGTAATAAACAATCTGCACAGACTCGTTAACCTAAGTGCAAAGAAACTGCCGGATACTTCATGTCAGCCAGAGACTGCAGAAACGTCATCATGATTGCAATGAAAAGAAAGCTTCCTAAGTGGTAAGTACTCCATGCCCGCAGCCTTGCTCGGGAGAGCGTCTTTTGCAGTGAGCATTGCAAAGACTCATGGCTGGCCAAGGGGCCGTGAAAGACTACTATATGCCTAACACTAAATGAAACATCTGTATCATCTCCTCCAAATCTCGGTGCACATCTGCAAAGGGGGCAGAGAAAGACAGAAAAAACTGATGATGGGGAGGAAGGCCCTGAACTTTTGCTTTCTCCGAATGACCCAGGATCATAGAGCAGCTTCAGGTGCCCTTTCCAGGGCCTGCACAAGGCTTGGGCACATTAACATTAAATCCTAGATGCAGGATTGCTTCTGGGGAAGTGAAAGTCATTGTTTGCAGTGATATAACTACTGGTGAGTTGTCTGTACTCCAGTGCATAGCTCCATTCCTGTGCCGGTGCAGCAGCCCTGGTTCAACTCAATGGATCACAAAACAAAAAGCAGGAACTAAGACCTGAAAGTGGGAGGTGCACTCGGCAGGAAGAGTGAGACGGGAGGGAGGTAAGAGAAGATGCCTGTGAACCTTAACCACATGTATGAAGTGTCTTTACAATGAGGAAATTTTTTAAGCCAGTGGCCTGCAGTGACTTTTAACATACTAGCAAGGCAGCTAAAGTCCAAGTACAGTGACCCCGGGGCTTCTGCAGGGGAATCTTGGAAGCCCAGGCCTGTACTGCACCACAAGAGGCTCCCATGAGGACTTGCCTTGTAAACAAATGGGTTCTTCCGTGAATCAGTCAGCGTGTCAAATCTGGTGTAGAGGTCGTTGAGTAGATTGACAATCTTCATGGCCCCTTCTCCAGATGCATGCTTGCTACAGAAAGCATTGAAGCCCACAATGCCACTGAAGAGGATGGTCACATTGTCGTATCTTTTGGCAGGCACTGGGCGCTTGTGTCTCAGCTCATTGGCAACAGATGGAGGGAGGACGGAATACAGCAATCTATGGGGATTAGGGGAAAGCACTATAAGATGCTGGTGAGCCTTTACCTCTCCGGCTGGGCCTCTTTACTGCATCAATGTCATTGTGCTGGATTTTAATATGACATCCTTTAAAACCAGCGTCCATTGTTAGCTACATACAAAACAAACATACCAACCATTTGCCTGCTGTGTTCATAGACATTACCCATTTCTGAATCATTTCAAACCAACTCAAAATAAGCCAAACAAATGAATAAGTGGGGAAAATGCAAGGCCTTCAATAGGACCTCACAAGTTTCATTTGTAGTCCTGGCTTCTTACCCTGTTCTTACGACAGCAACAGGCTTGACGTTGTCAGTATGAGCATCTAAAATGTTGCACCAATAGTGTAATAAGAGAAACATGTTCACATTACAGGAATAAAATTTGTCTCAAATGTTGCAAAGCCACAGCAGACAAAGCAGATTTGCTTTCTAGTCTTATTTATACTTCACTCCTTTCTGGAAGAAACTGATAAGAGATGAAAGCAGTCCAGGTGAGCAGACATTTTATTTCTGTAGGCAACACCACTGCTGAGGAGACTAGTCAACAGAGAGTGGGAGCAGAGTGGGTAGATTTAGAAGGAAAGCAAAAACTTCTGGGCTCGCTCACAGCCCAAAGAAACGAGAAGAAAGAAGACCTTCTTATCCTTTTCATCCTCTTAGCCAAAGAGCAAAGTTCAAATATGAAAAACAGACCGGAGCTGTCTATTTCCTCTTTAGAGGGTGGAATTTTGTCAGTGATTAATTTTAGTTTGTAAACAAAGCATTTCATACAACATTGAAATTAGACTTTAATATTGACTTTGAGCAGTACGTCAGCTTAGTTTTAAATAAAACTAGATGGTTTATAATGAAATTGTCTCAAAATAAAGTCTCTACTATAAAATCAAATCCTAATCCATAAATTGAAAAATCAGTCATGAAAGTTAAAGAAGCACAATATTCATAAATAGTGCAAATAGTTTTTGAAAATCCATTCTACCTTGGGCAAACCAAAACAAAGGGTCCTGTGATGGATCCTTGTTTTCTAGTTCAGAAGTCAAGCTCTAGAGACAGTCGTATCAACTCCAAAGGCTAGACAGTAGACTAGTCAGAGAAGTGGGCACTCAGGCTAACAGCTTACTAGTAACAGGAATAAACAGTGTGTTTGTATAGAATGTAGAAGATATGGACACTTTCATAATTTGAAGTCTACATCTTTGTAGTACTTAATGTATGTTTACTCCTGGTATATCCTGAGATATCCCCCAAGGGCCCATGTGTTTAAAACCTTAGTCTCCAGGCTGTGGTTCCATTGCAGACTGGTGGAACCTTTAAGAGGTGAGACCCAGTGGGAGGAAGTTAGCTCACTTGGGAACACACTTGATTGACACACAGATCTCATCCTTCCCTTTAGCATCCCAGCCAGCATGACATGAGCAAACTCCTTTGGCATGCATCCCTACTGTGGTGTTTGATCTCACCACAGCCTAAAGCAATGAATATTATGAGGAGACTGGACCAAATAGTGTTCAGGGAAATGAGAGGTCCCAGACTCTTCCAGTGAGGGAATAAATTGTAACATTATACAAACAGTAGAAAATTGTGAATAAAAGCCAGCCTTTTTTTGTCATCCTATTCTTACGTGTCTGTCTTTTTCTTCTCATCCTCCAAGGCTCTCAGTGTGAGCTGCAGCCTATCTGTGAGGATTTCCAGCTCTTGTGTCAGTTTGTACTCCTCCCGGAACTGTTCTCCCAAAAGAACCAGGTCTCGTGTAGCATCGTGGAGAGGGATGTCGCTCAGATACAGGCCTCTTCTTGTTAGGTCATCCAGATTCATCACACTGTCACATAGAGCTTGAGTTAAAATCAGCGCCACCTGTCCACATGGTGGGGTCAGCCCTAGCCACAGCAAAAGGCATAAAGTAGCTTTCTCTTTCTCCACCTTCACTGTTCAGAAGATCAGTTTGAGGAAACACAAGGAGAAGCTGACCTAACATGACTCTGCTTTCAGTGTATCTAAAACTCCACTAGCAGGCAGCAAACTTACAGTACATGTTAAGTTGCACTTTTGAAGGCATCTACCTTCACTGAAAGATAATGCAGAAATCTGCCCCACAAAATTGCCTTAATACAAGGCTAGTGCATTTTAAAAACTTACCGTGTTCTTCCTTATCATAAAAATTAGAAGAAAAATTTATCTTCATGCTTGTGTGTTAGGAGTAATGATGTTTCTATTGAAAAACCACCTTGTTTTGCCTTATGACTTTAAGTCTTATAATTGCATTGCTACTATAGGCAATGATTGGTTTTCCGAGGTTTAGTGACCCTTTTCTGCATGCATTTTAAAGACTTCTTATCTAAAGCCTTTATGCTATTCTTTCTTTGGGCTTTCATTTCTCCCTCTAGTATTACTTTCTTTGGTTGACTTTTCTCATTTTTAAAATGTGTTATGTGACCTCTCTGAATTCTGTGAATTTCTGAAACCTAAACCTTATCCTTTCTATAGCTTTTTTTATAATAATCTTGATTCATTAAAATTATGTTAATTAAAAAGTTCAGTTAAAAAGTTACTAATTAGATAAATACTTAAATTTTCATTGGCTTGAATTGATTCTTAAAGTATAAAATTATTATTTCTAGTTATTTAAGATAGCATTTTTTCTAAAATGACAAATATGGGCTATAGATTTACTAAGGAATTTTGGATTAAGAAGAGGTCCCCATGAATGTGTTCTCAATACAAATATTACTGTCAAAATAAAGAGTCCAATATGCAAACAGAATAAACAAAGGTGCTATTGACAAAAAATAGCCAACCATTTTGTTAAAGTGAATATATGTGTGTGTGTATGTGTGTGTGTGTGTATATATATATATGTATATATATGTGTATATATATATATATATATATATATACACATATATATATTAAAGACCTCCTGCAAAAATAAACCCATCTGAAAAGATGACAGATCACTAGCCAAATGATCCAAATGGGGCCAAGCAGGATCTACCCATGAGCAAAGACAAAATGAAATAACCTCAACTGAAGTGGCTACTGTAGTGCTAGGTGCAATATACCCTTTTGGTCAGTGAGGCCAGAGAGCCCCTTAAGACAACACAGACTCTTTTTACTCTTCTTAGCTGCATACTACAGCTAGTTGCTAAAACCCTGTTGCTGAAGATACCACACACCTTGGCTATATGGTGTAAAGAAATCAAGCTGGATGAGCTAGAAGCTTTCTTCCTGCTGGGTAGTTTTCTTTCTTAGTTCTAGAATGTATCGTAAGGGCAGCTGGAGGAGAAAAGGCATCAATAGTCGTATCCGTCTGTGAACTCTACGATCTACAGCATCAATCTGCAAGGCAAGATGCGCCCACTTATGAAGCAGTTGCATAACTGTAAAGGGAGTAACGAACTCTGATTGGATTCGAAGCCCACTCTACAAGAGTAGCGCTTTAAACCTTGTCACGGCTAAGGAGGTCTTAGGCCCTAGAGAAGAACTTAATAATATTGTTTAATTAAATTATTGTGGAATCAAGCTTACTTCAAATAAAGTATTTATATTTCTACCTATAGATAAATGTCACTAACAGCTTTAACCAGAGACCTTCTTGGTAAAGGTAGTCACTTCAGAGATGCATAACTGCTCAAGATGCTAAGGAGTGACAGTTGACGCTCAGACCTAAAGAGAATATTTATACCATCCCTGAGAAGGCTCAGAAACATCCTGGAAGACTCCAGGAAAGGAAGAATGTAAGAACTGGAAGAATGCAGCACCCAAAGAAGGGCTGTGAAATACTGTGTTCTTGGCATGTCACAGCTAATGTAGCCATGACCTCGCAACAGCTGTGGCTGCCTATAGTGGGGCTGACTACACAAGACAGAGACTCACCAGTCAATCATGGACTGGGGGGTTTAGGATCCTTCCCTCTCCCTGGTGAACCACCACTGCTACTGATAGATTCTGTGGGAGAGGCAGCCATTCCCTTAATTTGGCGTATTCACTGAAGAGCCCGCCAGGCTCTAGTGAATAGTTCCAATGATGAATAGAGAACAAAGATAATCTTCGTTAAACTCACTGAGTCTCAAAAGAACACAAATTAAAAAAATAACAACATTGTGAATGTAGAAAGAAAACTTGTAAGGAGAAGGGGGAGGAAATAGAGGTGGAAGGGAGATTAAAGGGAGGATTACAATAATCAGAAGAAAATGAATACTAGGTGAAAGATATTCATATTGAGATGGAAAACAATGAAATTATAAGGAGATTATTCTTCTCAACATTCTTTATGGGCCCCTTATGTGTCTGTTGTTAGAATGTTTGCCCAGCAAGCAAGAGAGCCTCATATTCACTCCTCAGAATTATAACTGGGGTTGTGGCTCACACATGTTATTGTCAGTCTTCAAAAGTAGAGGCCAGGTAATCTGGCATCCACTAGAATGCAATTCTACATATCTAGTTAGAGGCCAGCCTGTGCTACATGACATTCTGTCACAAAACTTACATCCTTATTACTTTTTCTAAGTTTACATTAATCATATTGGAATTGTTTTACAAGCAAAACTTCTTCCATTTAAATAGATTTCATGGTAATTGGTGAATGTATCACTTATAGGACCAATTTTTGAATATGAAAATTAAAACATATACTCTATGGCTTGCATTTTCCCTCCAAAGAAACCTTTCTGACCTTGGATAGAAACACTCCCTAAAATGAAGCTGATACTTCACTGACAGCCAATCAGGAAAATGCAGAGAAGTGCTGAAGGCAGTTGACATGTCACTGGACAGCACTAGCTTTAAAGATGCTTTACACATCACAATTTCATCTCTGTTGTCGGCATGATAAATGATTCTCAGAAAATAAATAATAATTACTGTTATATAATATCATATACAAAGTATCATCTAATAACAAGCACCTCGATTATCTTTTCTATTGCTCTGTAGATGTATATTTTATATCCCTTTGTACCTTTTAGTAACAATGCTAAAATGAACAAAGCATCAACCCATGCTTTGGCTCTTCTGATGTTTATTACTAACAACATTTAACATAGATTTCAATTGAATAATCTATTTTGAATATCGCAACCCAATTAGAATAGTTAAATATTTTTAATTTAAAATGACTTAGATAAAAAAATGTTATAATTTTTATAATTGTTACTAACTACAGAAAAGTTCTTTGTTTATGTCCACATATTATGTGATTTCCAGAACTGCTCTTTTACAAGATGTTTGTTTTGAAAGTACAACATATAGAATTAGTACATTATTCGTCCTATGATCTAATGTCATAAGAACTTCAGAGACAGATTATATCACATAAAGAAGGCAGAATTTTTTAGATATGTCTAATACAATCATCCTTATTATAAGGAATTACATAATGAGGTTTTAAAAATGCAGCTTATACTTCAACAAAAATAAGCATTGTGAACTAAAATACTGTTGGATTAAGAGAGGGTGTATTTGGCCCATTCACTCTACATTCATCAATTGAAATATCATGCCAATCCCAGTTTATATGTACAATCAGCACATATTGATCAAAGATGTTTATTGCAGTTTCATTGAATTTGTTTTTAACTTACATTAACCACAATTAAGTTAAAAGTTGTTACCTTGGTGAACAGAGGAAGAGGATGCTATCTGCTTCCGGTAAATAGATCATTTGGCCTTTGAGACGTAAGCAGCTAATCTCAGCTCCAGTCAGTTCATCCTCACATTCAAGTTTCTCAACATCCAGCAACCCTTCCTTAAACAGGAAAGACAAAACGTTAGCTTCTGCCTGACAAAGCATCAGGAGGGAGCAAACAACTGCACTTCTCACCAGCACCAAAGGAGAGAAAGCTCATCCATTAGGACTGGAGGGGGCATTGCTACATGTCAGAAGCACAGTGCCTGATAGCCTTCTGTGCACTCGGGATGGCCGCAGCTGAGCTGCTGCTCCTGCATTCACTGTAGGCTTCTGTGTTTTCCCACTCTGGCCACAGCATGCATTACTGAATGGTACCAAACTAAGCAATGCTAACCCTGTATTCACAGAACCTCAGAAAGCAGCAGTCAGTTCCAAGCATATACACATGTCGAAGTGTCTTTGGAGAGTCATTGGGGAATATGAAATGTATGGATGCTAGGGAAATTGTGTTTGCTACAATTATCCCAGGAGCGCAATCAAGGGGATATGGAAAACATCTAAACAACTACATGAGTTTATGAGTTTTTAATCCTTTTTATTTCCCTAGAGAAAAAAATGTTAGCCTAAATTATAAACAATTTACAGAAAAGTAAATCACTGGTGACGTTATCAAAGACTTCTTGTTAGGGGAAAGAAGCATTGGAACTTAAAGGGTACATTGAAGTTACAATGTTGGTTTTATTAAGTGAGACTGAGAAGTTCCCAGCCAGACACTTTCTCAGATTCTTTTTTCACTCATTCTCATCAGCGGACAGAGGTCCATGTCCCCAGGTAAACATTGCTTTCTTGAAAGTTGTATTTTATGTTTTCTATTTCCATCTCATAGACTGTGCTCAGAGACAATGTCCCCTCCCCATTGTAGCTGATGGACAACACGCCTTGCTTCCATTCAGTCAAAGAGGTCTTGCTTACCTTGCTTCTCAGTACAAAGACCGTATTGATGTGTGAAAGAATCCCATGGAAACTGATGTCGATGTGAGGGCGGACCAGAGAGAAGACAGACAGAAGGCTACAGTTCCCAGGCTGGAGCTATGATACAGAAAAAGAGCAAAGAACATGCAGCTACTTGAGATTGACTTTATGATTAGCTATTGGTCTTGAAATTAAGCCAGATCAGTTATATTTATAAGTGAAAAATAATCATTAAGTTTTGTGTGGGAAATTTTCCCTGACTGTGGTGTCAATTTTTGCTATATGCAGCAGAGTATTTAAGCAAATGTCAAATAGTTGCAGGAAGAAGAAAGGATTTAGGTAACTAATATGTTAATATAAATATAAAGCTCCTGAAAATAAAATAATCAAGAGAAAAAAGGAAATTTATCTTCTAAACTGAAGATGCCTGCGGATTCTAACACCAGTAAATCAAAACACCAGTAAATACTTTCTTATAATAAATCCAAAGAAAGATAATATTAATAGAAGTACTAAGACAAAGTACCTACTTATGACGAAGCAAGTAACTGACTAAAGGGACCTCACGTCGTGTCAGGACAGAGGGAAACACACCAAGAGGGAGAGCCCAAGGAAACACAAAGATCTACAGCTTTACACAAGATCCCTGTATTCTAGTCCTGCATTAAAGCAAAAGGTGCCTCCAGATACACACATGGTAGGGGAATCCTAACATGGGATGTGAGAGAAAGAGTGAGTACACAGGAAGTTTTCACATGATTCCTGGGAACGCAAGCCAAATGTGGCTGCAGAGCCTGGGGCTCTTCCGAGCTCTGCCACTCTTCCCGTGGTCATGTCTATGGTTTTCATCTTGCGTGTTTGTAAATTTCCTTCTTCCCCTTGTCAACAGCTGGTTTTGAAAGCTATTTCTGGAAGGCAGCTAGGCAGTGAATATTTATTTAATAAACAAAAGCCTGAGTGAAAGCTGACAGCTTTTAGCAAGTCCCCGATTTTCTCACAAAGCAAGTCTACTAGTCTCACATAACTTCCTCTCCTCCCTGTAAGTGATTAAAGCAGAAACAAACAAGCCCTAAGGAAATGGCTGATATTTTCCAATGCATGTAGGTTGTAAGTGCATGGAATAGGAGCTGCTAATGAACGGAACCTGTGATGATGGGGCAGTCAGATCCCAAGCTGGTAGAGCCATGCGTCTTACCTGGGGGAGAACTCTGTAGATAGCATTTCCACACTGAGTGACCACTAGGTCCCGGTCAAATATGATGTGAAAAGGAAATGCTTTGCAGAAGGTATGCGGGCTGATTCGTGATTCCTGGGTGCCATTCTCTTCAAACCTGTCCAGATCTTCATAAAAATCCTCTTCTTTGGATTCTTTTTCTTCAATTAAAAATTGGGTATGATCACATTCTTCATTTCTTTGCTGAATAACCTAGATGTCAATGGGAGAAAATGTGGTTAGCTGCTGGTATTTTAGCTTAGTTATAATATCTGAATATAAGGGACTGTTTAGGAACATTTCCCATAATTATTAACACATAATTACTAATTATAATCTGGTAGGAATTCACCATTAGCACACATGGCCTTTTGAGTGGTCTAGGAAGAGAATACCCTCTTGGCCTACTGGGGTAGGCCTCCTGAACAGGCACGCTTGTACAATGAATCTATGGCTGAGGCTGAACAAGATAAGCAAAAAATAAGTATCTGGCTAGGAGAAACTACAGAGGTCAGAGAAAGAAAAATGGCAGTTTTCTCCATTGCATGGTCTCTGTATTGATACCTTAAAACTGCCACTCAAAAATACCAATGGCTATCATCAATAGCATCAGGGAAAAACAGAACTGGCTTGGCTAAGTTCACCAGCACAACTTCATTAAAAAGCAAAACAAAGAAAGAACACAATCACAAACTTCTGGTTGACAAAATAAAGTGTTCTAGGTGCAGTCTAGAAAAGAGAACAGAATTCACATCAAATAAGTGATCTGTACAATTGGCTAATTTACTGTTCTTTACATTTCACTATCCACAATCTGATAGCTTGCATGTCATATGGACCACCCTATTTCCAGCTGGCATGGATTCACAGAGAGTAATTGAATTTCTTCTTGCCTTAAGCAACATATAAATAGAAAGAGAATCTGTTGCAAGGGGGAGTATCACCCAGTAAGTACAATGCATTACAAGGCCAAATAGAGAAGACTCCTAGGGTTTACACCAGTTTGGCTCACAGGTACTACTAATGCAGTCCACGAGCAGCAATTAGTGTGGTATCATTTCAAATGTTTCACTGTTCGGAACGTATTAGCAGGTAGACATTACCTTCATATCTATCTCAGTGCCATGTATCTGTTGAGCAACAGTCTTGATAATCCCAATCACAATGTCCTGAAGGCCCTCTCTTTCCGAGTAGTAGTGCAGAATGAGCCCTTTGCCTTTTTCCGCATCGGTGCACCTGAAGGAAGGCGCGCGCATCCCGGGGTAGATGGTGGCGAGGTGGTCATGCAGGGCGTCGAGGTTCTGTAGTGAAAATGGAAGCATAGTGACTAGGAATGTTTATGAGGTCGTAGCAATGGAAGCAGCAGAAAGAAGGTTCACATCTGGGTTTGCTGGGCAGATCACTAGAGTAAACATCTACCTAGGCAATCCTTCATGGTGTCCCTGAGATAGCTCCGAGGTAAGTACCACAGAGAGAATGAAAAGAGAGCAGAATAGTTGAGACGTATATATGTGATTGTTTACGGTAAGTCTCAAAAGCATACTTAAGGTGGAAAGCAGGCACCTAAGATTGTTGTTCACGGCCTGGCGGTGGTGGCGCACGCCTTTAATCCCAGCACTTGGGAGGCAGAGGCAGGCGGATTTCTGAGTTCGAGGCCAGCCTGGTCTACCGAGTGAGTTCCAGGACAGCCAGAGCTACACAGAGAAACCCTGTCTCGAAAAAACAAAAAACAAAAAACAAACAAACAAAAAAAGATTGTTGTTCACGTACATTGTAGTAAGGAGAGAACATTGTGTAAACCACCCACATTCTTTTCGGCTTGCACTGTAATCCCCATCTGAAGGTAATAAAAGAAAATATGAAAATGTCAAGGGTAGTGAAATATAAGCATACTGCTTCGAGGAGTGACTAAAGCAAAGGTGTATAAATTCCTTATTCATCAGTAGTCCCCAGTCAATAGCAGACCCCGTGCAAAGCCGCAAAATTACCATCTCAGGCTATAGTCTTAGAAAATTCAACTTTCTAATTTTTGTAACCTTGTCACTTAGAACATGTTAAAATTTTCAGCATCTATTAGTTCCTAAAATTCAGAAAGGATTTAAACTCAGATTGACCTAAGAAATAAGAAAGCTACGCTTTAAAGTCGGTCCAGCATTTAGTTGACAACATGTCTCATGCTGGGATGAGGAGATTGAGGAGATTGAGGAGATACACCCAAGCACAGAGAATCGTGAAAGCTAACACTGTTTCAGTGAGCTGGGTAAATCCAGTGTCATTCCGGGTGCTTCAGTTTATAATGAATTTTGTTTTCTTCCCTCTAATATCCCCTGTAAAGATTCAAGTCAAGCTATCGATTTAAAAAAAAAAAAAAGCTTCTTTCTGAGTGCCTCTAGAGGTCGCTGTTGTAGTGTAAAACTCATGAGGCGGTCTCTTAGCCTGCTCCATGCCATTCCTGGAATCTACCTGACCCAGAATTTCATATTTCTTTCTTCCTATTGAGTTGAACGGTACAACGGATTCTTTCTGTAACAAATTGTTTTTGTGGAAACCCTTTCCCATAAAGAGAAGACCTGAAGGCTCCTCTGTAGGACCTTAAGACCCCTGCAGAACTTTCAATATAACAATCTTGAAAGAGAAAAATCTCTTGCGAAGAAAATGT
Organism: Uromys caudimaculatus; assembly: GCA_028551405.1. Lineage (NCBI taxonomy): Eukaryota > Metazoa > Chordata > Mammalia > Rodentia > Muridae > Uromys > Uromys caudimaculatus. The sequence goes on from CM052704.1 coordinate 59,686,297, forward strand.
ATTGCTAAGAGTTTTTCTTTTATTTCCATTTCCCACAAAGTCACAGCTGAGTTGTGGCTGCATTAAGAACATATTTCTTCTATATTACAGTCCAAGTACTGTGTTGTGCTCATCAAACAATAGAAAGCCATCTTAAATAGGTGGTTTAATACTTTTTCATTTTTCTAAACAAAATATTTAAATATTGCCTAGTCACCATATCCATGTAGCTTGCTTCCTGTCAGTTTCCATTTTGGCTCATTATGTGCCCTTTGTACATTCCTACAAGCTGTCAAGACAATCATTTGGCAGTGACAAAGGTATCATTTCTTGATGTTAAGGCAGTTCTGACCCTGGACTTGATCCTCCAGGGTGGATGAAGCAGTAAAGATAGCACCCTCCCTGGAGAGGTGGCCATTTGAATTTGTGCACAGGTGTGAGCACTATGAAGGTTTGAAGCCTGGAAGTACAGCCTTGCTAAGATGCATTCCTAAAGCCAAGTGGGTCACGACAAATGGTGAGCAACGTTGCTCACGGTTCAAGCCAGTTTTTTGTGGTAACCGACTCTCCAGAGATTTGCTGTTGTGTTGGAATTGCTACTAATTAAATGGACAAGCTGAGTGCTTTGTTGGAGCCTGGGAGACTTACCACTTAATGTAATATTGATTTTCTTTAGATAGTATCCCACATAAAACACACTCTCGGGGTTTCTTCAGTTACAGCCTTCCTTCTTCAGTTTTACTCGATCACGTTTCAAGCGATTACCATGATCTGTCTCGTCTAAGAAATGGGATTATGATTCAATTCAACTTATTTTCACTACACTTATATTGCTAATAAATGTGCAGTCTTCATATTTAAACTGCGATAGTTACAATATCCCCTGGAAACCGCAAACAAGGACCTTTAGCGCGGCCAAGGGAAAAGCTATTCACATGTGATAGCACTAACTAAACACACTTGACAATTCACTAACATAGCTATATTGATACATTCTGGGCAATAAAACTTTCATCACAAAACTGGAATTGTTTTATTTCTAAATATACCCATGGAGGTGAGTACAGGAAGAGACCGGCTGCAGGACCAGTTACAAGGAGCACGCGCATGCATGCGCAGAAGAGCCAAAAAGTCGTGGGAAAATGTAAACACAAATGCTTCAGCATGAACAACCTCCAGGAAGCCATGAAGCAACCGCAAATATGCTTGGGCTTCTCCTTCGTCTTAGCATCATTTAAAAGGGTGATGTTTTTGTTCCGATAACTAAAATTTAGTCTGAGGTTTTAATTCCATTTCTAACTGGCCCGATACCATTTTGTGTTCCCTCTCTTACAAAGAGAATAAAGGCATGTTTTTTATGTGGGAATTCTGCAGCCGCCAGGCCACTTTACCGTCTCCTGGTGTTTGTGCTTTGTAGAAGAAGGAAAGTGATTCCTGTTACACTTAGGACGTGGGACGTGCTGCAGCTCTAGGAGGAATGTAGGAAACCATTGTTCTTTTGGGAAATAAGCTTAAGGTGTATATTATAAAAAAATTTTTGGACTACTTCAAAATAATGCACATTTTTAAAAATATATACCAGCCATGCCAAAAATAAGCTCATACATAATTATAGACAAAATATGCAGAAATCCAAGACCTCCTTTCTTTGCTCCTAGTACAACTAATCAGAAACTTGTAAATTGGCCACAGAAATGTAAAGATAAAGGCTCTGCCTGGAAGGCAGACTGGGTTTTTGTATTTTCGGTTTCCATAATCCTTAATCCTGACCCTTGTGGTTGAAGGGAAGTCGTTTGTGTGGATAATCCACTGAGATTCATCCCTGAAAATGAAAGATGGTCTTGCAAAGCCTTCTCCCGCCTTCTGTCCCCTGCCGCAGCACTTTCTCCCCCCACATCTCTGAGAGGCAGCACCAGCATCAGCCATGTTTAATGTGAATTGCAGACCCTGAAAAACCCCTTGCTGAGGTTAATGGGAAACAGGTCACTGGGGGGTGGAGAACAAAGACCTGAAACAAATGGTCAATTTTCCCCGGTGCTGATGGAAAACACAAAGATCTCCACACCCACCCAGATCATCATGGCCAAACTAATTGAAGCAAGTAATTAATTAAGACATTTTTATTTGTATACAGGGGTTACCTCCCCTGAGATGGGGTTCAAGAGGTCAGCACTGGTTGTATTAGTTCAGGGGTAGGTGGTTTCCAAATTAGGGGAGGGAGTAGGGCAAAATAGCTGGGGTTATAAGAAGAGGAAAAACAAGTTAGCCTTAATGGCCTCTTGGAACAAAGGCATGGTGGCAAGGCAGGCATAACAAGGTAGTCATGGGGGGGGGGGCATATAACCTTTTGAAACAAAGAGGGTTGCAAGATGGTTATAAACAACTTTTTAAAACAAAGACATGACTGCCATTCCTGGAACAAGAGGTACAGGACCATTTATAGTTAAGGTTACAGGTGGGGCACAGCCTAATCCTTGAGAAACAGGTTTAATCATAACAGGAATGAGCCTAGCTGGTCTTTAATATTAGATGGCTTTTGAGACTAAGATGGAGGCAGGTTGGTTCTTTGTTTCTCCCTTTCCTCTCGGGAACTGCTTCTTCAAAAAATGAAAAGATTTAGTGTTTGTAAAAGAAAATCATGAAGTCATTTGCAGAGGTGTCGGTGCCCGTTAAGAGCACTTGCTTGTCTTGCACAGGACCCAGGTTCGGTTTCCAGCTCCCACATAGCAGCTCACGACTGCCTATCGCTCCCCTTAGATAGGAGCCTGGCCTTCCTGGACACTAGATATCAATATGATGCAAGACATGAATGGAGGAATTCACACTTATGTATAAAGATTTTTAAAATAAATAAATACATTGTAAAAATAAAAAAGCAAAAAGAAAAATGGAATATTCTATTTGTAAAGAACATTTATCTGAGCCTTTAAAATTATTTAAACAAAAAAATAATAAATAAATTTAAAACATTATATAAACAGAAATCACTTTTAAAATTGTAGTATTAGCCCTGTGGTAGCGGTACACACATTTAAGCCCAGCACTTGGAAGGCAGATGCAAGAGAAGCTCTGGAGTTCAAAGCCTGCCTGGTCTACAGAGCTAGTTCCAGAACAGTCAAGGCTACACTAACAACCCTTTCTCAAAAAAAAAAAAAAATCATAAAAAAACCCCACCTCATCTTCTCAAAAGCAATATCTTCAATAAAGACAAAAATAAATAAAATGTACTTATATACATTTTTATATATTTCTGTCCTTTAAAGTCCATGTTAAAAACAGAATCCTTCCAGATAATACCAAATTTAACAACGAATCTATATCTATTGCAACCAGTTATTCAAAGAACAATCTTTTACTTTTAACATATTTCTCTTCCTTCTGAAGTTTTGTTGTTTTGTTGTTGTTGTTGTTTAAAATAAAAGTTAAGTCATTTTAATTGCAGGTTGTAGAAATTGAGTTTAGATATTTCTTTTGAGATTCAAAGTTAAAATAAAGTGTCTAATGCATTTTTCTACAAAATATAAATAATTTAGGGAAGTATTAGGGCTTTACAGCTGTTCAGGAAAATCCTAGTATTTCCCAAAATAGCCTCTTGTACAAACATTGGAGAATTTGAAATTGGATCTGCTCTGAATGCCAGGCTGGGGCTGGTGGGCTGTGTTTTATAAGCCCAAATCAGAGCTAAAGCAGAGCTGGAGACAGTTGCCCTGCAGGCTGTATGCTGTGTTGGAGGAGGCATAGGAATATATGTGTGTATATATATATATATATATATATATGAGAGAGAGAGGGAGTGAGTGGGTGGCTGAAAGTGCCACAAACCCAGCTGAGACAGCCAGCTTTCCAGCCAAGAATGAAAGCATATTTAAATTTTTATGTGTCATCCCTATAGATATTGAAATAAGCTCATGAATACACATCTTAACTGGTCTCTAAAATAGCATTTCCCCCCCTCTGTGTTTTCCAAGGGAACCTGGCAACCTTGGGCCGTAAAGTACAGACAAGGTAGCAATGCAGCATCACAGAGAATGAATGAAGCGGCAGTCCTGCTTTGATCTTACTTGGATCCCACGGCCAAAGCTGTGCATCATCTCACCAAGGATTTACTCAAAGTTCTTGACTCATTACACAAGTGCACATACACACATATTCTAAGAGAAAAAATATCTAGAAGGAAAAATAAATAGAGCCTGTTGCTATTGCCCTTGTGGTATAGCAAACCACACCAACACTTATTGATTGAAAGGCTAATTAATGATAATTGATTGTTATCTTTGATGGTTCTCCATGCTGTCTGAGTGTGGAAACTCCTGTACTGGAGTCACCAGCACATAGACAGGATGATATTTTTATGATGAACCCTTGAAATGGCCAGCAATGTGGCCAGGTCTTTGCAAGGAAATTCCATGCAAGGAAATCAGGCAGGATTTTGTTCTGACCAACTCCACACAATCTGTGTGACTTGAACATCTCATGTTAGGTGTCTGGGTCCATAATGGTAACATCTTATGGTGATTCCCCCATCCCCTGGGATAGCCAAGAAACAAAATGAAGACCTCTGATTCTATGGCCTAGGATGTTTCACAATGTCACCTTTGCCATAATCTATTGATCAAATGATTGCCAAAGCCCCTATACACAGGAAGGAGAATTGCATCTCCTGATGGAGGCCAGCACAGGAGGGACAGAAGATAGTGTTTCTATGATCTCTGGAAAATGTATTCTGTCATAACGCAGAATGGTTGCACTGGAAATACCACTGTCTTGGCAGTCCTTACCAGCGATGTTCTCAGAGAGCGAGCAAAGCCTGCATACGCAGGACTGCTTCACTCTGCTCATAAAGATTCAGAGAGAATTTTATGTATGCCTAATTTAAGAACATAAAAGTAAAAAAATAGTGACAAAAAATCTTGCTAAAATATAGTTTTGTCTTTCCAACCACAGTCTTAGTTAAATGCAGATAAAATCTAACAATCACAGTAAAAATCTTTTTAATTCTTCATCTTATTGTTTATGTTTTCAATTATTAATCCACCTAAGAACAAACTCAAAAGATGACTTTTATTAATAGTTCCCAAACTGATAGCACCACAGACTTAAGAAAAATCACTTACAAACTATTCAATCCCTAAAGACAAATGCAAAAAGCTTCATCTAGAAGTATTCTCAAATTTTATCACTGTGTTCATTGGGAAACTTCCTTCTCAAAATCACCATAATGCAAAATTTTAAATATTGAATATAGAAACACAAGAGAAGTTGTATAAGGTTTGAGTCTGGTGAAGGAAGCAAAGGGTCTCAATTGAGAAGACAAGTGCCATTAACTGTTTAACAAAATAGTCACATGTGTGGCCGAGAATGTACTATTTCTATAAAGGAGCAGAGGTATTATCTCACCAAAAGCATCAACTTGTGAAATATTACTAATACTCCAGAATTATGCTGATGAGACAGCTCAGTGCATGAAAGCATTTGTCACCACACCTGAAGATGTCAGTTTGGTTTCCCAGAACCCAGAACGCGGGAGGAGAACGCCACCTCCTTTAAAACTGACCCACGACATCCACAAATGTGCTCTTGCATGTATACATATGTGAGTGTATACTCACACACTAAATAAATAAGTGTGAAAATCATTAAAACAGTCGCTCTAGAATTAACTAATTCCTACAGAATTGATAACTGCTGGTCATACAAAAGTACAATTTTTGAAATTCAGAAAAAATTTAAGTACATTTCATGCTATATATGTGTGAGTGTACATGCATGTATATGCATGCATATGTGTGTGCATGTGTGTGTGTGTGTGTGTGTGTGTGTGTGTGTGTGTATTGGAAAACCATTCTTGCTAATATATTCAAAGAGAGACAGGGAGAGAAGATCCACACCGTAAGTCTTCTTTGCTGTGATGAAAGAGATGAACCTGCTTACTCAAAACCTAGTAAGACAGTCTCCTGAGCAATGTTATTGTCATCTGACATGTTTAAGTGGCAGTATCAAAGCTGACATTTACAAATGCAAGCGTATATTTAATGTAAAGATACAGCAATGTATTTTAATGTATAGATTCAGTAGTGTAGCCTGAAAATTGAATAATAAACATAAATTTACCTTGACTACCTAAAAAATTGTCCAGTGTGTCTTCTTTTATATGTCAATTTCAGCCTCACTCCTGTCAACTGAAACTCTCAGAAAAAGAAAAATAAGCATAGATAAAGCTCTGAGATTATAGAATTGGAATGCTGCATTTCTGGGGCCAAATTACCTAGAATTGTCTTTAGTCTTTTAATAGCCTTTTCTTTCCATCCTGATTTAACATCTTTGCAGCTATCAAGTAAAACCTGTAAAACGCACTATTAGCTGAGCACTACTGTCCACCAAGCCAAGAGTTAAGCATGTCATCAGACAACATCTGAAGCCTGTAGTATAGTTTCCCTCAGAACACTCAGGCCTGGATTTGTGATTTTCTTTTATTCTCTGACTACAATGTATGTTTAGCCTCAGCCGGATGGACCATGTAATCAAATCTGGCAACCTGAATCTGTGTTTCCAGGTCATGGTCACATATTTTTGGCTCAAAATAAACTCTCTTAATTCCTTTAAGATGGGAGCTATATTTTTCTTGAAAGACTCTAAATGTTGCACAGCCCCACTTCAAGCGGATGGCCCTTGATGGAATCATTACTACTGGATCTGCCTGCTTATTCGATGTTTTCTTCCTTCCTTTCTTCTTTTGTTTTTAAGCGATTGATTCATCCCCCTGCTGCAGCACTCATCCACTGAGTTACTCCACGGGGTCTCTGGCCTCCTCTGGTTTACATTCCAGTGAAAGAATCAGGAAATGATGGTTCAGTGCCAGGACTGAGGCTGGGGACAGCCCTGCTTTGAAAGCCTGAGAAAAGCCAGCGACCACCTCGCAAGAAGGGCAGAGTTTAGACAGAAGAGTGGAGTCTTCCTGAAAGAAGTAATGGGACCTGGAAGACCGACTGACTCTGTGAATAGATAGGCACTAGAGCCCTGTTCTAGGCAGAGGCAAGAGTGTACACAAAACCCCAGAGGAAGGAGGGAGCGTGGTAAATAAAAGAGGTCAAGTTTAGCTGTATGTCCCAAGAGGGACTAGAGATGTACTCTATGGTGGGAGAAGTCACCTGCACTGCCTTAAACCAGACATGCTTCATACTTCCAGCAAGCAATAGAGAATCACTCAAAGAAGGCTCAAAGAATAAAGCATATGATGAGTTTATTTGCGTTTTAGACAACTCATCAGAGTAAAGAGAAGAGACTGGAGATGTCAGGAAGACTGTCTAGTCTCTAAATACAGGAAGACCCTTCCTGGAAAGTTTCAGAGAAACATGAAAAAGTCTGAGTTCTCCAAATTTAGCACTTAGGATAAGTTCAAATATTTGGTTATTAATTAAAATTAGGGAGTGAAAAAAGAAAGAAAAACTTTTGAACTCTCTTTATGCTTAAGCCCAGTTCATCTCACTCTTTGATTGTGAAAGTACATCGTGAAGAGTGTTTTATTAATATATGCTGGAAGAAAAATGTTATATGTAAGCTAGGATCTTAAAACAATCTGTGAAAACCAGGTGCTTCAATTTACATCAACAGACACCGAGGAAGGTGCGCTGAATTTCTATTTCTTAGACTAACCAAAACAAAACCACCTACTCCTAAGTAAAGTATTATCTTAACGTAATAAATTTGTCATGATAACAGACAATTGAAAGACAAAAATCCACTGTTCAAAAGTAGGAAATAAAGAAAACTTTATAGTTTCCAAAATTTGTAGTTTTCACAGTCTTACTCAAGGGAACACAAAATAAAATCATATTTAATTTAAAGATGTTAATAAAGTTTTAATATTAAATTATAAATGATCCATTTTCTATTCTTTTGCATCGTCTTTAAAACTGGGTGAGGTACCTCTTAGATCATTTCCAGTGTCAAAGTTCATACCAGATGCTGTGGTCAGGTGAAAGGCCATGGCTGGGAGACCACAGGCGAACCTACCTCTTCTGTTTTGCTAAACAGGCACTTTGACAACCTATATTGTTAACCTTCTACTAACAGACTTGCTCTGTTTTCAGCTTTATTCAGGGAGTCTTCCTTTAGTAGCCAATAGTAGTTAATATGGACACTTGTGGCTGTTCGAGGTCCTAAGAATATGTGACTTTTGAGTCACTTTGCCCAGCCCTCACTGTGGTGACGACATCACTGCTTCCCCAGCTCGAGGATCATCACAGAAGAGGCGGCAAATGAAGTAATAGGAGCCACACAATGGGGAGGATGGCCATGAAAGCTGTTTTCTGAGAGTGCCAGGCACACTGTACTCATCATCTCCCAGAAGCTGAACCTCTGAGCATCCAATCAGGATGCTGAAGGGGACTATAGGGCCCTGGCTTTGCCAGGAGAGTTATGAGCTATTGGTCATTGAGGTTGCTAAGGGAAAGGTCATCACTGTCTTCAGTGACGCAGCCACGAGTCATGCCCATGGCGGGGAGTCTTGAATAAATCAGTGGATCAAAATCAAAGCAAAACAGAAAGATACAATGGCGAGATGAAGACTTGTTAGGAGGAGTGGGGTATTGGTGGAGATGGAGGGGGCCTGACAGGGTTGGGTGGTGTGTACTACATAATGCACAAAATTGTCAAGTAATAATTAAGCTTTTACAGAGTTTTGAGAGACCTCCCTAGCTAGTGTCTCTACAGCTTGAGAGCACATAAAAACACCTCCGCAGTGAGGGGTAAGATGGTAAAACAAGTACGGGTGAGATAAAGAAATGAATAAATCTACTGAAATCTGTGCTCTCTTGTGTAAATCTAATCATTGAGAATGACATTAAAATGAAGAGCTATTGGAAGTTGAAACTTCACTGGTGGGGCTAAAGAGATGGCTCAGTAGTTGTGGGCATTCACTCCTCTAACAGAAGACGAAGACCAGTGTTCAGATCCCAGCACATACATGGACGGTTCACAAATTCCTTCAACTCCAAGGGATCAGATGTCCCCTTCTGGCCTCTGGTTACCTGGATGCATGAGCGCATACACACACACACACACACACACACACACACACACACACACACACACACACACACACCATAATATTTTTTTTTTAAAATACATCTCTGGTAAGGTGACAATGGACTTTATATTCAAAGAATTTAAAATCCCTCCAACACTTTGAAGTCTCAAAATTCAATCCATTTGAAATAATCAATTTCAACAGCATCAGATTGACTTCAACTTTAGTAGCTATTTCAGTTGGAAGGGGCAGCTTTCTTTGGATAGCAGAACTTTAGTAAGTCCACAGCTGGAGTCTATAAACCAGTGTTCATCTTGATTTAATGCTGCTTTAAGTTTATAAGAAAAATGTCCCTGTGTAAACAACAGACATTTTGATTAAACACTAGTGTTCTTATTTTGGCTGTTAAATCAATAATGCAGCTGGCCTTGGAGTGGTTTACATTCTCTCAAGACTGGGCTTCAGTTCAGCTGGGTCTGCACTGACATCACTTTCCAGCAGGTCTAGTCACTCTCAGCAGTCAGGTTGGAAACACTCTTTGCAACCCAGCTCCATGAGCCTGAGCATTCACACATTCATCTGGAGGGTCTCACAAACGCCAGAGCTCAAAATAGCACGGGCAGTCCAGAAATAGTGTCTCAGCAAATGGGGAATTTACTAGTACAGTCTTCTATAGTCACTGTTCAGTGCTGAAAGAGAAAGGCCTTGGGTGGTGGTGTTTATTTTTTGTTGTTTCGTTTTTTCACCTGAATCCAACTTTGAATTTCCTCTTATCTCTTTCTTTCTGTGTTAAATCAACTGATTTGTAACTCAAATGCAAAGAATCAGTTCTCCTAAGTGAGATACTTGAAATCCCTACTGCTTTTTCCTAATAAGGAGCCCAGGCAGTTCTTGCTGAATACTCATACACTGTCCAATGAATGCTTATATTTAGGAGTATGTGACAAAAAATATTAAACCATATTATATCTTGAAAACAGAAGACCACATCATTAGCATATGTAATTCTTTCTTAAAGGCAATTGAACAAGTAACAATAGACCCTGTGGACTTTAAGAGAATACTAATTGAAGGCTTACACATTCAGAGTCAACAACTGGAGACTATGAAAATATATGATTGAAAATTCTGAAATACATGTAGGATCATCCAATAATTAGATTTTATGTGAGAATGGTCACTACGGTTCCTCTCCAGCAGCAAGACACTCTTGTCCAGCTGACTAAATAGAAGTATTTGGGAGCTCAAATTTATCAACAGACACTGAGAGCTTTCACTTTCAGGACCTCGAATTTCTCACCTGCAAAAACTCCCTGACATTAGATCCCAGGACGCGCAAGATGGTGTCATAGCCAGACTCTTGACAAAACACGAAAAACATCTTCCCAAACATCTGCAGGATTTCGCCAGCATTGAGGTCTGTTTTGTAGATGAAAAGGAAAGAAGAGGCAGAACTGTCAATGAGAAGAATAAACACAAGTGTATATGAAAATGATTTAAAATACCCACAATTATTGTACAGTGTGAACATAGACTAAGAATCTCTGACTGATGTATTACAATGAAATCTGAGAAGACTATATGCTAAAATGTTATTGGTGTAAATCACATTATTAGTGAGGCAACCATTTTCTCAACTTATATACTAGCACAATTAAGTTTAATAATTTATGATTATATTTTTAACGTGTTTCTTTAAAAAAAACATTTTTTCAAGTCAAGGTCAGTACAGTGTCAGTAAAACGGCTCTATGAAGCTTTGACCAAACTTTGACGCCCAGGTCCCACACGGTAGAAGAAAAAACTGATTCCTTCAAGTTTTCCTCTGACCCCCACACATGTGATGTGTTGCATAAATGTCTGTATAGCATGCGTGCACACTCACTCACACTCACACACACACACACACACACACACACACATACACTAAATAAAGGTAGTAAGATACTTTGTTGCAAAATAACTTTTCTTTATATAAATATGAATATTTAATTACTTCTTGTACACAGTATAAATCCTAATATCCTCCTTTTTTCTTAGTAAGTAATCATTAATATTTCATGAAATTTATGTGTGTACTTTTCTGTATGAATTTTGACTTAATTAATATATGAGTACAATAATGTATTCAATGAATCTCTTATTGAAAGATAGACCTTTTATTTTTGTTAATATAAATAATTCTAGGTAAACCACTTACACATAAATCTTAGTTGGAAGCAGATCTCATATATCTTCAGTGAAAATTCCTTAACAGTGTCAGGAGGCTGGACAAATGGAGTCTTTGGCAAAGTGCCTGTCTTACAAGTGTGATAACCTGCACTTGGACCCCCAGTGCTCAAATAATATCAAGATACAGTGGCTCCAGCACTGGTGGGTTGGAGTCAGGTGGATCACTGGAGCTTGGTGGCCAACCAGTCAACCAGTCAAACTGTGAATTCAAGGTTCCGCGGGAGACCCTATCTCAGAAAGTAAGGTGAAGCGACTGCCCAAAACGTGAAGCGTAAAGTCTAGTCCAAATAGATACATCTACAACACTACGACCTAAGATTCAGGGACCATGTTAGAAGAGGGACCAGAAAGACTGCAAGATCCAGAGGAATAGCAAGTTTGCTGTGAGATTGTGTCTCCTCAATATGTCAGAAATTACACTGACAAAGTCTCACCATCAAGCCTGCCTAAACAGAACAGGAATTGAGCAAGAATGACACCATTAGACATGTTAATGTCGATCGGTGGGCCAAGCTCCTGAGAGTTCAGCCCTGAACAAAGAAGTACAGGCAACTAAGAATGCTGAGACCAGAAGAAACAGTCTGTCCCACAGAAGAAGACATCAATTGAATATTTAATAACAAATTATCAACCTTGAAAACATGGACATACAAGTAATATTGTATGGGCTGAGCAAGTTGTATTTAAGAATAAATATTATATATATATATATGAATATATATAGCAATATATTCTTAAATAAATATATAAATGATAAACAAAAATGAGGCCATGGGTTAGCAGAGGAGAGGATGGGGTATATGTGGGAGGGCTTAGAGAAAGGAAACGCAATAGAGAAATGATATAATTATAATCTCAAAAACGCCTTAAAATATATTTTTTAAAAAATAAAAATATCTGAAACTGTCTTCTGGCCTCTCATGTACAATGAAACCCATGCATAATGGTACACTGTGGTCTCAGAGCATACATTCCTTTATGGACATATATGTGCTAACACAGAGAAGGAAAGTTGGTTTCAACCTACTGAGGACTTTGCTTGCAGCAGCCACCAGGTCGTATGTTTTCGAATCATCGTATATTATTCTGACAAGAAACTGGCCTTCTTCATCCAGCTGTGCCTCTTTTCTGAAAGAAAATCGAAGAGTGATGAAGCTGAAAGTTAAAATAAGAGTATCTGTCAAAACCATGACGGTGCGAATAATAAATCTATTTCTGAACGGGATTTGTGGAGGCAAAATTGCTTCCATTGACACTGTGTACCTAACAATCCAGGAATTACCACATGCTTCTCTCCAAATTAAAACCATACATGCAACTATATTTTAGTACTTTTGTGAATAACACACTGCAATGTAGTTATGTTTAAATTGGGAAATAGTCATTAAACATTTATTGATTCCCTACAGGTGTGGGGTACTCTACTAGAAACTGGAGATGCAGACTTTAGCCAAACAGACTGGAATCCTCTTATCTTGGAACAAGTACAATCTAGGAGGAGAGGCACGTTCTGGTGAAAAGGTAGTGAGTGGATCAAGACAGCCAGCAGGGTGTGTGAGCAAGAACTTCCATCTAGGTGACTGTTTGGGTAGATAACACAGCCTGCTGAAACTGGGCTGAGGGAGGGTAGAGTCTCCGGATGACAAGGAGGTTTCTGGCCTGAACAACAGTCATCTGTAGATGACTGGAAAAGGCTGTCAGAGATGGTCTGGGGTGAGAGCAAGAGTTATGTTTTAAACACTGTAGGTTCGAGATGCTGAGTGGATTGGTCAAATCTTCTCATATATCTTTTGCCTATTAAACACAGTAGCTCTAACCATGTACAGTTAGTGCAAAGAAATGTTGGTTATCATTTCTTAACAGCCATCAGGAGTCTATAAATACACTTATTTTGATAGGATTTGGATTGCTTTTCTCAAGTAAGTGTCCAAGCAGCAGAGAAGCCATCCTTCAAACACTGCCAGGTGGAGAAAGCACTGACTAGTTCCCAGACAGCCATCTCCACGTGAGATTCGCACACGATGTGGAGAGCCATCTCTGCCTCACCCCACCTCACTTGAACCCCTGTACCCAGATACTGCCACAATGACGTTTTCAAGGTGTGCCGCAGGCACTCTTCCCTCAGGAGCTGTTCAGTCACAGTTGAGTCCTGTCGTATGCCTGACTTAGCATGAAAATATTTGCAAAGACTTTCTATGTTCTTCAGAGCATATAATTTATGATTTTTGTTGTAATTATGCATAGCTGGGAAGTTGTGCTCCTAATAGTCACAAGGCCCTGAATCCTGTTCTCCATACCAAGAAAGCATGCTTTCAGAGCTCAGAATTTATTAATTGGGTGAAGTTAAACAAATCATATATATATATATATATAATGAACATGAAAACCTAGCTTTTCTAAAATGAGAAACAGAAGATGACTCCCCTCCCATGACAACAATGACACAAAGTCATGTGAGTTTATGTTCATAGCTAATAAAGCAGTACATATTTATTAAGATAGAGCGTCATGTATTTGCATTCTTAATTATTGAGCTGTATGTCATGTGTGACCTTATTCTATGTTCCAAGCATACATAACTATCAAGTGAAAGGAACATGATTCTCCGAAGAGCTTACATCTTCTTAATACTATACATTGGCACAATATATAAAAAGTGCTAAGCATATAATGTACAGATGTGTATTTTTTGATAATGCAGTGATTCAAGCAGTAATTCAAGTTAGGTGCTCTTATTGCTTATTATAAGAATTCATAAGGCACAGGGAAGAAAAAATGAAATAATAAGCTTCCTTTAGCCTAAAATAACTACTCTCAGTATTATACCAAGTTTTTCACACTTGAATATATAATGGTTTTTAATGCAGCTAATTTCAATGTCCTTCTTGACGGCTATCTTTCAAGTTCAACAAATGACTCTTGGATACCACAACTGCATACATTTGCACTGTTCAAATACACCAAAGTCTTGACAGTGAGGTAGAGTGCTTTTATTTTCCTCAGCAAATATAAATAATAACATTACGGTGAATATATTTGTAACTAATTGTATTTTTATATAGAAACAGTATAAATTCCTAGGAACAGAATCTGCCTGTTTGAAGGCCATGACTATGTCAATTCTTTTATTTTCCCAATTTTCTTTTTATTATGAGCCAACTTTACTGCCCACATGGGAATTTAGCAACATCTGACCTAAGATATACTAATAAAATATGCATGAATGTTAATCAAGTCTACAACAAAATGTATGCTAATTCACTATAGTCACCATGTTCTGTTCTTTCAAATGAATTAAATCAAATCAGATCATTTTTTGTAATAAGATTAGTTCTATAAAACATGCACCAATCCATAATAACCCTTAAATGAGTGAGAAGTATCCACACTCCATATGCAAAAAAAACAGAAGCGGCTATTTTTCCAGAGAAATCAGCTAACCAGGGCCAACCACCAACCAGACCCACATGCTCTCTGTTTATTGAAACAGCCTCCTTTATCTCCTAAGCATTCCTTCCTAAAATGACTCTTGGTCAGACTCCCTGGAGGGGGCTAAAACCAAAGTAAGCAGAGTGCAGACCAGGAAGTGTCTTCTTGTGGAAATGTCCTGCTGAATTCCATTGAATTATTCACACACTTAGAACTCCTTATTTGCATTTATCTCTGAAGCCTTAGGGAATATCCAGTTGCTTGTTTTCTTTTTTATTCCCTGCCCCAGACGTTTTTCCACGCATATTCTAGGCCTTTTATGTTCTAGGTTCTTTTTCAAAGCATCTTGGCATGTCCATAAAGAAAACTATGAAAGATACCAGCCCTCATTGACTGGTATTGTAATTGTAGAAAGAAGTACTATGTAAAGAGTGTTAAATTCCATACTATGTTATAGCTTGGTATATGCTTCAAGACAAGAAGTCAAGGTAGACAGAATAAGAATGGGAGAGAAAAAGCAGTGAGATTCCGGCATTCCATACAACTGCCTTGGGGTCTTTAGGGATGCTGTGCCACTTGGGACGTAAAGAGATGCGATTGCTGTCTGCCACCAATCACCCAGCCTGCTGGAACCAGTACTCTCCTCTATGCAGCTCATCCATCATTTCCTTCTATAGTCAGTGGAAACACTAACTAGAGAATTGCAGGCCCGCAAATGTGGTTGGATAACAGATTAACCTGAGCAAGAACAGGCATGCGCAGTGATGAAGGAGCGGCAGGAAGTGCACCCTGCAGCCGCTGCTGGAACTGTCCTATCAGTGTTCAACACCACTCCTACATTCCTCACAGATTCCTATTGAATCAGGCTTAACTGGGGCCTAATGCCTTAGTCTCCATGTGGTACACAGAGGTGATTAACACCTTCACTCGCAGTGCTCTTCATGATGGATCCCCCAACACCCTCAGTCAGTGCTCTTTATGACAGATCCCCCAAAACTCTCAGTAAGTACTCTTTATGCAGACCCCCAACATCCTCAGTCATTGTTCTTCGTGACAGACCCACCATATTACTAGGTAAAAAATTGAATGGCTCTCCTGCTTTCATTTCTGCTAAAGATTCTTTCTCTCTCCATAGTTTGGGAGAATTTTCCCCCTACAGTTGCTACTGACTAAAATCTAAGAAGGTGACCAGCAAATAAAAGAAACATTAGGAAGCAAGTTAGTGGATAGATTACATAAGCAACATACATAATTCAAGTTATGCCAAGTTTGTGGATAGATTATATAAGCAACATACATAATTCAAGTTATGGAGCTTCAAAGTTCTTCATCTCTTACTTTCTAGCCCCATAATATTTATACTTTTAAAAGCCAATACCGAATATATATGTATATGCATATGTATATGTATATATATGTACCATTTCTAATAATTAAGCATTTTTTTATATGCAGTATTTCCTTGGAGCTTGAATTTCCCAAATCCAGGTTCTCTTACCAACTTTCTAGACTCATTGTTTCAAAATCCTCTTAGCATCAACTTCACTCCATTTCTGCATCACATGGAGCAGCCACAGGCTTCTCGAAACTTTCTCTAACATTAAATATTTTGGACATTCTTTTATTCATTTATTTTGCTTATCTCTATTACGTTTGTTCATTTTTTTCTAAATATTGAGTTAGAAGTCTTTCTATACAGCCTGTGCAAAATAAAGAACTACAGCTCTCATGTATGTAGCTGTGCTGTTCTGAAAGAGTCCACTCCTGGGGTTTCATCCCATGTTGTTTGCAGAGCACAGCACAAGCACTCTCCTGCAGTCACCTGGACTGTTAGCACAATCAGCCTGTCCCACACCTATTGCATCTGACTGGTAAGGTACAACAGTTGAAGAAGCAAAATGCGAAGGGCACAGGGAAGGAAGAGCAAATGTCCAGGGCAAGAGATAAGGGGAGGAGCAAGGCAAAGAGGGGGAGGAGGAAATGTGCAGGAGAAAGGCAAGAGGTGCAACAACCAACTCAGAAGTCTCCATTCAGCATAAAAGAAAGCAAATGTGCTCTTCGCTGTGTATGTTGCCAGTAAAATTTATGAATTGTAATTGGGAAAAGCAAGATCTCTTCCCTTATGTGACTTAGAATAGTGATTCTCAGATGGGAACAAAATGATAATAGAATCATATGCTCACTGCCACAGTAATGTATTAGAGATAGATGACATATTTTCCCTAGAACAATTAATTTTCTGCTCACTCTCACTGATTGATAGTTGTTGGAATGTGAGTCCATTTTTCATGTCTACTAGTTATCTCCAAAAGTAGGTAGTGGATAGTTTTATCAGAATGTTGTTTGATGAGTTGATTGAAACGCTTACCTGCCAGACATATGCATGCACATTTTAAACCAATGGAAGGAATTAATCAAATCTACTTTCTCATAAATTTCTATACACTGTATTATAAAACAAGCAATCCAGTATGACTGTATAAAAACATACTTTATGTTTCATATTAAGAATATTTTATACAACTTAAAAAATACTAATAGAATTTGATTAGTAAAATAAATTAAAATTTTCTTTAACAATTAAAAAAACAGTGATTGCTCAAGAAGACCAAGAAAATGTAAATAGATATATTTTCCTGTATTTTTTCAAAGGAACACTGACTAAGTAATGTGAAATAAATGTCTGTATACATATGCATAAAACAAGCATATGTAGACAAACAGGCATTTAAATTGATGTCCCTTTAGGTTAACATTTACAGTTTTGTTTTTCCTAGTTTTGTCAAGTCTCTCCTTTGCTCTCTCATTGCCTCCTCTTTACCTTTCATTTCCTTTGACTTTTTCAGACAAAGGCTCTCAATCACGTTTTTGTCTTATACAAAGAATAAAATGAAATAAAAGCCTCAAAACAAACAAAAGAAATCAGATATGTAATCTGTCCAAAATGGCCAAGCATCATTTCTCATGACTCTGTTTTGGGAGCTTTCCCTTTATTTCATGTGTGAACAAAAATATTATTGACTTCACTTCCTACCCTGAGTGGCTGCTACTGTGCTCTTGCCCAGCAAGTGTACTCTAGGGACAGTCTGTGCCTTTAGGTAAAGAAGTTTCCCATGGAGGTCTCAAAACTAAGGTGAACTCTCAACCAATTAATTCCACACATGGCAGACCATCCAACATCCTCAAGAGCTACCGATACTGAAGCGTTAGTGATACACACAGATTTGGTCTGTATAATAAATTCTAGGAATGCCCAGGAGAGAGGGAGGGAAGTATATTAAACACTGAGCTGTATCTAGTCATTATGAAAATTAAAATGTTCCACTAGAAGCCACAGACAATAATCGTAGACCACATTGAAACTGCACGTGGACTTTTTTGTAAGTGGCAGAGAAAATAGTTGCTATATTTTCATTATCTAATTACAAGGATTTTAATGAGTGTCTGAATTCCCAAGGTGAGATTCCAGTATGAAGAATTTGGCCAAAGGAGAAACAGACCCTTTAAGTCTAGAGTCAGATTCCATTTTTTACCTTAATTGAAGGATGGTTTCTGTAAGTTAACCTGTCATTCATCCATGCACCAATGAATGACAAATGGGTCTCAGTTTTAAGCAAAATAATGTCATCATTCTTGGCATATTGGGGGGGGGTGCTTCTGTGGTTGTTCTCAGGGTGACTATCCTGTCATGGGAGATGTATCACAGCAATGGCTGCCACTCTGAAAGCCACTCACAAATATCTTAAATAGGTGCTTTCTACAGCCTTACCATACAGATGAATCCACTCACCAACAACCTTGCCTGGGGAGCACCTGACATGATAGCTCCTCTCAAAGCAAGCAATCGGTTCCAAATTTAGGAGGGTTTGATTTTCTTCAAGTGTGATGATTGGTAAATAAAAACACCTTCCAACCACTGTAATCAAAGTCATTGTACACATGCCAGAACATCCCAGGAAAGCAAATAGAAATGCAGAAGACACTAACCCACACATAGATGGTTAGAGCCCTTGCTAAATCAGCCCATGCTGGAAAGCAGAGCACAGGTTCTTGTTGGGAGAAAACCCATGGTGGGATAATGAGCGGTCTGTGTCCCAGTCCTTACTCTGTG
Organism: Uromys caudimaculatus; assembly: GCA_028551405.1. Taxonomy (NCBI): domain Eukaryota; kingdom Metazoa; phylum Chordata; class Mammalia; order Rodentia; family Muridae; genus Uromys; species Uromys caudimaculatus. Next base: position 59,705,075 of record CM052704.1, read on the forward strand.
AATAGCTATGTGCTTGAGGAGGGTGCTTAATGTCCCCTGTTCTCTCATTTGTAATGTGACAATAAGGAATGAATATGACAATTTAGTGATGTTATGAGTGGGAAATACTGGGACACAGTAGAACCATAGGCAACTGTCCAGTATAAATGAGATAGTGCATTCAAAATGGAAGGGCATTATCTCAAACCTAGCTGTAGCCTGACATATATTTCTCTATAGTCTATGACAGTGGCTTTGACCAGCACCTCACTAATTAAGGGCCTACACACACACACACACACACACACACACACACACACACACGATAAATATATGTTATTCACATGCGCTCTATTTTCTACAATCAATACTGTAAAAACAATTCACATACATATGAACGTATCATTTTCATGGAGAAAGAGGGAAATAGAGACAGATGTAGGGAAAAGAAGAGAGAGAGAGAAAGTGAATGAGAGAGAGAGGGGGGAGGGAGAACATCTATAGGTTTTTCTCTAAGAAGAGTAAGGAGGCCCAGTGAGGTGGGTCAGGTATTAGATGAATAACTAACTCAAATCACAATTATCAATTCACTCATGTACTAGGAAGAGAAGGTACAATGCTGGACACACGAGATCGTTCCTTCAATAGCATTCACTATGGAATATCAAAGCTGAGAGGTAGACATTTATAGAACAAGGAGGGGATATGGAAAGAAAGGAGCCCTGACTGGGAACATGTGTTCAAACTCTAAATCTCAGCATGAGTAAGTAGCTGAGATCAGCCTGCAAGGTTAGATGCTCAGGGTAAATGGGATACTGCACATTGACCTTAGCCCCAGTTAGAAAGTCCTCCTTAGATCTTACATTTTTTTTTTTTTTAAAGATTTATTTATTTATTATATGTAAGTACACTGTAGCTGTCTTCAGACACCCCAGCAGAGGGCATCAGATCTCATTATGGATGGTTGTGAGCCACCATGTGGTTGCTGGGATTTGAACTCAGGACCTTCGGAAGAGTAGTCAGTGCTCTTACCCGCTGAGCCATCTCTCCAGCCCCTAGATCTTACATTTTGACATAGTTTAAGAAGGAAAACGTCGCCGGGCAGTGGTGGCGCACGCCTTTAATCCCAGCACTTGGGAGGCAGAGGCAGGTGGATTTCTGAGTTCAAGGCCAGCCTGGTCTACAGAGTGAGTTCCAGGACAGTCAGGGCTACACAGAGAAACCCTGTCTCGAAAAACAAAAAAAAACCAACAAACTCCCCCCCCCCAAAAAAAAACAAACAAACAAACAAAAAAGGAAAACGTCTTATACTTTTCTAGATACGAATAATAATAACAACACTATTTTCCTACTGTTTCTTCTTTCATGCATAAAGGAGCAAAACAGTGAATATAGAAGCTGCAAGACCTCAGCTCAAGTCTGCATTGTCGCCAGGGATCTGGACTGGAGAGATTCTTCTTTATAGTACTCATTTCCTTAAGTGTGCTTTCCTGTAGACATCTGCGTAGCATCAACCCCTAACTATCATCTTCCAACATGTTAGACAGAAACATTGACCAGGTCCCTGATTCTACAGAAAAAAAGAGAATACAAAGGACATCACTCTTGCAAGCAGCAGCCATGTTTAGTTAATGTTTGCCATCACCCAATCTTGACTTAGTAAGAATGAAAGCAAGGGCTTTTGGGTTTCTCTTATAGTCATCATTGCAATGTACAAACACACACCAAGCTAATATGATTCTGTATACATTTAATACACACACAAAAAGAATATAAGGCAATGAAGCTCCCCAAGACTAGTCAGGGGGTTGCTGCAGACCATAAAAACAAACCAATCAAAAAATGCTATGACTACCTTACCATACAAGACCCATGTTGTTCTCAAAGTGGCCGGAGTTCTAGAAGACCCAGTTTAGACAGCTCACCAACCACTGTGTGAGGTGGTTCACAATTAAGCATTTAGTTCCCTAGTAGCAAGCAAACATGCATATTGTGTCCTCTGGCTTTTAGGCTAACTGGAAGAATTTTCTATAGAAAAATGTCTCATTCCTAACCCAGAACTTATTTATTTATTGATTTATTTATTTATTTACTAATTTACTTAGTTTTTAGTTTTTATAGAAATTTGTTTAATTTTTTCCAGAGGTTGTTTTGAGTAAGAAAATAAATATGTTGTATTTATGTTAGGTAACTTCTCTTCGGAAAATACTTCAAGGAGCATGAAACCTGGGATCAGAGGAATGGTCCCTGAGGTAATTAGTGACTTTTCAGCTTCCAACGCATAATACTCTTGACAGACAGTCATTTAGTTTCTTCAAAATGCAACTTCATAGTGACCAAAAAAATCCCACAACAATGACAAACACACTGGGCTGGAAAGTCATTTCCTGCTTCAAATGGATGTTACAGGGCTCAGCTGAAAATACATACAGAGGAAACAACTCTAGAAGGTTTAAACAGCTTTATAATTATGAAGTGTCATTCATATTTAAAAACACATAGGCTTTTCCCTACTTGAACTGTGGTATAGAGAGATGTAGAAATTTAACTCACTCCATCACGAATGTGAAAAAGCAGAAGGGATTAAGGGCAGGAGAGTGGCTTGAAGAATAGCAACACAGACGGTGTAGTGAAATAATCATTTTCTAACAATCTGCAGAGCATGGAGGATGAGCTCAGGGCAGACACGGAAGACACGGCAGGCACGGAACAGGCAAGGGAGCTGTTTTAGAGTAGGGCAACAGAAGATAAGGATCAAGGAGAAAGAAGAAAGACCAGGAGATAATTCAAAACACATGAGAGCAGTCAGTGCATGAAAGGGGTAAAAGAAATGAGGAATGATGGAGGCCTTCCACCAGAGGGTAGGAAACACGGAGGTAGTAAGCAGACACCATGGGCTATTGTTCTTAGTGCTTTGTCTGAGGGTGAAGTGCTAGGCAAGCTCACCAGCCCTAGTCACAGCCCTAGACCAGGCTGCCAGGACCTTCACTAGTCTTTCAGGTGTACTGCAGAAGAAAGCTGCCGAAAAGCCCAGTTCTGAGAAAGAATTGGAAAACAATTGCATTTCTTCTGCAGCTATTTAAGAACCACATTAAGCATTTATCAGACAATATTGTACGTACTGCAGCAACCCAACTCATTATTTTTACCACATATAACCGAGACTTGGAAAGTTTAGACAGGTTAGAAAGTCATATAACTATTTTGTTTAAAAAATTGCTTGTTGGGGCCCTAATATTCATTCCTGAATAGCAAACTACACTACATATATGAGTTTCAAAATGCAAGATCAGTACCTGCTATCCAACAGTCAATTCATTTCCTTATTTGAGTGACAGACAGGGAAGTTTTATAAAAAATGAATAAGACTAAAAATATCCTGATATCACCAGACTTTTCAAGACAAGAATGACATCATTTGCTTTTCTATCCTCAGTGCCTGAAGTGCTAAACTATGTTCACTAAAGATAAGCTCGACAATCAACGAAAGAAGAGGAGGACTAACGAATTAAGTCTGTAGCAAATTGACAAAAGTCCGACAAGACACATGGAAGGTGCCTGACAGTGAATTAACAACAGTATCTATTAATTAACAAAGCTATTGCATTATTATAAAACTTGCAGCTTTCATGCCAACATTTAGATCTAATTGCTTATCTCTAATTTCTCAGAAAAATCAGGCACAAAGTAACCAATACTTTGACCTGCTCACCTGTAGGCAAATAAGTAGTTTTCTGAAGGATATTTGTGTGTGTGTGTATGTGTGTGTGTGTGTGTGTGTGTGTGTGTGTGTGTGTGTGTGCATTTGTGGTGTGGTGTGTATTTTAGTACTGGATCCTACCACTGAGCTACATCTTCAGCTGTCACTTGTTTTCAATAGACTTTTAACCATCTTAGAATTTCCAGTCTTTTGAATCCAGCTTTAGACTCCCTATAAGTTCCAGGGTAGGCAGAGAATGTCAGAGCTCACTGACACAATACAATTATCACATCAACAAGGGCTGACACCAGAATAATAGAGAGAGACCTCATTTAGATTGCACTTTAATATGCACAAAGTCTGATTACATTTTCTAAATGAATGATAGATATTTCTCTCATCACTAGGAATCATGGCTTCTCAAGAGAATCATCTGAAGATTCAAAATTTGCAAAGCAAGATCTGAAGCAAATTCTTGCTCTCTTATGTTGTGTAGATCAGAAGTGGGTGGGGATGCTGGATCCAGATGTTGCCTGGCACAAGAGCTAACGATGAAGTTTACATGTTTACATGGTGGCATTTGAGTAGTTATGCATATACATCCACAAGACCCAGTGGCTAGACTTGGGCGCAGACACTAAACCTTTTCTGTCTGTCTCTTTAAGAGAAGGTTCCTGAGCAATTTTTCTTTTTCCAGAGAAGACGAGACAACATGCTTATGAAATGGTGATGCTGTTGGTCAGAATCTGTGTGGACCGTGAGTTTACAAGGAGATATTTCCTGCTCTTAGCCATCTAGAATTTTCTGTCTGAAACCTGTGACTTAGAGTTTTACTTGTCATTTAGTGTTTGGCTTCCTTTCTCATAAACGATGAATGCCCACTTCTAACTAAACTTCAAAAATATTACAAAACATTTTATAACTATTTACAGTTTTTCACAGATCATAAAGGAAGACAAAAATTGTTTGGTTCTTGTTGGGGGAGAGAAGGATAAAAAGGTCTCTCATATATCCAGTGTTCCATTAGAAGTTAAAACTGAAAGCATCTTGGACCAATAGCTACAGAGAGTGCTCTGGAATGGGCTGGGGAGGGGAGGAGACACCTTCATGACAGTAGCCTTAGCAATTTCATTTCCCTCATCCTGGTGCACATCTGCTGATTAAGCAAATGCTCTTCTAGGAGGCATTCAGCAACCTCTTGGGAAACTAGACAGGGAAGCAAGCAGCAGTAGTAGTCCTCTAGGTCCAGAGAGCCAAGCCAGATTCCCCAGCACAAATACAAAACTGCACCCATACCAACAATAAAAGATGCCTTCCTAAAAAAAGAAATCAAGCAACCAGGTGGCCCACACTGGTTCTATTCCTCTATTACAAGGGCACTGTCCTTACAGTAATTTCAGAGGAAACCAGCCATATGACCTGTTCACAATTACTATCGCTTGATCAACCTAAGAGTTGTGCTCAGTGCATTTCACACTGAGTAGACAAGTCTGTAGTCCAGAAGCATGAGAGGCAAAGACAGGAAGACTGTTGTAAGAACAAGACTAGCCTCATCTACATGGTAATTTCCACTCATCCAAAGCTAAATAGCAAGAAGAACTTATCCTCTCTCTCTCTCTCTCTCTCTCTCTCTCTCTCTCTCTCTCTCTCTCTCTCTCTCTCTCTGTGTGTGTGTATGTGCATGTGTGTGTGTGTGTGTGTGTACAAATTACTTGAAGTAACATGTATAATTTTCAGCCATCATTTGGAAGTTAATTCTCATCAATAGAATGTATGTATTTTAGATTATAACCATCATAAACAAATATCTTCACAATTTAATTTCAGAAATAAACATGTTGGTACTCTTCAAATCCTAAACATATCCATTGTTAGAGTTCATCTATCATGAACTTTGGGGATTTTATTTTTAAGGATGAGAGATTAATGTCTGGGGGATGAGTCTGTTGCCTTCATATATCCACAAAGTGGCTTATGGTCATTCTCATGCTTGGTGGTGACACTGGAAGGACTTGTTCTTGGTGTCTGCCTTTTCTATACTGTCTCCACAGAAAATGAAAATTATGAAGGAAGAAATAAAGTCGAAAGAAAATTGCAACCTCAAAGCAGCCTTCCTTCTTAGAGTTTAGTTTGATGGAATGGTAACTGCCACATCTTGACCTCTTTTTTATTGGATACAGCAGAGCCCTGTGGATAATACAAATGTGGATGACATGAATGGCTTATGGAAAGTGAATTAAAGCTCAAACACAAGTGAGCTGGAGGGCGATGTTGGGTTTTAGCGCTTAAATTATAGACCTAGTCATTTCTATGGAAACAGATAAATACAGAAAATCACCATCCTCTTGCTGCGTATTAAGGTCGTTTGAAATTGATTGCTAAATAAAAATGTGCTGAGAAAAATAGCAAGGGTGCATGTGCACCGGTGGGTACAGGAACTCAACAAATAATAGAAACGTGTTCCCCTCTGTCCTTCTGTAAACCTCACCACTAACCCTACCCAGATAGAGCGTGGTAATTCCTGCATGTGACTTTACTGTAGTTGATAGCAACACTCAGGTAGCCTGGAGTTAAATCCAAGTTTCAAAGAGAGAGAGAGAGAAAGATAATTCTGTTAGATTGTAATGTTCCGCTAGGCTTGGTGACGCATTCCTCTAAAGCCAGCACTAGGAGACAGCAGGAAGACTGGCAGTTCCAGGACAGCGTGCACTGTATGTAGGGAGATCCTGTCTCAAAAACATAAAGGCCAGACATGCAGCTCAGTGGCACCGTGTTTGCCTGTCAAGGACAAGGTTCTGGCTTCAATCCCCACTAAACCTCCTCCTTAGACCCACAAAAAGCTTAAGAGATGACCCGGGCCTTAAAATCTCAGATAAGTGTATTTTCTGGTCTCATCTGAGTACCAGACTCAAATCTCTACAGAAACTAGGATGCAGGAAGAAAACACAGCAAAGCAAGGATGATTTGGGCAAGTCAAAGGGGAAATGTCTCTTTATTAATATGGATTTCTTATGACTTACTGGAGAAATAATCTTTGAGTGTACTATAGCATACCCAAATGATTTAACCATATTATGTGTACCAGGTGTGTAAATTGCAAAGGAAAGCAAATCTTCTGTTCATTTCCTACCTCTGGTTCCAAGACCCTGCACAGGCCTGGGAAGCCCCCAGGACCCTTTGCATGGGAGCTAACCAACCCTCCGAACTTGGCCTGGGAGCCACAAGGCTCTGTCTGTCTGGGTGTTCCCACGCTCAGTCCGGGTGAGGAGGCCGCAGCGACCCCAAGGGGCTTGATTATGCGACCACGCCCCGGCCTACCCTCCTCTCCTGGTCCGGGCTCCGGAGCGTGGGAGCGGAGACCGGAGGATGCGCACCACGACTCTTCTGGGAGCAGCCAGGGAAGCGGGCGCGGGCGCGGTGCCAACGCGCGGCCCTGGGATCGGGGCTGTTCACTTACTTGATGTCTTCCCACACCTCGGGACCATAATTGCGGATCACCAGCAGCTCCAGGGCATGGTTCACGAAACCGTACTGCAGGGCAGAGAGAGACCACAGTCAGGGACCCGCGCCTTGCGACCCGGTCTTCCACCCCGTGCCTCTGACCTGTCATTCTCCTTCTGGCTACGCTTTCGGGGTACCCTGTCCTAAAAAGAGGGGAATCTGCGGGATCTTTGAATTCTCATCGTCACCTGCCCCCTCCCCCATCTTCTTACCCCTGCTCACCTGTCACCGTGGTGCAACAGGGGCAGCACAGAAACCTGAGCCCTGAGCCTTCCACACCACCCCGCGGGCGGAACCCAGAACCGCCTGAAGTCGGAGGCTGGGGTTGAGCGGTGGGGACCCACTCGGACCCAGAGACTCGGAGTGCTCCAGCAGATCATATGTCCCCACCTCCCACCGAAGACGCTGTTCCTAGCGGCCCTCCGCTCTGTGTGCCTTGGGCTTGCTTCTGTAGCGCAGCCCGCTCTCTAGTCAGTCAAGGTCCACCCGCCCAGGTGTGAGGTTCCGCTGACCCGTCCTGACAGCACTCACCATGGTGTCCGCACCCGGAGTCTGGGAGGCAGCCTCCAGGCAAGAGTACCGAGGAAGGGACCCAGACAGCGACTACAGCGGCGACAGTGCAACCAGATCAGCACAGAGCTGGAGCTAGGGCATCAGTCTGGGCCAACCCTGATTGCCACCTCTTCTCAGCCAATGGCGAGTGGAGCCGCAGGAGGCTGGGCGCTCTTTCTTCCCATATCTTAACCAATTAGAGACAGAGGAGGGAATTCAGATGGGCTCAGAGCTACTGTGCTCAAACATTTTCCCGCCCCAGTCTGGTGACAAGTCATTCTTTTGAGGACTTAAGGCAGATAGAGCAGAGCCAGCTGTGCTCCTTCCAGCATGGATGGGAGTATTGTCCTTGCCATTCTAGTACATCTATTCTAATCGAGAAGTCTGCCCTCGGGCTTGTGTGTGTGCATTGTGTGTATCCAGTGTGGATCAGCATCAGCAGCGTCATGTTTACTGTAGTGACGCACACAAACATTTCCTCTGTCGCTTTACCTAGCAACAGCTGGCAAACATAGCTAATCCTACAAAACTAACATTTTACTTTTAGTCAATGAAGTTAATCAAGGGCACAACCGAAGATGTTCTGTAATATACAAGAGGTTTAGCAACAGTGTTAGACGTTTTGTCATTGAGACAACACACCTGACATTAACCAGAGGAATTCATTTTTGCCTGTGGTTTCAGAGGTACATCGTTTTTGTCTCCACTGCTTTGGGGCTGGTGGGAGGCACAGCTCCATAGTGGCTGAGCAAATGGCGGAGGCTGTTCAGTTCATTACAGAGACACGCAGATGGGTCTGGTAGACGCTACAGTTTCCAAGGACACCCACGGTGGTCTACTTTCAAACTCCTAAAAAGCTTCCATACGTTTCCAAAATGGTATTTCCCAGCTGGGAATTATGCTCTCAAGTACCTGAGCTTCTTGGAGAACATTTCAGGTGCAAACATAATTGTGAGGAAAATGTTAAGCCATCTCTGTGTGTCTGTGAACTTCACAGGACATGCCATAATACAACCCAGGAGTTAGGATTCCAGAAGCTTTAGATATGTCTTGTGTTTCTGTTCTGTCTGCCTGTCTGTCTGTCCATCCATCTATATCTATCTATCTATCTATCTATCTATCTATCTATCTGCCATTACAAAAATGTGTGAACATTTAATTCCCTTCCAGTATGTCTTTCTTTCTTCCTTTGTTTCTTTGTTTCTTCCTTCCTTTCTCCCCCCCCTTTCTTTCAAGTTGTCCCTGCTCCTGTAAGTACCCACTCATTCATATTCCCAATGAAATCTCATTGGTTCTCCAAGGTGGGCAGCGATGCAATCGTTACTCATCTGTCCTGGCTTCTCACTCTAAGGACAGTAGACACATGCATTGTGTCTCTTGAGAAAAGGTTTTCTTTTTTTTTTTTTTTCTTTTTTTTTCCTCCTTTTTTATTTTTGATACTTTATATACATTTCCAATGTTTCCCCTTTTCTGAGTCTCCTCTTTGGATACCCCCC
>CM052704.1:59714802-59776037 GCA_028551405.1 Uromys caudimaculatus
AGGTATAGCTGGGTCCTCAGGTAGTATTATGTCCATTTTTCTGAGGGTCCACCAAACTGATTTCCAGAGTGGTTGTACCAACTTGCAATCCCACCAACAGTGGAGAAGTGTTCCTCTTTCTCCGCATCCTCGCCAGCATCTGCTGTCTAAACAACACCTCCTGAACCTCTTGATTCCACAATTGTTGACTTGCTAAAAATATATATTTTAGCTGTCCTTATCTGTTCTCTTATGACAAGCAGAGCAGGGTACCTACACTGTCTCGGTGGGCATTGTGCAGTGGTATGTGCCCTATACCAGGCTTGGACAGGAAAAAAGGGAGAGAAACGCATTTTTATTTTAGGCATGAAAAATGCTGAAAATTCACTTGGAAAAGATGTGAGGGGAGCATTCACATTCTCCCTCCTTCCTTACACCCTCCTTCCTTTCCTCCCTCTCCTGTGTCTGTCTGTCTGTCTCTCTAATTTGAATATCCTTTCTCATTTTTAATTCAGCAGTCATTCGCGCTTATTGTCTCTCGCAGCACACACTTGCACTTGTAAATGGCTTAAGCTGCTTGTTTTCTAATCTCTCTCTCTCTCTGAATCTATAGGCACTTTTGTTCACTAAATCTTTACTAATTTTTATTCTGTTCACAAGATACCACAAAGCATATGATTCTAAGAGCCAAGAGAGTTCTCAACAACCATACAAAGCCCCAAAAGAGTGACCATACTTGTGTGACCTCCAACCTCAGAGACACCACTGTTGACCTAGGAACATAGAAGCAAGACTATGAAGTGACTTATGTCTTACTTCCAGAAACATTATGCTACATTCTTCTCTGCAAGTTCCAAGCTGAGGAGAATCAGTTAAAGGGGGGAGTAGGAACTTAGGAAAGGACTTGGATGACCCTGAAGTCACAGTGTTTGCTGATCAGCCTGATGGATAAAAATAAACAGGAAGTAAAGAGTGGCTTTTAGGAATGTCAGCTGAAGGGACTCATACTTTCTGCTAATAGAAATAATTTGATATGGGTGATTTAAAAATTGATAATGTTGGGATTTATAAAAATAATTTTATTGAGGGGAATCTTGCCATAATCTAGCCTGAATAAAAGACACAATGTCTTAGTTATGGTTTTACTGCTGTGAAGAGACGCCATGACCAAGGCAACTTTTATAAGGACAACATTTAATTGGGGCTGGCTTATAGGTTCAGAAGTTCAGTCCATTACCATAAAGGTGGGAGCATGGCAGTGTCCAGGCAGGCATGGTGCGGTAGGAGCTGAGAGTTCTACCTCTTCATCTGAGGGCAGCTAGGAGAAGACTGGCTTCCAAGCAGCTAGCTTGAGGGTTTTAAAGCCCAAGCCCACAGTGACACACCAACTATAACAAGGGCATACCTCAAAATAATGCCACTCCATGGGCTAGACATACTCAAACCACCACACACAGAAACCCAGTATTTTTATTAATAAGCTGTAAGCCTAAACTGGGCAGATTGTGAGCTCTTCTATCCTACATCCCAGCTATATGCCCCATGTTACTTGCCAACTGAGTCTTGCTGTTTTCTCTGCCCCATGTGTATCATGGGAGATTTTCTATCGGCCACACGCTCATGGTCCATCCACATGTTCCATCCTGCCTCACCACCACCTCCTCCTTCCCTTAACTTTTCCTTCTCATGGTCTCTACCTGAGATTCTCCCAACTCGATCTCAAGTTCCACCTTCCTCTTTCCCATGCCTGGTCACAGGCTCTGGCCTTTTTATTATCCAATCAGAGATTATTAGGGGGCATTCTTTACAACACATTGGTCAATACAGTGCCCGTGTTCAGACTGCATCCTGACCTTGAAGCACAGAACTCAGCATCTGAATTCACAGTATACAAGACCAACCCTAATAGGGACTATTGTGTGCAAGGTTTTTCAAATCAATATGAAAGTAATGAGCCTTATTGAGAATGTAGGGTAGATTTAGGGGTGCCCTGAGGCCTGTGCATGTGCTTTACAAATGATAACCCTTTTCTCTTTTTTTCTGTAATGCAATCAGGGTTTGCAGAGCAGCACATTGTCATTTGAACTAGTAGTACTTATACAATGACTTGCTTCAATTCACATTCTTCTTTAATTGGGAAAGTTCAAAACCAAATTATTATTATTTCTTTGAGCTCCCAGTACCAGCATTACATAGGTATGCCATACTCATATCTCTTCTTATAAAATATGCTAAAAATCACCCAAAACTTAATGCAAGAAATTCAGGATGCTTTGAAAAAAGAGGAATTCCGATTCAAAACGGTAGCTTCCCATGTAGTTTTGCATCAAAGGAAAATAAAGAATCAAATAACTTAGAGTCTTACAGAAGAAAGAACACATGTATAGTACTATTAACTGGGCCCCAAATAGGGCCAAAATGGCTGGATGGATCATGGGCCCTAGTACTCTGCTAAATGGAAATAACATTAAAACAATTTCAAATGACTTCTTGCTCTACCCAGAGATTAATATATCTCTCAACCATCATCAGAAAAATATTTTGTGCAGTAGAAAGTGTATAACATGGAGGGAGAACCATGATGGATCAGCAAACAAAGAACAAGAGTCCGGGGCAATGCTCAGCCTAAATGTGCTACCCCATCATCACACACCCTTTCCCCAACACTCAAGAGACCCTGAAGAACCTTTGCTTGGGGTTAACACAGGCTCATGCTTAGCTAGCTTTCTCATACAGCCCAGTACTACTTTCCAAGGGAATTGTGCTCTACACAGTGGACAGGTATCTCCTAAATCAATGAAAATCAAGACCACCTCTCGTGGACATGTCCTCTGGTCATTCTAATATTAACAATTCCTCAAATGAAACTCTCCTCCGTGGTAACTAGGCTCTATTAGACACTGAAGCTGACCAGAACAATCAGCTGCTCACCTTTTTTGACAACAGTTTGTGGATGATCAAAAGAAAAATTACTCTGGAAGGCTTTGCTAAGTATCAAGCATTTGGTTATTGATTATATGTAGTTAATTAGTAATCAATTAAGCAAGTATCAAAAGAAAGGATATCACATCATTCTTTGTCCAAACATGAGAAGAGATCCTGAATCTTCTAAGTCCATTTATGTAGTTCCTCGTAAATTCCACTGTTTCAAACATCTTTATTACATAATTTAAAACTACTTTGCTGCCTGTCAGTTTGCTGTCCGTATTTGATCATGCCCACACCCTCTACCATCATCTGGTGATGCCCGATCACCTGGCCAGTCTTTAAAAATCCTGACATCAGGAATTTCATTGAAATGGGACACAACTGTGTTGAATATCACCAATAGTGTGCTTACAAAGAATGCCTTTTGAACAAGAAGTCATTGAGAGGTCATCCTGAAAGATGGTTAGCTATGATTTTTGGTATCTCTATATTATAGTTCCTCTGTGTGCCAAAGGATATGTAGCTGCAAAACAGAAAGAGAAAACCCTGAGGCAGTTTACCCACACTCAAAAGGCCGTGAGCGAAGCTGCCCTTGGGAGCATCAACACCCAACTGAAAAGTGTAAAACATTCTACTCAGTTAAAAGCAAATTTTGCTTTAAAAAATTCTTATCAGGTGCCAATGTTACAGTATCAATTACCTCATCTTTTATATACCGGATATATATTATTTTACTGCTTTTACGTCATATCAGGGGAGCAAGATTGGCATATGAATAAAGTCATCTAGTGACTTACTGGTGAACACTGAGTCAAACCCAGGCTTCTCTCCTCACAATAAGCTTGTCCTTTGTGTTAGGACAAAGGCTGGTGTTTGTTACTATACCTACATGGCTATAAAGAGTTCAGAAGGGAATTAACTGCAATTATCTGCATAAGTTTGAGGAATTCATGGTCAACTCTCGATGCTTCACTTAATGTCTCTGAAAAATTAAGGCACTGTAAATGGGATCCTTATATCCATTTCTTTTGTAGTGTTCTTGAAATGAAGTAACATATAAGAAAGGATTGTGTGTGGTATAATAATGTACGTCCAATGCTCTGCTTTTATCATATCACTGCCTGAATTCACTGGCTATTAAACATTCTCCATGTGAGAGAAATTCGTGAAGGAGACAGGATAATGATATTCATAGAAGCCCTGCTCTTTGGCAATTGTGAACCTTTTGAAACACCAATTTCTTCTTCTAACATAAGAAAATCCAGGGTATTCAATGTAACAGTATTTTAAAGGACATATAGTGCTTTACATGTGGCAAACTCTTATCAGACAGGAACTTTATAATTCCTTTAAGCAATGTATTTGTTAAAAATTCAAATAATTCTTATTCATTCATGTTGCATTTAAGTTAAAACAACGTGCTAAAATCTCATACCAGCATTATAGAGTACATTAACCAGATTCTTCATCCCTTTCCTTATCCTCACTTGAGCTCAAGAAGCAGTAGCCAATGTCAACAGAATAAAGTGGGCCCAGATGTGTGTTATTCCATTAAGCCATGTGAAAGAAAGTTAGTCCACTCTGGGGTCTGTCTTAATTCATTATCTTCTAAATTAAATGTATTCAGCTTGTGGAACTGCTCTTATTTATTTCCTCTTTGGAATTGATTACTTTCAGTTTTATTCTTGCCAAGAGACTATTTAAAATGTCCATAAATAATTGATCTTTAAGAGCAGACTCACTCTTTAGGTATCCTGTGGAAATCAGTGGTTTCTGCCATCTGAATGAACGTTAAGACTGACTTCCAGAAGCAAGGCATTACTCAAATGGAAAAAGAGCAGAGTTGACAGAACTGAGTCAGACAATACTGAGCTAGCACTTATTGTGGGAGACAGAATAAGATCCTATCCTGTCAAATGTCTATCTTCTCATCTCCACGGCCTATGAATTTATCAAATGACATAGCAAAAGGTGTGTAGAAAATGTGACTATTTCAAGAACACTGATATGGGGACATTGTTCTGAAGTATTGAAATTGACACAAAATTTCAAAAGGTAGTTTTAAAGTGAAGGTAGGCATAATAGTTTGAAGAGGCTGTGAACCAACAGACACAGATGATGTCTGGATGCTGGAAGGAGTTGATTACCCCAAAAAGTAGCCTAGATGACAGCTTGATTTTAGAATTACAAAATGAAAATTCCTGTTGTCATAAGCCACCAAAGTTGTGGAATTCGTTATAGTAGTATAAGGACACTAAGATTAGCCAGTGATTTGTTTCTGAAACAAATTCTGAAATAATTCTGAGAGTGTGCATGTACTGAATATATAAACCCATCTAAATTGGGTATATACTATATCCACGAGACCCAATATGATGGTATTTGGGACCCTTGGCAGGTAAGTAGATTAAGAGGAAAGCAAGAAGGCAGGGCTTGCAGAGTGTGACAAGAATTGACATAAGATAAGAGCGGCTAAGATTCTCTTCACTGTGAGAGAAATACATGAACAAGCAGGCGCATTTATTACTTTTCTGTTGCTCTGATGAAATATGATTAAGATAATTTATAGAAGAAAGAATTTATAAGAGCTTATTGTTGCAGAGGGAGAGTACATAATGGTGGGAGAGGCATAGCAGAAGGCAGCTGGACCAAGAAGTTGAGAGTTCACATCTTCAATCATAAACCTGAAGAAAGAATGAGCTGAAAGGGGGCAAGGCTATAAACTCTCTAAGCCCCTCCCGGGGATGTGCTTCCTCCAACAAGAATTCACTACTCCATAACCTTTCCAAACAGAGCTACCAATCATGGAGTCAGATGTTCAAAAATGTATAATGGCTATTTCTTAAACCAGCAGCACATTGGATCAGGACACAGGGCCCTCACAAGGAACTAAATTTGCCATCACTATGGTCTTGGACTTCCAGCCTCAGGAATGGTGAGAAAAAGGGTGTCTATAGATTATGACAATAGGATGTCTAGCAGCAGACCAAGCTGATTAAGACCCTAAGACCAGTGTCCAGATTATATTTCCAGCTAAATATTTCAGAATGCCAATATCAGCAGAACGTCTTCATACATGATAACTCTTATGACTGTATCAAATTCCTATTCTCTTGTTGGTCTGTGTTTTGTTGAGGAAATGACCACATTATTAGAAGTAACAGAGATGCAAGTTTTCTTATTTTTTCAAAAGTTTGCCTCTCCAGGATGGTCAGAGAATTTTTTTTTTTTTTTTTTTTTTTTTTGCTTTTTCATCATTGTTCTATACAGCAATAGACAGAAACAAACTATGGCTGACTTAAACAAAAAGAACGCAGAATAAAGTAAAACAACTAGAAATTATGAACATTGTTACATAGCTTACAA
This sequence comes from Uromys caudimaculatus, assembly GCA_028551405.1. Lineage (NCBI taxonomy): Eukaryota > Metazoa > Chordata > Mammalia > Rodentia > Muridae > Uromys > Uromys caudimaculatus. Next base: position 59,721,076 of record CM052704.1, read on the forward strand.
AACCATAAGGTAGACTAAAAAGATAGTGAGAGAAGCATAAACTGTATATAAATTTTACTTACCTTAATGAAATTATTATAAAAATAAAGAAATCAGGTCAGTGTGCTGTTTGAATTACAACGGTCTGAAGGAATTATATAAAGGAATTTTTAATCCAGCAACATGTCTGCTCTCTCAAGGGATCACATCCAAAGATCTTCTAGGTCTGTATGATCCAGCTGGAATGTAGACAGACATCCTTAGTATACACCTGTAAGGTAAAGTTGGTGGCCAAGTTTGAAAGTGACAGCTAATTGAGGGACAGACAAAATGACAAATCAGAGAAAGACTTGACAGAATGAGTCAGAGATAAGATATGCCCAGCTCTCAAGGTGATAGACAGGAATGAGAGAGTACGTAGGAGCAGTGAGGGAGAGTAGAGTGGAGTTCAGGTCACAGGAGTTCAGTTCAGTTCAGTTTGGGTCGGCTCAGTTCAGAGTGGCTAAGTCTAGAGCAGTTTAGTTCATGGAGTACAGAGGCACTCTTTCCAAGCAGAGCAATTCAGTCAGAAACCAAGAGAAGCTAATTTGAATCAGTCAGCTTGGGGAGGAGTTTGAACCAAAACAGCTGAGTTGAACTAGTTAGCCAGTGTTCAGAAAGCTAAAAAAAAAGGGTGTGTTTATTCAGTAGTAAGCATCTGAGGCTAAAACATTCTAGGCCTACGTTAGCAGAAGATTAGATTGTATGGAGACTAGAAGTGTCTAGGCCTGGACTCACTCTAAACCATGTATTCATAAAGCTTTGTCACAGGTCTCATCTTATCACTTCATCTGAGAAAATAAAAGCATTATTTACATTTACAGACCTGGGAGTGACATTTATGTGGAGACAGTGATATTTAATAGTTACTTTCTGAATTAGGTTTGAACAAACACCAACTATAAAGTGAAAGGCTAAAAGAAAGGGGGAGGTCATATGTAAGATGTCTTTTCTGGGACAGGGAAATCAGCCTGTGGAGTTGAGGCATGTTTCCAATATGAACTGTGAATGAAAATGTGAACTCTCTCTTGTTCTGTGTGACACTACAGGTTTACTGATTATGTAAATACGTATAAATGCAGAAAAGGCCTATGAGCAACCAATTGCCTTTTCTAGAGCCCAGATCTCTCATTACTCTTCAAGCTTATAGCTCAGCAATTAGCTAAACACGGGTTCCCCAACTTTACCCCAGATTTAGCCCTCTGCTATGGCATTGGGGCATATTTACCTCTTCTATTCTAACCTCAGCATATTGACCTTTGATTACCTTTATCATAACCTACAGAGTCTAGAAGAGAGTAAGCAAGCCAGAAAGCATCTAAGGAGGCTTGATGTGCCATGCTCCACTTAATACACTCATGATCTAAGAAGCACGATATACTGGAATGGTTTCCAGGTAACACACATAGTTATGGAAACCCCAGCAGCCAACCATGCTGCCATCTAGAAGGGCACACATCCTTGGTGAAAGACACTGAAATGAACTCCGTGAATTGAAAATTGATTTTAAAACCTTCTTTAGAATTTGATTTAAAAAGTAGACCTCTGTGATCCACTGAGATTTTTCTTACTAGTTAGATGGTGGTTTTGAGGAATCAGTTGAGTTAAAAGACATACCTCTTCTTGCAATGATTTTCAAGCAAATGGATCAAATATAAGGCAACTATTTATTTTTCTGTCTTCCTCTCACCTGATATCAATAATGAAAAGTTAATGACATTCAATGTATGGAAAACTCTGTGAAATTCTCCTAGTTCCCTAGCTATGCTGTATTAGCTACAGGAAGATTCTTTAGACTGTTTCCAAATCTTACATATGAGAGTCCCTTAAGTGTTTGGCTGCACTCCCATTCTTTATGCCAAATTCCTCCTGAAAAGAAGTTATTCTCAGTTATAGCTAGGTAGGTAAGGCAGCCAGACTATGAGAGTTGGTTGTCTAGAAACAGATTCATTTTTCATTAAGCCTATAGGAAGAGAAGGGGGTAAATTCTTCAATCCTTTCTTAATCCATGTGGAGGCCAATGACACATAACAGCATGGCCACACATGACCGAAAGAAGCATGTTTTGCTTCTGCAAAGAGATGGCAATGTTTTTTCCAAGTGTGTCTTTTCAGGATGCCCTTCTTCCCTCATCTGTAAACAATGTAAGTGTATAATAGGAAGGATACATTTTTCTCCTGGGTGTGTTTCTTCTTTCACTGGAGCCAGTGGACTCTAGACAGTGTGAAGTAAGCATTCTAACTGACAGACACAAACCAGAGAACATATCAATTATTTGCCTGGTTCAACAAAAAAGAACTTCAGCTTCTCTTTATGGAGACTTGAAGGTGTTGCCCCATGAAGATGCTGTCTCCAGTGTCACTTACTATATTCTTAGTACTATATGTACTGTCTTGACCTACTCTGAACAATCCCATAAATCTCATGATAATGTGGAACACTGAAATAGCAGGCAATACAAGGTAGAGAATGATGTCAGACATGAGTAAACTTTCAATAAATATTTATGATGCAGACTGTACAGAGCACCTAATTGGTCCCATTTTTCCCTATCATTTCACAAAGTAATGGTGATCATTTACTTAGTCTGAGATTATAAAATGTGACCAGAATGGAATTAGGATATCTTCAGGATTTAAGAGATGTTAACTCTCTGGTGAACAATGGTCAGTCAAGATTTTCCTCTTGTTGATCAAGATAGTCTGTAGTTGGCAATACACCATGCTTCTCTGGTAAGGATGCTTCTGATCAAGTGGAACGGTCAGTAGAGATCCAATATGAATATATGTGGTGTAGTTTGTTTTACCTCAAAAGGATTCATGATTTGGAGACTTAGGCCTCAGTGAAATGATATGAGAGGTGAAGGTACTCTTAAGAGGTAGGGAGTAATGGACAAGACTTAGGGCTTAGAAGATAGAAGATCTTCTTATTGGGCCTGTATCTGAATCTGAGAAAGAAGTGTAAGGGCTTGGAGAGTTTGCCTTAGTAGGTAAGAGCATTAACTGCTCTTCAAGTTGACCTAGGTTCAATTTTTACCAATGCTATGTTGTGGTTGCTCACAACCATTTATATCTTCAGTCTCAGATGTTCTGACACCCACCTCTGCCCTCCCTGGACATCAGACATGTACATGGCACACAGACATACATGTAAACAAAATACCCCTACCTGCAACACAAATAAACATCTTATAAGGGGCAGTGATGTCTCTGGAGTGACCTCTTGCTCCTACAAGCACTCCAAGCTTGCCATGGGGTCACAGCACAATCAATTTGTATTATTTATTTTTTATTACGTTTTATAAGATATGTTTAGCATTTAAACTGAGCTATATATTTTTCTTCTAGTGTCCATAGTGTGGAAAGGATGTCAATGATGAATAAGAAAGAGCTGAAACATCCTAGAGACTCATTGATTATGACTGAGTGGTGCTAAAAATATAGACAGGAAAGAGCACATTGCGAGATCTTGGATGGGTTCTGATAAACACAGCTCTGTCTTGCACCCTTGTTGCTCAAACGAACTAGCAGAAGTGGGTGCTATGTCTGGTTTCTGCTCATAGTGGATACCTCCAACATAAATGTGTATTTCTATATTGGCCTAAGGGCTCAAATTTTCAATTAGGCAGGATGGATGGGTTCGAAAGTTAATAAAAATGGCCTGGGAACTTGTGAATTATAGGTAGCTATTGTGAATACATACTGCCTGAAAGTCACAGAGCTTGCCTTAGTCACTAGAATTATTACAATATTTATAAAGGTGCAAGATCCGCAACCACTATCACCATATCATCATAGCTTTTAAATGAATTCGTTTCTCTGCTTCTACCATGTGGATTGCCTAACACAGTGTTCTGTCCAGTTTCTATAACAGCGTTTTTTTGCTTTGTTTTGTTTTGTTTTAGTTTTAGTTGATCCTGAAGTTAGCCCATAATTCTTTCTACCATAAAGAAAGGATTGGCAGCATTTCAGAATAAACAAACATCTTAGCAGGAGATTTAGGACTTGGGCACATGCAGGCATTTTCTGCTAAGCAATTTTCTTCAGATTCTGTGAGATTCACTTACAGTTTCTTTTTCTGGCATCATGTGTTCAAAAAAATTTAAAAGCTTGAAAACACTTCTCTCTACAGTCTTTTTATGGAATATCTTAGATTAAGTCTTAAATCTGCCATTTAAATTTTGTCTTGGTTTTAACGGCTATATTTAAGTCTAAGATAGTAACATATCATGAAAGTAACTTGATTTTGATGGCAGCAAATCTAACCTGATAATGGAAGAAGTTTATTTTTGACATTATTACATTTTTCCTTTTACTTAACATTTGGAATTAAAATCTCTCCATTTATGAAGACTTTTCTGTTTTCTTATAGGAACATCAAATCTGAACGAGGAAGTAAAATTTTAGATTAGAAAATATGGGTCATGTGAGTTTGTTACAATAGCTGTGTGTGTGGCTAGGAAACACAAAGATTAATGACATGCACAGTATTTGAAGCGGCTTCAGATCAAAATATTACATGGGTCATATCATAAGTAGAATAAAAGAAACATTTAAAGGGAACATCACCATCAGAAAGCTCGATTCTGACTTTCTAAGAGAAGGAAACTGGTTACAACAAAGATGACAGGAGACTGACTGCTTCCACAGCAAGTGTGAATCCTCTTCATCTCTCTAAAAGACACAAAGACTTTCCAGGATCTGAAAAGTCTCCCAACCAAAGGCGGTATGTTGTGTCATGTACGGCACTGAAAAGCCTGGTTGTAAAGGCTTTGTTGCCATTTTCTGCTTAACAAAGCAAGTTGAAGCTGCAACAACTGTTCACTTGTACACATCTCTGCTGAGGATTTCAGCTTGGAGAGAGATGGCAGTGACTGCCTTTGCACCCTTCACATGTAGTGTGTATTGGCCCCACAATTTAAATCTTTTTGTAACTGTCCAACACACATAAAGGGTGAGTTAACACCAAAATGTGTAAGCAGGTCAAATCAAATCAGTGGAAAGCAGGGAGTTGGAATAGTATAGATCGTGATGGCTCCAACGGCCTACATGTTAAGGGTTTAGTCATTAGCATGGCAGAGTTGGCACGTAGAGAAAACTTTATCAGGGAGGGACTAGTGGAAATCTGTCAGCAACTGAAGGCGTTCCCAAGGGAGTGGTGGAACCCTTCTCCTTTCCTTTCCTATGTTTGTTCCATTTCACTTCCCAGCTATGACATGAACAATTGGTTCTAACATGTTATTCCACCATGATAAGCTGCCTCCCTCACCAGAGGTCTGCTAATCTTAAGATCATCCACCATGGACCAATGCCTTCAGAACTATGAACCAAAGCACCCCATTTCTCTCTACAATTTGATTTTCTGAGGTTTGTGTTACAGTAGTGAGAAGCTGACTAATGCATGATCTATCAAGATACCCCATCTACACATATATAATATTCATATTGTGTTTTCAAGTGTATTCACATAAAACAGTTTGAATAATATGTTGTGTTGATTAAAACCAAAATAAGACTCCATAAAGCTATTTATAGCTAGACTTTAGTGAGACTGTCATGTACAGCCTGCTTTAGACAGCTTCCTAACTGAGCGATCTCTAAGGGCCCATGTCTGTACCCACCAATATCTAGAGCAGACACTCCTGTTTATCCATCTCCTTGATTGTCTAGACCAATATAAGAACATCGTGTTCAGAGTTATGCCTTCAAACCCGAGGTCTGGGATGGAGCAGGCAATAGAAGGATTCAGAAAAAAGACAAGTGGCAATGAAGTCTTCTGCTCCTAACAATGAATGAAAAGTTTTAAAGTTTTGAGGTTTATATATAATACCAGTGTTAGCTCCAGTTTCTGTTCTTGCTCTGTGTGTGTGTGTGTGTGTGTGTGTGTGTGCGCGTGTGTGTGTGCGTGTGCGTGTGCGTGCGCATGCACACGTTGTGTCTATCTGCTGGAGTTGGTCTCTATAGATTCTATCTCCTCTTTGTTGCATATTTCGGCTAAAGTCATCCTTGTTGGGTTCTGGAAGCCTCTCCATTCCCTGGCATCTGGGACTTTCTGGTGGCTACCCCTAGTTCCTCATTCCCCACTGCTACATATTTCTATTCGATTTACTGACCCTCTGTTCTTCTCTCCTGTCCCTTCCAGTACTTGATCCTGCCTCTTTTGTCCTCCCTCTCCTCTCTCTTTCCAAGGTCCCTCAGTCCCTCTACCTCCTGTGATTATTTTGTTCCTCCTTCTATGTAGGACTGAAGCATCCACACTTTGGTCTTCCTTCTTATTAAGCTCCATATGGTTTGTGGGTTGTATTGTAGGTATTCTGATCTAATATTCACATATCAGTGAGTACATACCATGTGTGTTCTTTTGTATCTGGGTTACCACACTCAGGATGATATTTTCTACTTCCATCCATTTGCCTGCAAATTTCATGAAGTCATTGTTTTTAATACCTGAGTAGTGCTCCATTGTATAAATGTACCACATTTTCTGTGTTCATTCTTCTTTTGATAGACATGGGGGCTGTTTCCAGCTTCTGGCTATTATAAATAAGGGTGCTATAAACACAGTGGAGCATGTGTCCTTGTTATATGTCAGAGCATACTTTGGGTATATGCCCAGGAGTGGTAAAGCTGGGTCTTCAGGTAGAACTATTTCTAATTTTCTGAGGAACTGCCAGATTGATTTCCAAAGTGGTTGTACCAGCTTGCAGTCCCACCAACAATGGAGGAGTGTTCCTCTTTCTCTACATCCTCACAGCATCTGCTGTCACCTAAGGTTTTGATCTTAGCCATTCTGATTAATGTAGGTGGAATCTCAGGGTCCCTTCCAGTTTACCCAGGAGCAGAGCCTGTGTTCTGGATCCCTACCCACCCAACCCACATGCGGAGACAGTTTGATCCTCAGGGGTTCTGACATCCAGGATTACAGGTGAGGCCCCAACCTCTGCCCCAATACTTGGTCTAACTGGGACCCTCCAGGACCCAGGGCACGGAGGAACCCCCTCCCAGCCAGAGGGTTCCTTCTGGTTTGCACCTGCACCAGGGAGCTGAGGCTGTGCTCTGGCCTCCCCCAACCCTCCCACACCCAGAGGTAGCTTACAGGAGTTCTGACACACCCTGGATCTGCTTTTCATTTTCTGTAGTTAACAGATGCTCATAAGCAGGTCTAGAGAACTGATGACAGATAGTTGTCACAGGAAAATAAGTTTTGATAATGCTTTTATTTAGATAAAATGACAAAATAATAGAAAAGTTATAGGAACCGTACATGGAGCTCCATACTTCTTTTACTTGAATTAGAGGCAGTTCCTCCATTTGCCCCAGGTAGGTACACAGGTGACACAGGTGAGTGTGATCACACATAATGTGCACAGGAGAGATAATGCAGTTGCCTCATGCTGCTTGGGATGGAATTGAGGACTGCCTAAATGCTAGGCAGTTACTTTGCCACTGAACTCTAGCTCCATCCCTAAAAGACAGTGGGGAATTAATTCTAATCAGTGTGCAAGCACTGAATCAGATTATTCTAATGCAGCAACGACCTAACTGCACAGCCTAAGAGGATGGCATCCTGTTTTACGTTTTCTAATTGTCTGTGATTCCTTTTAGTTCCCCTGTATTGAATTTTAGTTCCAGAAAGAGAGGGTATTTACCTCTTTCCCTTCTTAATAGATATTCATTGAACTTCACATCATTGTGACATCATAAATACACTTTTGCAAGGTCTGTGACACTCTCCAACATCGGTGTGACTGCTTAATGAGACACTACCAGCCTTTAAAGAAATCCACTGGAATGGTTTAGTCGTACCCCTTGGAAACTAGAGCTAGGCAAAAGATGACTGTTATTCTGGATGCCTGGAGACTAATGGAGGTAGAAAAGAACTTTTAAACTGAGTTTCTTTTCAAATACACACATAGGAAAGTCAGCATGTCTACAGTTTCGCTAATACTGATTCAAAAACTCAACTGTGTCAATCTCTCTTGGCTTTGAAGTTAGTCTTGTTTCAAAGCCATATCCTTTTACTGAATTAACACTGGAGAGAATAAACTGTCACCATTAGCAATAAAATCGAAGCTCCATGGTGAGGAAGTTATTCAGTAACAGATCTCCACAGTTTTGAGATCTCCACAAGGAAACCACGGTGATGTTTTCTTCCTTGATACTAGTGGTTTCTGTAGAAAATGTTAGGATATTTTAACTAGAACAAAACTTCACAGGTGTACACTGAGTAATACAAAATTTGATTCTTAACACATACACTAAAATGGTCGGTAGAAATACTTAAGAAGCTATCAAAAAAGATAAAAGGAATTCTCATTTTCTACTACTGACTTAAAACTTTGCCCCTTGGATTTGATGGCTCAACATGGCAGTAGAGGATCATTTAAACATGTATGTTTGTGAACACTTTGCCACTGTCCTCTACAGTAGGTTCTCTGTGTGCAGATGTTAATTCTATGCCTTAGTTAAATTGGAATATTATTGCATTTTAACTAGGACTATAAGTCTTTGTACTCTGAAGGTTTCACTATTAGTAAATTTTACATGGATTAGTAGGAAGTACATTGTTACCATTAATTAAAATGTTTTATCACATACAGCATCAAAATGAAAGTATTTGTTGTATTATATATTGTGCTATAGATAATATTTTTAATGACAAAACATGAAATTACTCTTTGATACTCACAGAACTATCTTGCATCACATTTTATCTAATGTCTGCTTATTTTCTTAAAAAAAATAACAAAAGGAAAGAAAAACACATATAGAGGCACAGAGATGAAGCTAGGAAGGTGAGGTTGGCCTATTGTGTAACATATGCCACGATCAAATAAGGAAATCTAATTGAAAATAGAGTCTGGAGGCTGGAAGCTCTTGCAGAATTAAACACTGTCATTTCTATTCAGATATTTTACAGGCAACACTAACACACACACTTTAATAACCACAGCTTGCACTGGCCACAGGCTGCAGGTGAATCCATTACTTCAACATTTAAACTTGACTACAATTGCCTGGAATATGTACAATGTGTGGATTTTGAGTTCAGCTAGTGACTGTTCTAGAACAAAATTATGTCCCCAAAAGTCACAAGTCACTTTTGAGGTTTGTTTCTTAAATAGAAGAAGGATGAAGTGCTGAAGTGAACACTTTTTCTTTTTCCATCTTAAATGGGAGACAGAGGAAACCTGTGTTTGGCCTCTGCAATTTTAACACTGCTTTTTATCTTCTGTAATCCTAAAGAAATTTCAGAGGCTCTGCACACCCTCAAAGGCATCAAACATAGAAGCGTGTGGCTCACTAATCTACCCCTGACGCTTTGCCTAAGAAGTTGGCATTTCCATCTTCAGCATCTTTCTGCTTGGACCATGGTTTAGTATTAGGTCCTTGATGTTGATAAGCATCCAGAAAGTGGCAGATTCCAGGTATGTCACTAGGGAAGTTTGGTGGAAGCTCCTCCCTGGATCTCGGGGTAAACACAAAGCCAGGACAGTCTTTGAGTAATCTGAAAAAAATTAAATAAAATGAAAACTTAATGCTGGCAAAAACAGTTGGCAATTCAGGACAAGAAGACAACAGAAATAAGTGAATATTAATACGTGTCATATTAGGTATGACTGCCTAACGGATTCCCGTAAGTCAATAGTCTCACGAAAGAAATGCTGCAATGAATCAAATTCATGGAAAATTCTACTTATACATTTGACTCAAATTAAAAGACAGATTGATTATATGATAATTGGGGATGATGTGATTTATATAATAGTGGATTTCCTAAACACAAAATTACCTAAAGTTTGAATAATAACAAACACATATCATTTTAATGCAATTGAGAAGCATTTCCTAAGTTAAAAATAATGTTATTGCCCATTCATTCATTCATTCAATAAATACAACTGTGAAGAAATCCTGGACAAGAAATCATGAAAAAAAAGGTAAAATGATAAAAATGATTTGAAAATTACTTTTTGAAATATTAATGGATGTTTAAAATAAATTCCACAAAGGCAGGACTTAAATGTGTCTTTTGGTGGTAGGAGCTTATTTGAGACCATGCCTCATGCATCCCACTTTGGCTTCCAACTCACTATGAACCTAAGGATGACTTTGCACTTCTGGACCCCCTAGCCCCCTCTTCTAAGCCCTAGGATTACAGGCATGCACAGCCACTCTGGTTTTATGCAGTGCTATGGATTCCCCCCAGGGATTCAAGCATGCGGAGTAAGCATACTGTCAGTGGAGGCAATTCTCCAGCCTTCCAGTGAGCTTCCATCGCTCATGTGGCCATCTACTCTTTGGTGTGTGTTTGGCTAAAGGGACTTAAATATAAAGGAACAGCAAGACTTGGCAATAAGCAAGCTTTTATATTTTCAAGAGACTAGATATTATGATACTCTTGTGATCTGTGTGAATCTAGAATCGTTTCTGTTACTTGGGGGTTTCCATGAAAGGATTTTTATTTTTTTAATAAGACAAAATGTGTGGAATAAATAAAAGACTATGGACACGAAATGGCTGCTAATTTTCTGGTTAAATGAGGTTAAGTGTACCACAACACAGGAAGTTGTGGGCTCAGGATGCCGGCTGCACATTTTTAAAGAAGTAGAAAGAGAGGTCTGCTTTCCTTGCTGTTGTTGTTTCATTTTGTTTCTGGTTTTGTTTTCTTTTCTGTTTGTTTTTGTTTTACTGCTCTACTGGAGATGAATCTAAGGACTCATGGATGCTGGGGCAGCCCTTTAGCACTGAGCGATGTCTCCAGTTCTACTTTAACATTTAAAAAAGATTTATTTATTTATTCATCTTTTATGTGTGTGAGTGTTTTGTCTGCATGTACACTGCACTGTGTATGTGCCTGGTGTCTACAGAGGCCAGGAGAAGGTACTGGAACATCTGGAACTGGAATTTTAAAAGGTTATAAGCTAAGTGTGTGGGTGCTAAGTACTAAAACCGAGTCCTCTGGAAGAGCAGCAACTGCTCCTAACTGCTGAGCCATCTCTTCAGACTCTGCCACCCCCCCCCCTACATTTTCATAAATTTCCACATGTCATAAATTTCCCAGGCTAGCTTTGAACTCACTGTATCCAGCCTTTAACTTGATCTTGTCCTGCCTCAGCCTCCCAAGTAACTGGAACTTCAGGCCTGTGCCACCACACACACTAAGAGATCCTCTTGATCCTAGATGAAGTTTAGTTCCTGTGTTTGATGATCTGACAGTTTTGTCTGCTGAGCCTTCCTTTTGTTCCTACTGTTCTGAAACGGGTTTTATGCCTTATCCTTGGTTTCAGGGGGTGACCCCCGAACCCTTGGAAATTTCCTGAATTACAGAGTTATTGTTATTTTCTATGAGCCCTTTGGATGTCACTTCAGTTTATGTTAATGAAGTGACTCAGAATGAGATCAGGATTCCAAAAATATTGACCAGGTTAGGAGTAGGCTGGGCCAGGAGACAAGAAATTGAGTTTCATTAACCCAGAGCCAGCAAGCCAGTCCATCCTCCCTCCATAAGGGAAGCAGGGAATGAAGGCATCAACTCTTACCAGAGCTTCCTGGTTATGACCTCACTGCTGTGGCAAGAGCCAGTAACAAGTCCAGATTACATGGGGGGAGAGCACACAGGGGCTCTGCATTTGGAGCTCAGCCAGGCCTCACCACTTAAGCCCTTTCACTTGGCTGGTCCTGATTTGTATTCTTTACAAGTAAGGTGTCCTGGATTGCTCAGGTAATACTTACCTGAATCTGCTTTCATTCCAGAAGACCAACTTGAAAGAATCAAGGAGAACCTTATATTTGTAGTTAGCTGGCCAAAAGTGTTGTAGCCCAAGAACCCCTGAAGTTTGGCTGGTGTCTGATCCTAATCAGATTTGTTAAACACGACCCCTATAAAATGCTATAATTAGGTTAACTCTGGGTAGCTTCGGCTAGAATTGAACCAAAGGACCTCAACTGGTGCCAGAATACCCACTGGTAGACTAAGAAGATTAACACACATTCTGAATAAAAGGTTGTGGAAGAAAATGCAATGTCTGTTAAGAATTAATGTCACAATTGGCCCCCGAGGATAGTGACAGCCTTAAAGCGTGTTAAAGTAGTAATGCTAAAGATGTTCAGTTCATTTGCCAGGAAGATCTCCAAGCAAGAAAACGGAGTTGGAGGACAGACCAAGATGACAAGTGTGTCAAGTGAGAAACATGCATTTCAGGTCCTTGCTGCAATCAGTACCTGTATGTGGTGGGGCTGACATTGATTTTCCGAGGCACACTGCAGGACTCAAATTTGTTAGCCAGAGTGACGTTGTTTCCAAACAGGCAATACCGCGGCATCTTCACGCCGACAACTCCAGCAAACACTGACCCAGAATGTAGTCCAATTCGCATCTGAAGGCAAAACAACAATGTCCCAGGTCACTGCAAAGTCACCTCCTACCTGACAGTATTGCTTGAGTGTCACCACTAGATGTTTCTAATCAGTAACTAATTTCCACAGCACCCCTCAGTTCCTTGAAAGCTCCAGTGAGTCACCGCTGTTTATGCAAGGCCACATTAGGAGAGGAGAGTCAGTGGTCACACCTTCTTACTCTGCTCCACCAGGTGTTCAGCTGTACCCCGCCTGTCTTTAACATCTGGAATAAATGTGTTCTCAGGCTTCTCAGGATGGCTGCAGCAGAATAACAAAGAACCGGTGGGCTGCTCCCAGGAACCTGTTTTGTCCTTTACATAAAAGAAAGGTGTCGTTTCTAGATTCTAGAAGGAAATTCTTGCAACAAAGACAAAGAAGGGCACATCTGTGCCTCCAGATACTCAGAAGGCTATACTCAGAAGGCTAAAGGGGAGTATCTATTGAACTGTGGAGTTTGAGGTCAGCTTCGGCAAGGCAGACAGATCCAATTCTAAGATAAAATGGATATCTAAAAACCATTTTGTTCTAAAGTAACTTTATGCCAAACACTAGTCCTTTATTAAATGACCAGGACCTGGGAAACAGGAATTTAGTATTGAAGTGAAAATGACAGAGAACAAAGAAAATCAGAGTGTCTGGGGCCCAGATCCCTGTATTTACAATCTAGACAGTCTAGACATGGGGACCTAAAACTCAGACTTACACATAATAAAACATAGGCAATGCCTAAACAAAGCACACAGTCTGGGATGGAATTTAGAAATTATGAATGGTCAGAGGAGCCTTCAAATGAAATATTTTCTCCTTATTTTGAGCTATACGCTGGTTATATACCAGAGGATGGTCTTGAACGTCTGATTCTCCTGACGCCACCTCCAAATGTTGAAATTTACATGAAATGGTTTTAAATGAGCTATCCTAAAAGATCCAGTTCCTTGATGAAGTGAGAGGATGGTCACATTTTTTAACTGACTGTTACAACATCCGTGTTAACTGATGGTAAGGATGCTATGTAATGCGCATTATTTCCAGATTCGATGTCCATCTGGCCATTTGAAAAGCTTTATTAGCTACATGTCCTTTAAAATAGTAGGCAAAAACTCAGTTATCTGAGGTACTGCTTGTAATTAAAGGATTCTGTTTTTAATTTTAAAAATGTATTTATTATCCCGACGTGGGGGCTCATGCCCTTAATCCCAACACTCCAGAGGCAGAGGCAGGTAGATCAATGTGTTTTGATCTACATAGTAAAAGTAGTAGTAGTAGTGAGGGAAATGTCACAGCAAGTCCTGGTGGTCAGAGAACAGCTCTGGAGAGTGGGCTCTCCTACCTCTGAGTGCTGAGGATAGCACTCACCAGGCTTGTTGAGCCATATTTCCAGCCCGAGATTCTCTTACTTTTACAATTAACTTCAGGCATTTGCTGGAAATGAGCAAGAGTCATTCAAGATGTCATACCCAAAATCCAAATTTGAAAACAACACACTAGGTGAAGCATCCTGCTGAAGACCTGCTTTCCCTCTGGTTATTTCCTCAAACACAGGAGCGGGTGAGCCTTACAACCAGAATTCTACTCTAAGAAGCAAACTTAGATGTCTACTGCATCTAGGTTTTCGTCTTTAGGAGAATATGGATTTACACACCTAACAATTGCAATATTAAATTGGCCATAAAGACAACCTTAGCACCACTGTATTAAGGAGGTTTTGCTCTCTTGGACATACTCCCTGAAACCAGTTTCTCTATGTATATTAATGTTCTGGTTGTTTTAAGTGATAACTTTACGGTAGCATTTTATTATTTTATTTCATAAGTAGTGTGTAAGTCTATGCCCTCACAGATAAAGGCAAGCCCACGTGTTTCTCCCACACAGCTCTCCCTCTCTCCCCTTTTCTACCTCTGACTCTCACATTGGCCTAAAATTCAAGAAGAAAAGTTCATCCATAACATAAGATGAGCTACATGTCTGAATGGACTTCTTTATATAGGGAAAAGACAGTGAAATAGTAAAAGGTGAAGAGAATTCCATCCCTCAGCAGCTCTTGAAAGGGACCTTCTAGGGAAGCCCTCTATTTAAGGGCCCTTTTGGAATTGCTCATTTCTCTGCCTAGCCTCTGGCGTTAGTCAAGGAAGGTGCCTAATGCGGGTTCCACTCTTTTCCTGCCTCCTATTGGCTCTCACTGGGAAGTCCATCCACAGTTGTCCACCCACAGTCTACTCGGTTCTCAGAGACTGAGTGGCTGAGAATGAATGAGGACCGCAGTAAGGAGGTGGGAGTTCATGACTGATACACATGGAACTGTACCAGAGCACAGCACAGAGTTAGAAAGAAAAACAAACAAAAGAAAAACAAAACAAACAAAAAAACCTACCAGAGAAATAGTTTTTACTTTTTTCACGAGGAAACCAAATAAAAATTAAGGGATGTCTGATTGCTGAAACCAAGACTTCAAATCTAGACGCCCAAGGAACTTGGCCAGTCTTCAAACTGTTGTCTCTCAATGAGGCAATGTCTGAATCACAATATACAGCCTTCCCTACACACTCATCTTTCCCTGTGCGCTAAAAGCACTCCCCACTCACCCCTGTATTGTTCTCTGTGAGTGTCTAAACCCATCAAGCGCTTCCAGGACAGCAGTGAATAGACAATGAAAGACCTATTTTCTGTCTCACTTACAGGTCACCAAGGCTAACCCATTATTACCCAGGTAATTACCTTTAAGGCTAACTATAAATAATTCTCCTAGCTGCAAAACTAAGAAAAAATACATTGAGACAACTAACAAAAACCCTGCCATTAATCTCCTGATATGGATTGGACATCTAAAATAATTTATGTGGTAATCATTCACCTTATTGATGATAGTCTAAATAGTTTTAATGTCTACTGTGATGTTATGAAATCTCTTACCAAATATTTAAGAAGAACCTCATGTTTCTTCTCTAAAAATGCAACTGTAGAAGCTAAATCTCTTGCTGTGAGATGCTGTCAAGCCTTTAAAACACAGTTGCAAACTATTCTACACTCATCTTCAGATTTGGGGTGTGGGACCCCTCCTATGTGCAGACATGTGATTGATCTGAACAATAGAATAAATGGGAACTGCTCTGCGTGCTGTGAAAGCTTAAGTCACAAAAGGCCATGCAGCATCTACTAGTCATTCACTGGGATGCTAGCCACCATGGGAAGAGTATGACTACTCTCATCCACCATGTTGGAACATGTAGCATGTGAGTAGACAATAGCAGGTGATTCCAGGCTTTCTACTATCCTACCCAACAGGCAGGTAAAGCTGCTATTTTGAAATGGATCTGCCTGTTTATGCAGTACGATCCCAACTTTTCCATATACCCTCATCTTCTTGGTCGACTTAGAAGCCTTCTAACGTATTTAAACTCATGACGCACAAAATCAGTACACAATGAGTGGCTGTGGATTTCTACTAGCAAATGTTGGGAAGTGTGTGACACAGCAATATATGAACGAGCTAGCAGCTGAATTTGAAAATGTTGTAAAGACTTAGACACACGCCTTTCTCTAAGGTTACAGAAGGCGAAAGCTAAACCTGTGTTTACTATAGCTTTCTTTTTATTTATTTATTTTTTGTCATTATTAAAACTGGATATTGGAAAGTTGAGTGTATAGAATTCTATATTATTTTAAGGACTCATTGCTGAAAAGTAATCAAGTGAAAAGTGTTCTGTAAGATTAAGTAGTAAATTTACTATAAGACAACTCCTATAATCCATAAAACTCTATTAAATCAATACCGCACATGCCTGAGGTATTGCTTACAATGTCACATGCCTAGAGAGTACTGTTGGTTCCAAGACAATATTTTTCAGTTTATAATTTTTTTATTAAAACCTCATTGTAAGGAACCTGCAAATAAAAAATACAAGGCAATGAAATTAACCATACCCAATCTGTACATTTCCGTGAACCTCTATAGAATTGGAATAGCCAATCCATAGTCAGTATCTTTAGGGGATATCATCTGCTACTGCTGAAAATAAATTATCTGGCACTTTCTAGATCCATTAATTTGGGTGAATGCTATACACAGGCATGGGCTTTGGATGAATAGCTTCCCATGGAGACTGTCCCTTGTGTTTCCAAATATGAGTACTTTTGAGGGAGCTTTGTGACGTTCTATGACATGCTTAGTAAAGTGCCCATTTACTAGTCTCACATCCTGCAACAGTGGTGATACAGAATTTCCATCTTGCTGGTTCAATTTACAGCAACCAGTATAAGAAGCAGCTTTCTGCATGTGATGGTTTTCTACCATAGCTACAATGATATAGCTCTGGCATATGCTTCTAAGCCATAAGTAAAACAGTGGTCTGCTGTAGATCTTTAGGAGCTGTTTTGAAAACCCAACATGCAAATGGCATTTTCATACATTTAAAATATCTTATAAGGCTATGTAACAGCCTATGGTGAATTTTTCCCACCTAAACAAGTTGAGAAGACATTTCTTTTAAAACAAAACTCTAGTCAATGTACCAGACTTTTGACAACCAGCTAATATGCAACTAGTCGTTGTCTTACCTTGATAGGTTCTCCATGGGGAGACATGACCTCGTTGGAGAGTTCCATCATCTTCAGGGCCATCAGTGCTATCTGGACAGCATGAGTGTCACTCTCTCTGTGCAATCCCCCTGCCACACAATATGCATCTCCAATCGTCTCCACCTAGATATAATATAATTTGTCCCTTATAAATAAAAGCTTAGAAGAAGACAGCACAACAGAGTCATACAATAGAAACTGGAGTTCTCAGGACCCATGGAGAAGCTGGGTAAGTCAGAGTGTCAGAACTTTTCACTACCTTAGGGTACCGAACTGAAAGACATCACAGCCTGTGAACACACTATCAGATGATCAGATTGTATCTGTTGTAGACTTACTACTAACCACTTGTTCTTTTCTTAAAACCAAAAAGAAAAAAAAACCCAAAAACAACAACAAAAACTATATAAAATGGCTTTTATATAAACAAATGGATTTGTTCAAGTTTTTTAGATTTTACTTTTATTCATGATTTCATATTTATTTATGTGTATGCGTGTTTGTAACTCATGTATGTGTGGGTGCCTATAGGTGCCCGAGGGCATTGGGTTCCTTGGATCTTGAGTTACAAGCAGTGGTGAGATGCCCAATGTAGTTGCTTAGAACTGAACTCATGTCCTCTGGAAAAACAGGAAGTGTTCCTAATAGCAGAGACCCTTCACCTGCCCATAGTTTGCATTTCTAGTAAGTTTTGATAGTAGGATCAATTTCCGATCACATATTCATACAGAATGAATTTCCCATTTGTACAAAACTGCTTTTCGTATGAGTTCACTGTCCCAACAATGTCATATGAATGCGATAAAAAAGTATGATGTAAAACTAAGACACTACTAGCAAAAAAAGCAAGAGAGATAAGGCTTTTCTGCAGGATTTCTGGGAATTTGGGCAATTATTAAGGGCGTACATGAATATTAATCACAAAGGATGGCTAGAAGCCAAATTGTCAGCTGGGGAACAAATGCAACAGTACTCTCAAATATATTCAAAAAGTAGCTGTTATGTAAATTCTAACTATGCTTACTGTCATCTTTATTGTTAATTCCATAAGCAACTTTGTATCTGTGAGTGGCTAGTGAGAGCTATTTATCAACTTAAATACATACATAATTCTTGTAATTCAAGTAGTTTAACTTCTCCTGCCCTTACAATATGCTATCCTCATCTAATGTCCATTATGAATGATAAAAGGAAAAAGAAGACAAAGGGAAGGGGGACAAACATTATGGTAATTTCAGATAGTTTCCATTATTGATGGACCAGCTACAGTCCTTAGGAGCTCTCCAGACTTGCTCTTAACTTGATTCTGCTAAGGTATGACTCTAGCTTCTCATTGTGCCTCTTGCTCATGTCACTGAAGTTCTGTTATCATTCAAACACACTAAACTCTTCCTCTGCCTAGAACAAACAGCAGATACATGTTTGCTTATCACTCATGTCCTTAAAGCATCACGTTATTAGAAGTGTCTGTTTTAAGCCTTGTGTAGTGCTATGATCTTTTAGCATCTGTAATTCTTCTACTCCGTAATCCTCTTTGTTTCTTCCCAAACATTCATTAACTGGAATGCTATATACAGCTGTACATTCTTCCCCACCACACTAGGATGTAAAGGCTCCGAGTATGTCCATTGGGTTCCCTGCGCCATGTCACCTGAACTCAGTAATGCACAAATAAGCAACAACACCTTGCTTTTCCTCAGCAATGGTTTCATAAGAAACAGTCATTCTAATGTAAAATGTATCATAGTATTTCAACAAAACATTTCAGAGGAATACGTCTTCCTATTTGTACTGCAGATTAGGTGCCTATTCCCTCCGCTGCTGTCATATTTTATGTCTACTTGAGTATCGTGCACACATCTTTTAAAGACTCTACCCAGGCAAAAATGCCAGCAAGGAGGAAAAGAGGAAAGAATGAAGTTTTAGCCCTAGCTGGGGAGAAACTTTTGGTATTTGAGTACTGTTGGAAGAGGGAACGTTAGTTTTCACTAATAATGTGACACACTTGATGTACTGTGCAGACTCTATGGGAGGCTCTGTGTCTAGAAGCAGTTGGCCAACCCAGACTCAACTTGGTGGGTTTTAACAAAGAGACAAAGGACATGAAGTTGGGGAAGTAGAAAGGAGGGAGAGGTTGAAGGAGGGAAATGCATATGATCAAAATACAATGTGTGAAACTCTGGAAGAATTCTTTAAAATGCTTGCAGAAAAAGACCCTTCTCGTTTATCATAAGCTATTTCCAGCTATTTTTATGCAGATTTGGAAATGAGGAGACAGTGGAAATGAGGGCTGGGAAACTGTGATTGGTGGTGAGATCTGGCTCCATCTACAGTCAGTTAGGAAGCAGCTCTCTGAACAGGCTCCTTCTGGGAGGGGATACAGCTCAGGAGTCCTTGATAGAACTGGTGCAACTAAAAGCAGGGAGTGATAAGTACTTCTTTGTCACTCACACAGCTGTCTGTGTGATGGAAAAAGACTTGCTTCTTTCTGTTCTAAGAGAGCAGTCATTCTCCGTGGAGAACATAGCTAGAAATCAATAGTACATTCCACAAGAGACCATCAAATGTAACTGAACTGTTGCCAATTATTCTATCTGTAATTACACAAGGGCCTCTTCCTCACCCTCCCTCAAGAGAAAATCAGAACTCCCTCAGATTTCCTGTAAGAAATTTCACAGGGCCAGGGCTTCTAGCATTGCCACAGAAATAAGGCAGGGTCTGCCTATTCCCATAAACAATATATGCTTCTTCCCAACAGTTAATATCCTTTATGCTGGACTGAACTCTGGAGTAACCAACCGCTGTGTCAAGCTAAACAGATGATTTCAGTCAGAGGGAGATGAATGCTTTATTCTTACCGCTACTGTCTAAAATGAGTTAAGCAGTGTAAGCCAGTAAAACCTTTATATTGTATAGAACTGGGAGAATTTGAAATTTCCATTGTTTTCCTTTTATAATATCTTTTTAAAAGAAATAACATATTTAGGATCCAGGACACACTTGTCTTTTCAGATCCTCAGTGTCTAGACAGACACCTAGGTGTTCCCCTGACACCCCTTAAAGAATCCAGGGTCCTGAGCCACAACACCTAGCATTTGCAAAATCTCTACAACAGTTCTGCTTTCAAAAGTTATGAGACACGATACATTATTCATGGTTCTGGAGGGAACTATTGATTTTGCTCTTTTACTATTGGGAAATCACTTGCTCTGTTGACAAAGTAAGAAAAGGAGAAGACAGAATCTGAAGGTGGGGCTCTTTGAGTGTATCTGCCTTTGATGAAGATGATTAAATGTCTTAAATAGCTGAATTTGATTTCCTGCTAACTGCCTATGAAAAGTATCAAGTAAACTGTGAGTTGAATTAATCTATTTTGGGACCGTTTGTATAAACCTTTTGTATCTTTAAAACTAAAGAAACAAAGGATAAAGTTCCGCTCTGTGAATCATACCTTTAATTAGTTCTTGTTTATCTCAGTTTCCACAGTTAAGTGGCTGGTCCGTGGATGTCTAATCTCTACCATTTCACTATAAAAACCATCCATTCACCCTAATCTTGCTTCATTCTATGCTCATTTTTAGAAGACAATGTGGCAGACCTCTCTGGGAACAATTAGTTCTTACAGAGCTATTTCCGGCTGGAGAACACCCACATAATTAATGCACAATGTCTGACCCCAGATATAGCCTGTGTGACCCAAATGCAGAGAGCTATTCATCAGCACCGGAGTTCACTTGGGTGCTGGGCCTTTCCAAGGTGACTTCCGCCTGCTAAACTATTCTTGTTTCACCTCCCCTACCTTGTAGACATCCAGTTCTCCACACTGCTGGTCAAAGCGAGTGTAGAGAGCGTTGAGCATCGTGATGACCTGCAGAGGGGAACACTGAGAGCAGATGGCAGTGAACCCTACGATATCTGAGAAGAGCATGGTGACCTCGCTGAATTTCTTGGCTTTCACAATTTGTCCTTGCCACAGCTGCTGAGCAACCTCAGAGGGAAAGATAGAGCACAGCAGATCCACAGTCTTCTTCTTCTCCTCCTCTAGGGCTTGGTGGGCATGCTCTAGGGTTGCCTTCAGCTTCCCCAACCTCTTCTTGAGGCTATCTTGAGCCCGTGCCTGTTCCCCTATCAAGACAACATCCCTCAGGGCGTTATGAATTGGGATGTCAGACAGATAGAGCCCCCGTCCTGTGAAATCTTCCAATCTGTCCACACATGGTGACCCTAAGAACAAGATGGCATTGGATTCAACTATGTAGATCATTTGACCTTTGAGATCCATAACCTGCAAAGGAAAGGAGAACCAGTCACAGCGGGTTAGTCAAATTCCCCAATCCTTTCTGAAGCCAGAGAGGTAGTGGGTACTAGGCTAATCTTTTTGCATCTGACATTAGAAGTGGATACTGAGATAATGTATTTTGGTTTCCAACTAGCTATAGAAGAATAGACTTTTAAATCACTTCCAGTTTGGTCTCAGTACTGAAATTTATGCTGACATTTGAAGAATATACTAGGATATACTGCACAGAAATTATGAGCTGTTCTGAGAATGGAGAAACGTGCTTTGCTCTAAGGCCCCATGAAGCAGCACACAGGTGCTGTTGCTGCCAGCTTCTCCTGGTCTCAGTTAGTTAACCTGCAGTTCCCACCTCATGTGGTGCTTATAAAAACCCAGTTTGCATTCAGCCTGCCCTTCTCCACCGTTCTTTCTCTCTTTGCTCACTATGGTTTCTTCCTCCCTTTTTTGGTCTTCTATTTTAGCAAGCTTCTCTTCCCCCATGAGTTACTTGTTCCATCTGGCAAGCACAGGAATTAAAATGTCTCCAAATATATATCCAAACTTTTCTTTTCTTTCTTTTTTGTCTTTCTCTACACAGATAGGGAAACTCATTTTGGATGTGCTATTTCTCCAGGGATTTTACCCTAAGATAGCTGGGTCTTATAGAAGAGACCATGTCTGTGTTTGAAGTTTGCCTTCAGCTTTTGACAAAGGCTGTTTTCAAAGTGTAAGGAAAAATATAAACCAACGTACAGACACAAATGTATCCAGAGGGCCTTGCAAGGGGTAATGCTTAAAGAAAAGGTCTTGGACCACACAATTCACCTATACACAATATATGGAGAAGTATACATGCATGTGTTTATGGTATATCAGAGCCCAAGCAATCCAAGTGTTCAGCAGTGGGAGACTGAACAAATAAAATCAAGTATAACTACTCAGTGCACGTGTTCATCATGAGAGACTACACAAATAAAACCGAGCATAAACACTCAGTGCAATAAGCTACAGCCTCCAAACCACTGAGATAGACCAATGTCCAACAGCAGGGATGGATGACCAAATTCTGTCCTTCAGTGACAAAAGTAGCTGTAGGGATTTGATTCTGTTGCTGTAAACATGTGCGCATATACACATACATACCACTTCTCTTGTATTTTGCTATAGTGCATGTAATTTAAAAATAACTAAATATGCTTTTTGGTTAAAAAAAATAACAATACAGTTGTTTTCATTTTGAGGAATAGTCCGTGCACCTGGAGGGTTATCTTCCTAAGATCACTACTTATCTATGTATACGCATGGCCTCATCACCACGAAGTTAGTAAACTTTCATTCCTGAGATTAAATAATTGTCAACACTCTTTACTGCGAAAGCATGTCCTTTCTGCCACACATATTCCGTAGCAATTCATCAAGTTAGTCTTCCATGTATTTATATATTGATTAAAATTCATTTATCCACTTCTTACAGCACGCAGCTTTGTTCTTACAAAACAATTCCTTTTATTACCCAAAGCCAGTGACCCATTTGATAATAATCAAAAGCAGATTTTCATACGAACACTTCCAGCCTGCAGTTCCAGGGACCAAACTCATCCCCATGTTTGCTGGCAAGCACCTTTCCTCATTGAGCCATCTTGCTCTGCACCTTGTGTTGAGAGAGGGTCTCATTTTCCCGGAGCTGGCCTTGAACTGGATATATAATCAAAATGGCTTTGAACTTCTGATTCCTCTACCTCCTGGCTGATAGGATTAAAAGTATGTGATATAACCCAGTCCAGCATTATAGGATGCTGTGGATCAAACTCCAGCCTTCATGCAGGCCAGGAAAGCATTCTACCAATGAGAAGCACATGTCTACATCATCACTGCAATTTTAAGAGGCAAATTGTATTCAATAAATATTTGCAATCAATGAAGTAGGCAAGAAAAATGAACATAGGAAGAAATTCACTTGTTAAAATCATTTAAGAATTTTAGATAGATGTGTTAGCCTTCTAATGGCGCCTTCTCATGTGTCATGTGGTTTCTTTCCTTTTAATATGAAACAACTGGTTTTATTTTGAATACATGTCACATTTTCCTTACCCTTGATGATTTCTTCACCGAGTTATCCCATCTCCTCACCCGTATGACAAACTGCATATTCAACATTGTCATGATGCCGCTGAACGTCTGGTTGATTTTGGGAGTTAGAATTTCAAAGAATTCTTCAAAGTTGGGCTTCCCTTGGAAGTCCCTCTTGTTCACTAGCCTTCTGATGCCATTACCCAGCTGCAGGATGGCCAGGTCATGGTCCAGCATGAAGTGGAATGGGAAAGTCTTGCAGAAGAGCGAAGTGGGGATCACTAGCGAAGACTGGGGCTTGCCTGGGGACAGAGAAGGCTTGGTGCTCGTCACATGGACTGAGTAGAGCAAATAGGGCTGGTTCACAAATTCGGTACAGTCACTTCGGAAGCAGGGAGGCATCAGGGACACCCCCACGTGGCTTTCGTACAGAATGCGAGCAGCAGCTTTAATGATACCGGGGAGAAGCAGGGCTGTGGTTCTCTTCGGGAAGAAGTAGTAAACATTTAGAAAGTCCTGGTCCTTATCCAGGCATAAGATGGAGGCATCTTCCAGTCGTCCCCGCCTCTCCGCCTCTTGGCAATGGCTGCTCTGCTTCAGGAGCGTGCTGAAGCTGTTTAGAAAGTCCTTCAGGGTGCCGCCAACCACACCCAGGATGTGCTCATCTTCCTCATAACAGATCTTGAACAGCTCCTCACCCAGAGAATCTTTGAGCTCTTCTACGGGGACACCTGCAAGCACACAGCATAGTAGGCCATCAAGTGTGTCAACTCAGAGGAGGGTGGCTGGTCCTTCCACATGCAACCTCTCTTGATTTGTGATTAACTTTCTTTGTTATTTTCAGAGCTCTAACTCAAATCGAATGCACACACTCAGCTTACCAACAGAGGTTCGCTTTTAGAATTCTGATAACTCTGATTATCCATCCACAAGTGGTTTAGGTTGAACCAAGAATGAGTAGTTAAGTGAAATGTATGACTTTTTATCTCTCACAAATATAAAGCAACTAGAGTTCCAAGGTTAAGTCCATTTCAGAGGAAGCCTATCTGTCTTTCTCTTAACCATATAATATGCCTCTTCTTAGAGTGCCTCTACCCACAGGGGTCAGAGTATACACCTCGTTGTAAAAGTCACAACTGACATTAATTTAAAGCATGAAACTCGATTACATCTGGAGATGATTTCATGATAGGTTTTTGGTTATGTGATGTATCCTGAGTGAATATTTCCATGAGTTGTAGCATTCACCTTCAACATCTTCTTCCTCAGCTTCCTGCTTGTCTCCATACTCTGGGTACTATATTTTTAATCATTTCTTTTGTGATTATAATATAATTGCATCATTTCCCTTTCCTTTCCTTCTTCTAGATCCACCCATATACCGCTCCTTGGTCTCTTTCAAATTTATGACCCCTCTTTTTCAGTAATTGTTGCTACATACATATATGCTTCTGTATATTCATATATATTTCTAAATATAAACTGCCCAGTTTGTATTATGTTACTTGTCTGCATGTTTTCAGGGACTGGACAATGATGCATTATTGTGTTCTCCCAGGAAGACTATTTCTGCTACACTGAGGATTTCCTAGTTGCTTATGATTCATTTTTTTCAGGCTTGAGCCTTGTGGGTTTTTCTCCATCCAGTTTGGCCCGCCCATAGGTGTGGTCCTTGATCAGCTCATGTTTGGACAGTCATGTTGGTGAGACTTTATGGGTGGAGCCTCTTGTATTACTAGAAGATACAATCCTACAGTCAACTCCCTCGTCCTTTGGCTCTTCAGGTCTTTCCACCCCCTCTTCTACAATGTGACCATTGGGACTGCGTTCTACAACTCCATACTTTGATTGATTGGTTGTGGTTTTCTGTTATGGTCTCCTGTTACAGAGAGGTTTCATAGATTTTTCCCCTTTGTAAAGTGGGAAACAATGCTACTCTTTCTGAGGAGAATATTGTGATGTGTGGGAGTTATGTTTAAGAGTGTCTGTCTCCCAAGAATGGTTCAGTATAAAGTAGCCATTGTTACCACTATATTTCTTAAAATTACTACTTTTCCTAGCCTGTAACCTCACGGTTTTCATGCCCATACACTAAAAAAGGTTCAACAGCAGTCACTATATATCTTTCTCCTGAGGCTAATTATTAATGTGAGAACTCTGGAAGACTGTTTTCCCATGAACGTCTCCAGCCTTTGAAAATACTCTTTAATTTAACTTGTTGAGCAGAGTTTTTCACATACAAATGAGAAAGCCATAGTTTGGTTTAAAGCCAAAGTCTGTGAACATGCAAGTCTGGGAATCAGCTTTCCACCCAGGCTTATCTAACTCTCAGCAAATAAACAGCAGGAAAAGAGGAATGTTTGAGGCCACGACACAGCCTGTTGTATAGAAAGGGTGACTCTGCATCAGTGCACAGAGTTCAAGGACTTCAGGCTGGGCGCCACTAACAAACAAACACAAACATGCTAAGAGAATATTAGTTATCCAGGGATGTGCTGTGCTTCCTAATTTCCTGCACTCAACAGTTTCATTTCTTACCTGCTGCAATAGCTTCTTCTGCAATTATTTTTTCCAGGTCTTCTTTTTCTGAAAGTTTCCTGGGAATAATTAAATGTTTTAAATTAAAAACTGATAAATGAGTGCTGAAAATTCAGATTATATACAACATATAGATAATGATATGTGAGAGTTCTTTTCCAGAAGCAAATCTTGACTTGCTATATAAGATATAAGCAATGACCTAAACAGCCACTGTTGGGAAAACCCCAGCATATACATAGTATGGAGTGTCTGCTAATTCCTCAGGAACCATATTTGCCTTTGGGGTGCATTTGTCGTTGTGAAAGAGAGGCTACACCAGCATGCAACATGGAGTGGGCAATGATCAAGAAGATGACGACAGGACAAGGTTAAATGCCAGATGCACTGCCTTGAATGTGGAGGGATGAGTTCCACCCCAAGCACCAAAATAAACAAAGAGATGTTAAGTTCTCAGGGACGACCATCTGAGTGAGATAGTAATAATCTACCTACGGTGGCTCTCACTGTTGTTTCATATTGTCTTTTTCTAAAGCTAAAACATAAAAAGCAGGAGTTCTTACTGCTGAGATTAGGAACCTTTATCATTTTATTTCAGATCTTAGTCTCCCAAATTTTATGCCTAATCTTATAGACAAACTAGTTACAAATCAATTTTTTCATCAATCATCACATTCTAGAAAATGGAAATGTAAATAAAGTATCAAAAATAAAGAAAAAAAAAAAGAAAATGGAAGCTTAAAAGAATAGTAGCATATATACGGATCAATAAGAAGGCTCAAAGAATTTCAACTTGGAAAAGTTTTTTGTTTTTAAACAGTTGAAAAAATTTAAAATGGTGTCATTTATTTTATGTACCATATAATTAGCTAAAAAAAAAAAAAAAAAGCTGTATGTTTTAGGTTTTTTTTTTTTTTTTTACTATGTTTATTTTATTTTATTTTTCGGAGATAGAGGCTAAAGTTATCATCTTCTGCTTTGATTTCTTTCAATTAGCTCCTAATTGGTCATTAACATTTTAGATTTTTTTGTGTGTTTACAAACCACCTTTTCCTCATGACCACTGATGGTCAACAATATAAAATGTTGGTGTCTTCATACATCAATTACATGGCTTTGTCATTCACGTCTGCCTATTTGTTTTTGGAAACCTTATCATTATAGTGACTGATTCTGGCAAAATTCGCCAAGATGTTCTAGCACTTTCAGAGTATAAAAAGCTCTACTTAATTGCAAGGTTCAACTTGCCATTAGCTGAGCCAAGTTTAAATGCAGGTAGACTTCATCTGTTTTAAATAGCATTTTAATAAAACAGTACAATTTAAGAAGTTTTAAAAGGAGATAGTTTTGAGGAGGAAATTGGACAGAAAACCACTTTGTTGCATAGAAATATGATGCTAGTGAGTATGTAAAGTACTAGGTGGAAATATTTTCTAAATGGACTAAGTATCATAATATAACATTATACTCAATTTGGATATGGAGAGCCATAACCCCTTTCGAAATAATTCATCACAGTACCAACCTCTTATTTTTCCTTCTTTTTTTGTTATCATTTAAGCAGATTTATTTTTCTAAAGAATGAGAGCAGAGCTCCTCACTCTCATACTGCCATTTACTGTCAGATGAGTGCAGAACAGAGCTTTGTCATTCTTGAAGAGCACACAGTGAAGTGTAAACTAAATACTCCTTGCTTTAGCAAACACAGCAGACAAAAAGAGTTGTAAGTGGCCAGCAAACCCACCTCTCTCTCTCTCTCTCTCTCTCTCTCTCTCTCTCTCTCTCTCTCTCTCTTTCTCTACACACACACACACACACACACACACACACACACACACACATACCACACGTTATGATTTTGTCCAGAGGGTAGGGGAGGGAGAATGACAGAGACAAAGATGGAGAGAGGGAGGGAGAGAGAGAGTTGCCACAACATTTCCCTGAGGTCACAGTGACTGTATAGATAAGAACTGGGCTCACATCCCTCATTCAAGGACAGTGCACTGCTTAACTCATTATTTGTGTTTTGTTTGATTGCAAGTGCCAGAAATAAGCTGCATGAAACAGGGTTAAGATGCATTCATCTGCTGGCAGACCAAGGGTAGCACAAACAGTAAAGTGAGGCACCAACATGCAAATGAGAGAGAAGAGTATTCAGAATATGCCCAAGAACAAGGCAGAGCCACTGGACACAGGAGCAGGCAGAAGGAAAATCCAACAGTCAGCATCATGGACCAGCTGTTTTCCTTAAGATTTCAAAAGGAAGTAATTGTTGCAGATTTTACTTTTGAGGGCTCTTTTACAGGATGCACCAGAGAAAACAGATTTCCATCCAGCAGCAGGGATATTTCAGAGTACGAAGGCCTGAGAATAAATCTCAAGTGCACTGGCTGCCAAGGACTTGAGCCGACAGCCCCAGTAGCACCGCAAGATAGACTTGAAGCTATCTTATCAGCCTGCCTAGGAATTAGGGGCAGAGGCGCCTGGGATGCTTGTCAGCTCAGTCCAGTAAAGAAAGCTTCTGTCAGACACAGATTCACACTCTTCTAGGCTGTTCATGACCCTTTCTTGGCTCAGCTGAGCTGCCTGCATAAAGTCTAGCAGCAGTTACTCAGCAGGAAATTTCAGCCCAGATTATCCATAGGGCAGACTGCTCGATTATAGGAAAGAGAGGCACACGCAAGTGTTTGTAGATGGTACCCACCATGGTGGTGGTTTACAAAACTCCAAAATTCTACTCTGCAAAATGTGAGCTCAGTATTTACTCTATTATCCACAAGTGAATACTTAGAACAGGGATAGTCAATTTCTCCACCAGAAGCATGTGAACATCTTTATTTTAAATGCCAACTATACAAACCAGATTTAAAATAGAATAAAACAAAAACACAATCCTACTTTTCTTCTCTTCTGAAACCTATAAAAGGATATTTGGCCTCAAGTTAGTAGTTGTTAAAATTTACTTCAGTGTTTGATATATAAGAAAAATCTAGTAAGTATTAACATATTCAGTAAGGATTTATTATTTTTAAACAGTATTTGTGGGATGAGGGTTCATAAAACTAAAGGAGTACGGCTTACCTGTTTTCTTTTATTTTATGCTTTGCCAATGTTCTCTGAAGCGCAAGGCTCAGTCGTTCAAACTGGAAATAAAAAGAAATATTTGCAGCATTTCCTTAAGATGTCTTAAAAGGACTGCAAACTTGTAGTTGATTGTGAGTGCCCTGGATTTGCTATGTTGGGAACTGAGACTTCTTTCTGAAGTGTTTTTCAATCCGAGGAAGAATCAATGAGCTCAGACTATTTTTTGTTGGTGGTATAGGCGTCCCTGGGTCTTGCTCTTGGCCATATGTCTCACAGAGAATCAAGCTTAGTCTGAACCCAGACAGAAGATGTCAGCTTTTACTGTCAGGTCTTCTCTAATGCACGAATCCATGTCATCACTTGCTTTGGACCAGGAAGTCTCGCTATACACACCCCCAATATTTTCATTGTAGAGCTCATTCTCTTCCCTTCCTAGATGACATTTCCTCCACCATTCACCCAAGGGTACAGTGTTCTTCCCACACACTCTACTTACATTTACCTTAGTCTAGTCTAAGAATCTGCAGTTATCACTACTGCTTCCCTTTTAGCCCCGAAAACTAATCTGTCACCAGAATTGTGTAGCTCAAAAGTCTTGGGTTTGTCTTAATTATGGTAATTCCCATTTTTGAACTAATCATCTCTACCAAATATTGGTACTTTCACTCTTTGATTTCTGAGAGTTTATGGAATTTTCTTCCTTGTAAGACACACATATGCAGTTCCCCTCCACCTAATATGTGCCTTTTGACTCTCTACTGATCTATTTTAATGTATCTTTGTTTCTACTTGATAAACAAGAAAAAGCATTGATGAGAAGCGTTCAGTTTTGCATCCTGGATGAAATCGCACATGTCTGTGCATTGGTACATGATCTTAAAGTCGTAATTTCAGTTTACACAGAGGAAAGTCAAGAACTTTCTGGATATGATCCAAGCTGGGAAATTCATTTTGCCTTAATCTATTTATATCTCTCATAGAGTTTTCACTAGTCACAGAAGGCAATGTTGCAATAATGTCTTTGGTTTTTGGTTTTTTTAAAGGAGAGCTTTTTTGATAAGGGCTTTGAATACTAAATATGTAAATCAAGCTTAGAAAATACATATAAAATTTATTCAACAAAAAATTCAGTTACTAAAAAGAAATTAAAAGAGACTTTAAATGTAAATTGAGGAGCACATTTTTGATGGTTCAGGAATGGAGAAGGGGACACATCCATGCCAGGATGAAGAGAAAGTGGTAGTTGAGTCCAGAAGGTAAGATCTGGAGCAGACCCTGTTGACTTTGTGACAGCAAAAAGTCTGAAAGAACACTGAGTAACAGGTCCAGAAGGGAATATTTCCTAGTGGTCTTTCACATCAAGGGGGGGAAAAAGCCCAGTGAAACTCGTGAGATTGTAAAGGAGCATCTCAGACAGGTGCCTGGAAAACTCGTCTTCTCAACAGTCTTCCACTCTACATCACTAGCCATAGGATACCAGTGTGATGCAAACCCAGGGAACCATAGGCTTCTGTGAGTTCTCCCTTCTGCAAAACATTCTCATGTGAGGAATGGGTCATAAGGGCAGGAAAAGAAGGACACTGCCTCTCCTCTACTGCAACACAAGGTTTTCCTCTTACTGCTTCTCATCTAGAGAAGTAGAAACCCAGAAAAGGCAAGAATAATCTAGTTTGCTCATCTCTATCAACTCCTGGTCAGAGCTTTCAATGGGCTGTAAGAAAGAAAATATAACCAGTTCTCTCACTAGGAAATTTGTCCATTTTCCTATATGATGCTATGGGACATATATTTCTTTTGCTTTCCAATTAAACTCTCAGGGGTATTCTTTTGATCTTAAAGAAAAAAGCTCCTTTCTTGTGTTTCTAGCCCTTCTCATGGTCTCCAGATCAACTTTCTTAGGTCCTTGCTTCTAACATGCATTGGCATAGTAAGTTGGAGAAGGGTAAAGTTGATACCTGTTTCCAGCATTGCTGGAGATGATGGAGCAGATGGTTTTCCAGATATTCCACTCAGAACAGACTCATTTTCCTTTAAATAAAACTATAGACTTCTTAGGGAAGGATGAGTAGATACTGAACTGTACTGAACTGTTGTGGGAATTTAACTTTGTCTTATAACAGTGTTGTAGTGGGTGGCTTCTAGGGCAGACAAGACCAAAGCCTGACATGACCACCAGCCATTCCTGAGGAGAGGTTGCTACTCTGAGCCACCACAGGTATAGCAATGGAATAAAACAATACAATGATAGCCAAGTTTATTGTTATGGTATAGAGGTTCCTAAGACTCCCTAATAGCAGAAGCTGGAACAGGCACAGGGAGTTCTTCCTCTACGATTCCAGCCATTATTTTCAGCTACCCGCACAAGTGTGCTTGATCTTGCAGGATGCAGGAGTTCATAGAAGTAGAAGATTAATTAAGGGTGAGATTCCTTTTTTTTCAGCTTTGTGAAGTCATCATTCACATTGTGTTCAGGATGATGTAGCTGTTTTTGTACTCCCCATAGTCTTGTAAGTAACTGTAATAAACTCATCAGTTCCTGAGCTGTATTTGGATGCAATACTTATACTTATTTGCTCTGTCATCATAACCTATATGGGGTGAATGGAGCTTTTTTTCACAGCTCCATAGGAAAAGTCAGGCAACACTCATTGCTATGAATAGGTGTAGGTTCAAATAAAATACACAGGTTTTCTAGCAAGAGGCTAGGGGAATGGAGTTTCTTTTTTATGATGTATTTCTTTTAATTTATCAATCTAGACACTGAGATGAGTTTAGACTGTAAGACCATAGGCAAGATTCATGTAAAGTAGGGCCCATCACAAAAAGTCAATTCTAGGTTCATGGTATAAATTCAAACAGCATGGGACTTCTCTATATACACAATAAATCTATATATTGATTTTCTTTTTAGTTTTGCATAATACTTTCAGACTAAATCTACTATTTGTTTTTAAAATTCATCTCAAAATTCAGTATATACACAGAGTAGTAATCTCTATGGAATTTTGCTTTGTTTTGTCTCTTGTTCTCTGGGCCTTCTTTATATTTTGGAAGTCTCTATTGTGAGATTTGAAGAAATTATCTATAACCTTTGTGTTTTTGCAATATTGTGGCTTTAGTTCTTGAATGACAGAAAGTTTGTCTTAGAAGTAAATCCAGCATTATTATCAATTTTATTTGTCTTAACAATTGTCATTTGGGGTGAGAGAGAACATGTAAGAATTCCTGTGCATGCACACATCAATCATGAATATATCACAATGGCACTTCAGGAATACTTGCTATCAAAAACAACATTGGGGTGAATGCTCTGAAATTTTATATATAGAATTTCATTGCCATAGTTAATGGATTCGCCATGATTTCAGTTGCCTACTGCAGTTAGGTGTATGTGTGTGTGGAGTGTTACTCTGTACACAAGTTCACCTTTGTATACCAGTAAACTCCAGTGATCAAACATGGGTATTAGTTCTTTGGCTTTGTGTTGTTTTCATATTAACACAAGATACATCATCGGGGTTATCCGAGTAAGCTTATCTGACTAGCCAGAAAGCCCCAGTGATCCACCAGTCTCTACTTCCCTAGTGCTGGGATTACAAGCATGTGTCACCACACCCAGCTTTTTACATGAGTTCTAAGCATTAAACACAGGCTCTCCTTCATGCATGCATGTCAAACAGTTTGCCCACTGAGCTACCCCCTGAAAGCCTTTTCAGTTTTTAATGCTTCTCTAAACCAATAATATTTTATTTCATAAGGATAAATTGTAAAGCTATGAATTATCAAAGAGATGCAGAGTTCTCCATCACCATTTATCTCTTTCACTTTGAACCCATGATCCAACTCTATGGGCCTGAGTTGATGCTTTTCAAGGAGAAATGGTAAGTGTCATTAGGTGCTCAAGAAACCCCCTTAAACTCAACCAGCTCACTTCTCTGGAATGAGAGTTTCTATTATAAATCTGCTCAGGCTAATGGATTTTTATACTTACCATCCCCCATGAATACATAATTGGAGAGTAAAATCTAATTATCTAAAGCAAGAACTAGGATGTCAAATTGAATCTTGAATATCTTTCATGAGGTTATTGAAGTAACTGAAACTAAAATGTGAGCATTAAATGTGCCAACCAAGAAATACTTCATGAAAAACTGATGTAACTATAAAAAGACCAAGCAGATATTTGGACAGTTGAGAAAGTAATATAGTCTGTTTACTACACATTTCAAACATATTCAACATTGGAGCATTCACTGCCATAAAGCAAATGACCTTAACTCTGGAAGAATGCCAATGAATAGTGCCAAAGGTCTTCGTCTCTAAAAGAATTCCTATAGACTCTTCCTCGCTGCTCCATGGCACTCTGGTGAGAGCTCAATAGTTGCACTTATGAATCCAGAAGCAATTACCAGCACAGCACAACTCATTCTAACTAAGACTGTTTGGTATCTCACACTAGATTTTGCTTAGAGAAAAAGAAGAGCAGTTTGCAGTAGTCTGCCTGTTTTTTCCAGATTCTGAGAAGGCACACATGTGACTTCTCCTCCAGGAAATAGGGAGAGAAAAAGAAAGTACATGGCATACAAAAGACCTCAAAAATTCCCAGAACTTCTGGCTGGACAGTCACTCAAGGTATTTCCAATTTCAAAATCAGTTAACAGAGGTTGGCAATCTGTTTTCTTCAATACATAGACAGTGAAGGAAAGTAATGGCAAGATTCAGGAGAATGTGAGAGCGGGTAATAAATCTCCAAACATCAATCCTAAAGACATGACAAAGAATTCAGAATAATAAAATAATAATCTCTAGGAAGTTTAATATGCTGTTGGAGAATGTAGACATCAAAGACAAGAAAATTATCCAAGAACAAAAAGAGATGTCAATAAACAGAGATCATTGAAGAAAATAATAAGCATCATCCATTTGTTACCCTGTATCCCACTCTGTCCTTGGTGAAACCTCCCAGACTGTAGGGCAAGTCACCTCAGTGAGAACGGCTATATCTTCCAAACTCAACAAATCTGGGGATCTAAGGACTGAGATTGGGAAAAATGATTAAATATTTTTATTTCAAATGTCATTAAGGTGTAACATGCAGTAAATACCATCTTGGAAATCAGTTCTCTCTGCTAACTCTGTCTTTCCTTGGAGTTTCATTTTCAGTCTCTTCTTCATCAGGCACTCCATGCCAAGCTCCATCCCCACTCAGTGCACAGCAACACACAGAGGTAGGTATACAACGCCACTTTACAGGTAAAGGAAGCTGAAGCTGACAGATAGGGCAATGATAGGAATTTGCCACAGACTCCAATAATGATCGTTTGGAAGGAATTCAAGATGTGAAACTTGTGAAGATTACACACAATTTAGAATACTGTTGTTTAAAAAGACAGTTTTCATATGTTTCAAGGGAATTCTGTTTACCGCGCTCTTCAAAGTGAGAAACTTCATTTCTAAATCTTTTCTTTTGCAAACTTTAGCGTTTCCAATTTTGAAATACCACTATCATTGCTAAAGGGAGAACACTCACCTCTGGGAAGATGAGCTTGCAAATACTCTCTGCCAGGGTATGTAGGTAGACTCTGTTGCGGCTTGTCTTCCTTTTGGGGAGACTTCCTTCTGCATTCTTCTCAGGAAAGTCCTGGCAGATGGGCAGAGTGGCCTGGCAGCCCTCAGAGCCTCCGGCCACCTCTTCTGTTGGCTCCGTAGGAACCTGACCAGGGGCTAGTAAGGAGAAAGGACATTCCCCTGTGATCTTGAGATCCTTGAACTTCCTGCAGAACATGGTGCTCCTGGAGCTTGGCAGTGGTTTCCTCCTGACTAGCTGGTGTTGATGTGGACTGATGAAGATCTGCTTCTATAGACTCAAGGACACGAGTGACCCAGCATCTATGATCGGTGGAAAGTCAGAAGAAAAGGATAGATGACTTTACCCACAACAGAAAACTAGGTGCACAAAGAAAAAGACTGTACAATCATCCAAGAGGAAATCGCCAACAGAGTATCAATTAAAGATCAATCTTATTTTCTCTAAATGTCCTTAGCAAAAACTACCAAGTTTCATCTTTCTACCCATTTGTTTCTGTTGTTTTCAAAAGAATGATTATTGAATCATTATTGCTTCATTAATGCTAGAACTACTGTAGTCCATGTGTGTCCCATCTAAACCTTCTGCATGAGGTAAGAATGGACCATGGGTCAGCTCCAACTTAGATAACCGGCGATGGTCAAAACTTCTGGAGTCTGAGCCCAAGAGATTTATTTATTACATATTTAAATACAGTAAAACTTTGGGGAAAAGTTTCCATATGACAATTAACACAAAAAGCTTTAGGCACAGTTACATCAAGGAGACTCCTTTGCAAAGTATATCTCTACAGCATAGCACCTCTGACCTTTCCTACCAGAATGAGTTCTATTAACTGAGAAGCAAAGTTTAGGATTTGGGGGATTCAGTGAGGACTGGCTTTCAAAATAGCAAAGATAACCAGGTATTCAAACAACCATTCCCAGTTTTCTGGACTGAAAAGAGGTGTCAATTTCTTCTTTGGAGAAAAAAAAAAAGAAAAGGCTGTATGTTTTACAATTTGGATTTTTCTAGTACTGTCTCTAACTACATGGACCTCATATCCTTCATGGTATTTTGAGGGATCTCTGTATAGAAATGTACAGGTGACAAGGAAACTGCCATACCAGGGACAGGCTGAGGTGATTGTGTTGCCTTCAGGATGTTTAACCTGTGCTTCTGTGCTGGTGATATCATTTCAAGTCCTCAAACGAGCCCAACCCATTATTGCTAGCTATCTGCACTGAGGCTCTAGACGGAACTCAGCATATCAACAATACCAACTGGGTACATTAATGATTTCTTACTCTTGAAATATCAAAACCACAAATTAAAAATGAAAAGAAAGCTTTCATGTCTGCTATTTCTTATATGTTTAGCACAGAACTGGAAACTTGAGATGGGCACTTACTCTTTATAGCTCCTTCTGGATACAGGTATTACCCCCCGGAGGGCCTGAAACTTCAGGGGCTTTGCCCTCATTTGAATTGCTAGAAACATCACAAGAAAGTCCATCTGTCTCTCTAACCAGCATGTTTTCTTCTACTACAAGTTCACTCCAATGTGCTGAGTTCACAAAGTAAGATCAGCTTATATTGAAAATAGGATGTACATATTTACATTAAAACTCAGTCAAAATCTAAGGTTCAGCCTTTTATTCTCAATATAAAGAATAGCTATGTGGATTCAGAAAGACCTAACCAGGTCTTTTACCAGAATATATACATATACTGTCTCAGTCTTTATTTAATCTCAACATAAGACAGCCACTATTATCTTATTAATTGCTGTTTGCTAACTTCTGTTCTTGTGTATGGGTGAAACATATGACCAGGAAGGGTTTTTTTTATTATTATAAAGGGCTAAAGATCCTTTCAGCTTTGCAGGCTATATACAGTCACAACTGCAACTATTCTGTTCTACTTTTGCATCATGAAGAGAGGCATAGGCCATATACAAACAGGCATGACTGTATTCCGATGAAGCATTTGCAAATCAGGCTGGGGATCTGGAAATCTGGCCCACAGGCTGGAACTTGCTGACCCTCTCGCTTTAAAGAGCTGAGTAAATCAATGGAACCATTTGAATCGAAACGTAAGGACAGAGTGACTTTTTATCTTCTCTACCCACTCTTCTCTTAAAAACTCCAGGTACATGGATCCAATGTGGATATGAATGTTTGCGAGGAATAATAGTAGCATCCCACTTGCTGGGCAGGTACCCTCCTCTTGAGTTCCATCCCAACACATGGATCAGGGTAGGTGAATGTGCACAATTCCAGGGAAGAACCTAGCGCATCACATGTTCTCACTGCGCACTCTCCTCCTGACCTTGATCCCCGAACATGGATTGGTTCTGGATAGCTTGAAAATAAGTAGAATAAAAAATAATTTCAAATACGTATTTATTTCTGAAACAATAATGTGTAGTGAGAATTTTGGTGTCTTTAAAAGCACAGAAATATCAGAGTGTTTTTATTTTAATCCCAGGTGTGAGATATGGGGCTCCTTTAGACTGTCCACAGCAGCTGACTATGATTTGCCTCCTCTAGCACGGGCATGGTTTTGACTTTTGCAGATAGTTTTTGTGAGTGTGTGATGTTTGGATTTCTGGAGACTCTTCAGAGGGTATGTAAATGCTACAGCTCCATTAGAAGGGGCTGCTTGGCTGCTTGGTGATTGGATGCTGTTGGTTGTGGTTTGTTGAGGTTTGTCAAGTAGACATGTGCAAAGAGATGAGAAGAAGAAAGTTTGATCTTCCAGACGGCAAAGATCAAACTTGTCCCAAGGGTCAACACCCCAATCAGGAGGAAGTAGTCTAACAATCCCGTCACCTCCTTTCCCCTCTTCCTTTTTTCTCTTTTCCGAGTGTTAGGGGCATGAAAGGGTGGAAGAAGGGGGTGAAGGGTGGAAAAAAAGAAGGACCCACAAAGCAGTAAAAAGTCCAGTTAAAATGATGACATTGCTTTTACATCATTATTCAAAAGAAGTATCTGTAATTATTTTCTGAATTTTCAGTTCTCTCAAACTATGACTATAATAACTAGAAAAGGGTACTCAAAAATGAAAGGAAGATAATGATAAAAAGATTATGTGTTGAATCTGCCAGAAATATATTGCTTCTTAAAATAAGTTCCTCTAACACATATTAGCATTTTTACATTGGCCTTGGAGGCTTGGCAGAGGGGTTTATGATAATCCTTCCATTACTGGATGGGAACCCTGGCCCCCAAGCCTAACACTTCCTCTCCTGCTCAGCCTATCTGCACTTTATGCATAACCCATCAACTGCCCATGAACTTCTCTCTTCTCTTGAATGTGCTTGGCATGATTTTTATTAGCTTAAAAAACAGCAATGGGAAACAAGCTGCACTTATTGAAGACTGGTTAAGTGTTTAGTCTCATTAAATCACACATGTGTAAACAAAGTAATTAGCATTCTTCATCTGTGACTGACGAAATTACACTAGGAAACAGATGTACAAGCACCAGTAGGCTTGAAACCTCTGTGTGTCTTGGGTTTGCCAGAAACACAGGAGATATTCTTCCATTAAAGCAGGGGTTATCTTTATGTGTAATGTCAGCACTCACTTTAGGAACAGTGTGGTCACTTAATGAGGCTGGTATAGAGCTGGCTGGGGGGAGGGGAGGTATGCTAAGGGGAAAACAGATAAAATATGAAGTTTAGTGACAAGGTCTTGGCAAACAGTGATATAGTGTGGTCTCAGAAAACTTGGAGAGTTTCTTGTTGTCCCAAAAGCTGATGATTAAACAGCCCCCTCCCACAAATTACTGTCTTTTCCTTTTCCTAGTGAGAGATGAACTTCACTGTGGTGAAGATAATAGACTTTCCCTGGGCTTATGCTAACAACAAGGTAATTTATTATTCAGGTAAAGGAACTCTTCCTAACAACCCCTGGCATTTGGCAAATCATAAGAACTGGTTTGCTGATATCAATTGGGTCATAGAGACCTGAGGCAAGAGCTTCTCTGTCACACCCAACACTAAATGCCTCTTGAGTAGAGGACATTGAAAATTTAGATTTTAAACTTAGTAGCTCTGAAGTTAAGGACACCTTGGAAACAAAGCTTCCACTGGAAGAGCAACCATCAGCCATGTCTAATGCTGACTGCAACAGGTAAGGCCTGCATGCCTGTGACAGAAATGGTGTACCTATTTGACCATTGGGGCTCAAAGTTAAGGCTCCTCAAAGGGGAGGGGATATAAAAAATAAAATTTCAATATCATGGTACAGTTTGCACACTTCGATACAAATTGTAACTTTTTAATAAAATGAAGGATAATGTTCAGATAGACTGAAAGACTAGAAGGTTTTAACCTTCAAAACTAGAGAAATATCACGTCTCTACTAGCTAGCTCTTCTTCACTCTATAGTAGGAAATATTTAGAAATTTTTTTTTTCTGTGATCAGAAAATCTAGACAAGTAGAAAATCAGAGAGCATGTCCAAGTTTCCCCAGTCCTGTTTTGTGTGTGTGTGTGTGTGTGTGTGTGTGTGTGTGTGTGTGTGTGTTTAGAGTGAGACAATTTAGTGTAAGGTGAACTTACAGTGTCTACATGCTCCTCGAAGGTTGAGGATGTGGCTGGGTTCACTTTTACTCATAACATTTATTTGTCAGGCCACAGCTTTCTGACTTTTGCTTCCAAGAAGTGACTGAAACTCCCTTGTTAAGTCGATGATGCTCACAGAACAAAGGCAAGCTTCTATTGCCTCTCAACAAATTTGAATTCTTCATTTATTTGCTTTTTTTCCCTTTACATAATTTTGAACCATGCCATCTTTAAAAATCACTGGATTTCCTTCTGCTCCATTTATTCTATTCCACAAATGTGGCTGCCTTGCCCCCTGCCCGGCAGTCTTCAAGACACGGAGGCCCAGTGATAGCCAAGGGCACTCGGCTCTAACAGAACATACGCGCTATAGATAACATACATCTGGGACATCAATTCCCAGAGTCAGTGCTCAGTGCTGTTGGGATGCAAATCAGGACCCAGATTTACCTATGAGGAGCATCTAGCTCAGCCATGTGAAAAGACTTTCAGAAAAAATTACCATGCTTGAATACTAAGATGTCATGTTTAAGGGTCTGAAATGATTTTAGGCTGACACAGGGGGATGTTTAAGAAGGAGAACAAGGCCGGGCAGTGGTGGCACACATCTTTAATCCCAGCACTCAGGAGGGAGAGGCAGGTGGATTTCTGAGTTCGAGGCCAGCCTGGTCTACAGAGTGAGTTCCAGGACAGCCAGGGCTACACAGAGAAACCCTGTCTCGAAAAAAAAAAAAAAAAAAAGAAAGAAAGAAAGAAAGAAAGAAAGAAAGAAAGAAAGAAAGAAAGAAAGAAAGAAAGAAAGAAAAAAGAAAAATAGAAAGAAGGAGAACAAGGGAATGGGATGAAAGTTTAAATGAATGTAGGTTACCATAGGCAGGTGTCTATGAGTAGGTAAAACAAGTAAAAATCCCTGGGAGAGCTTCAACTCATACAAAGGATCCCAAGTGTGAAAAACCAACTGCCTTTCTTGAAGACTGTTGGAGAGGCACAGTGGAAACTGGGTTAGAGTTTCACAGATAATAGGGCTGAGATGGACTGAATGGGAGCTCCGTGGATGTTGACCAACTCCACAAGTGTTTTGGGTAGAAAACCCACAGGCTCTGGCTAAAAGAACATTCCTGGGACTGCAACCTAACCACGGCCACAGAAGGCTCTCTCTCTCTAGACTATAGAGTGCAATCAATACAGGAAATAATTCATTGACCTTGGTTATTTGATTATAATGATGTCCATAATTGAGGTTTTGGTACGCTGTTATGCCTGGTAATATTTAACAGCAGTTGGAGCACTTCAGTTCATCAGATAAATCTCTCCTATTTTTGAAACATAAAATATAATCCTGATACTTGGGAGCCTAAGGCAGGAGGAACAAAAATCAATGCTAGGCTGGGTTATTCACCATGGCCTTATCACCAAGAAAATAAAAGAAAAATATGCCTTTAACACTAATCCAGTTTGCTTTTATCTAGTGTTCAAATAGATGTTATGCATGTCTATAATGTTGGCCCAGAAGAACCTGTGAGTAGAAGAAATTCTCTATGTAAATGGGTGCTCACAGGAAGTCGCTGACGGTTTTTTCTCTTAACTCAAACTGACCAAAATCTAAGGTTCATTCCTGTTGGGTTTGTGCACTGGAATTCAACACTTGTCTTTTAACTAAGCTTACATACCTTTTAGAATTGTTATTGCATTTATTAAGATGCATAGATAATGTGAAGTCTCACAAAAACCAAACCAAACCAAACAAAGCATTTTCTCAGCCATCTTATATGTATGGTGTGCAGTTTTGCAGTGCTCAGGAAAGCTTTGCCAGATATGATGCACCATGCTGCATCAGCAAAGCTTCTCCTAGCCCTTGACGGTGGCTGTGGGAAGGAGAGTCAGTTTTCTTCAGAGATGTTTCCCCTGATAGGCTGCTCATGATACAATGGCTGGTCTTACACAAAATGGACTCAGTGGGCTAAAAAAAAGAGCACATGAAGTTAGACGTAACAGTTTTGGTGGGAAGAATTTTGATAATAGAACTAAAAAGAGTGGATTTGATAAAAAATTTTATGCATGTATAAAATTCTTAAATAATAAAAACAACTCTGCAGTTAGTGTATGATTGAAGTTTGCATGTTAGGGAAAAGTCAGATTTATTTAAAGGCACATATTCTAATAGACCACTTTTGATTGTGACTTACATAATAATATTGATGGAAGTCTCAAAATGAAAACAAATCCTTGATTACTAAATAATTGGAACAAATGGTATATTAAATAAAATAGAGATATTTATTTATATATTGGACTCTGATATTTATAGCTCATGTGATACTGACATATTTAGTTTCATGATGATTATATTTATCATTGTAACATCAGTATTTCCTCCTCTTTTAAATTGTCTTTAGCTAGGAAGATCTGGAAATAGACTCTTGATGTCTTGACATCACACATACACACACACACACACACACACACACACACACACACACACTCACACTTACTTTACCCATCTTCAACAGTGATGTTTCATATGTTAAGGGGCAAGGGGATAAGGACATGAGTTTCATGAATACGGATAATCAGCATAAGAGGGACTTTCAGGATTTTGATTCATATTTAAGTAGCCATAAGAGTCGTGCGCTGAGGTATCAACATTGATGTGTCGGTTGAGGGCGTAGGTAATAGTGGCAGATTTTCCTCAGTCTGAACAAACTCCAGGGCTTTCATCAAGGTATAAAGCAAATCTCACCTGAACATTCTCCATCAGGAAATAATATTGGTACTAATTATCATTTAAGTATGTTGTGAGGGTAAAGAAAGCAACAAGTATGAAGTGCTTAGTGCTGTGTCCAGGAGTGATGGCCATGCTTTGTACAGCTTGTGGTGACATGGCACCAGACAATTTCATAACCTCACACTAGATACAGTACCTCACTTTCACTGGTTCCCTCAGGTTTTCTTTCTTTCTTTCTTTCTTTCTTTCTTTCTTTCTTTCTTTCTTTCTTTCTTTCTTTCTTTCTTTATTTTGGATTTTTGGATTTTTTTTTTGAGACAGGGTTTCTCTGTGTAGCCCTGGCTGTCCTGGAACTCACTCTGTAGACCAGGCTGGCCTCGAACTCAGAAATCCACCTGCCTCTGCCTCCCAAGTGCTGGGATTAAAGATGTGTGCCACCACTGCCTGGCTTGGTTCCCACAGTTTTAAAATTAAAAAAAAAAAAAAAAATCCAACCTTATATTCAAGTTTCAAAAACATAAGACACAATGTCACTCTCATTACTTATCAGGGATACTTCTTATAACACACATAAAAGTATCAGGGTGTGGTTGTTAACTTCAGAGTAGCCCATACGAGTTGTGGGCACATCCAACATAACCATGGAATTGTACTATAATCTAAACAAAGTAGGCATGGTGGCTTAAATAATTATCAATTTGACTCATTTCCCTTTAGTTTCCTTAGCTTTTGTATTTGGCAACCCAAGCATACATGCTTAAATGTCACGTGACTTAAGAAAGCATTTTTAAAGGTTCCTATATACTTTCTTTTTCTCATTTACTAGTAGCTGTAGTTTTTAAGTTTTGTAAAACTAAAATCTTAATGTAAACATAGGTTTTCAGACTTTCCTAAAGTCTGCGACTGCCACTGAAGTCTATGATGCCCATGAAACATGTATGATGCCCATGAAACATGCTATTTCCGTCCCATTTCATGGGTTCCTCATCTAAGGAACAAACAGCCTGCTTTCTATGTTTCAAAACATTTTTAAAAGCCTTTTGCAAAGTTTAACCTGCCACTGAACATTCAATGAATGTAGCTAATATTGATAAATATATTAACATTAAACTACCCACTCTAAGTAATATAGAACAAACCACCAGCAATAAAAGTTACAAAATATAAATAAAATTTAGCTAGATCAGAGTCGACACAATACCTTTCAGAAACAAGGTTGAACACAGGTTGTTATTATAAATTTATTTACAATTTAGTCAAAATTTAGAGACTGTTAAAATACTTATTATCTTTCATATCCCTCAAATACTAGTACGAATGATGCACACTCACGCTTATTTCCTAAAGGGACATGACGAAGGCTGAGTGGGAGAGGAAATCGTTAATGGTCAATGTGCAGTGGAAACATCACTGTCAGGCACCGAGCAATGGGGAAGTAGAAGAGCAGCTGGGAACAGGACACATTTGAGCAATAGTGTAAAGGCAGCTAGGTTTAGACCAAAAGACTTTGGCAAAGGACCACAGAAGAGCTACCCCCTCCCCCACACAGGAATAGAGTTGTGGGAAAGAGGCAGGAAAGGAAGGCTGCTGCAGATAGTGTGAAATTAAAGTGGACATGCCCTGGCAGCTAAGATCTGAGGACCACAGTGGCTCCGGGGTTCTGTCTGAAAAGATAACTAGAACATTAATAGGAAGGGGTAACAGAAGGAGCACAGGAGGTCCAAATGGCTGCCTCATTGTGCTTTTGTTTTAGTGGCTTTGGACTGTTAGCAAAATATTTAGAAAGAAGTGTATTTGACTATGGGAGGTCTCCTTTCAAGAGCAGCACACTGGAGACTTTAACCTGTGCCCTCCCCTAATGGAAGCCAGTGAACCTAACCCAGGACTTTAATTCAAGGTTCAAATGGGACACACAGAGAAAG
Source organism: Uromys caudimaculatus (assembly GCA_028551405.1). Classification (NCBI taxonomy): domain Eukaryota; kingdom Metazoa; phylum Chordata; class Mammalia; order Rodentia; family Muridae; genus Uromys; species Uromys caudimaculatus. Next base: position 59,764,825 of record CM052704.1, read on the forward strand.
AAAATGGCTAAATTTAGACTCTGGGACTGATCGTGTTTAAGGACAGAAGAAGAATGTTATGATTAAGACACAGAAGTAGCAATTAGCAAAGTATGGTGGGAATGAACACAGAGGGGGAGAAGAGTTCCAAAGGGGGTGGGTGTGGCAAGAGGGGAGGAGTCTGAGGGCATCATTAGCATTTCAGACTGGAAAGAAATTCATGAAGCTTAACCAAGAAAATTGAGAAGTGCAGAGGGGTGGAGTGAAAAGGAATGGAATTAAGATACCAATATGGATACGGACAGTGATACTAATGAGCACTTGGTTGACGGACAGCAAGTTCAAAAGAAAGTGTTTTTAGGATAGGAAGTCTCTTTCATTTGTCCACAGTCATCATAAATGAAAACAATTGCAACACAGTACAAAGCTAACTTTTAAAATATAGGTAATGTCATTGATTCTGGTCACGTTAACAATGTGAACAAGCACTGAATATTTTTTGCCACCATTATCAGGAGCAAAGGAAGAATGACTCCTCTCACCACTTCTAACCCAACAATACTGTCAGGCCAGGGCCATTGAACTGTGTTAAGAAAAAAACAACACAAAATGTCTGGATTTAATGAATTAATTATGGAAAAATGCTGAAATGATCTATGGAGGAAATGTGGGATCAAGAAGAAAATATAGTTAGAGTTCAGGTCCACACAGCTGATACAGAAAAGTATACTGCAACTTTAATACTAAGAGAAAACATCGGAAAGTGTCTACTTTGGAACATTATCTATCAAGCTAACGCATACAAATATTTCACATTAAGTCTAACCTTAGTTTAGAAAGGTTGACACCACAATATCTACAAATGTTGATGGAAAATATTAGAGAAAGCATCAAGAACTAGAGATATTTTCTAATATGGTTGATATATTTAAAAAATATTAAGAGATCAACTTTTCTTACATTGCTCTTTAGATTGATTGTAATTCTTGTCAAAATCCCAGGCAAGTCTTCAGTAGAAACTGCCAAGACGACACTAACACTGGATGGAAGACACAGGTTAGCTAAATCAATATTAGGACGAAGCTCAAAACATTAGGACTCACATACAACTGAAAATTCAAATGACTATTGCATGCTTGTTTTCTGAAAGCTTAACTGCTCACCTCCATCCTCATGAGCACACATTTAGCTCCAACTAAGCTGTCTCTATTTGTTAATAGCTTTAAAAACTTACAATAAAGCTGGAATACTCTAGAGAGATAGGAGTCTGTTACAGTTGTACATGCCTGCAGTTCCGGCTATCATAGGACTGCTGAGGCAGGGGAGACTGAGATCAGCCTGGAAGGTACAGCAAGACTCCACTTGAGAGAACAGGAGAAAAAGAAATAAAGAAAAAGTAAAGGAAAAGGAAAGAGAGAGGAGAAAGGGGAAATGGGAAAGGAAGAGAAGGGAGAAGAGGAGAAGGGGAATAGAAAAGAATGTGTTTGCCTTGGGTTTGACGAGGATGATATAAAGATCAAACATGTCAGACAAATATACAGACAGAACAGTCAAAAAATTGTTATAATATCAATCAAATTTCCAGGCATTACAATAAGTAACATTCTCTTAATAAATAACACTGAAACAACTAGAAATCCACATGGGAAAGGAGATCTTTGCTAATACTTTATACTAACAAAAATTAATTATAAAGCACCATCAATTTAAATGTAATTGTTTTAAACATGAAAGCACTTTAAGAAAACGTAAAAGAAATACTTTTTGGCTAAGCATGAGGTAAACACTATTGTTCTCTGAAAGATAGTACTAAGTTAGCGGAAGGATAGACAGGCAGCCAGACATCAGCAACACATCCATCAGCAAGAGTTGACTCTTGGATATACAAAGCATTACAGCTCAGTAAGGAAACAGGTGGTTCACTTTTAAAATGGGCAGACCTGATTTACATTTCACTTAGAAAAGCTGGGAATAGCCGGTAAACAGCTTTCACACATGCAGAATATTATAAACCAGGAAAAATCCACCAAGCTACCTAAAATTCCTGTGTGTGTATGTGTGTGTGTGTGTGTGTGTGTGTGTGTCTATGTTGTGTTGTGTTCTTGGTGATCAAACTCAGGACCTCATAAATGATCTACCACGGGCATAACTTGTTCTCTTTTTACTTATTTTTAGTTTGAGTCTCACTAAGTTATGCATGCTGGCCTTGAAGTCACTTGATAGCACAGGGAGGCATTGACCCAGTAACCTCCTGGCCCACCCTCATCTTCAGCTGGGATCATATACCTGTGCCACCAAATCCAGATGCAGTCTGAAAATATTAATGTTTTTTACAATCTGGAATAAATAATGTACCCATATGCTGCTGATGGGCAAATGGTACAAGAACATAAGTTTGGCAATTTCTAAAAATTTAAACATTCCCTATGGCATGATGTATTTTTTCAATTTTGCATGTTTATTCCAAAGAAATATGAATGCATATTCAAATATAGATTCATATGCAAATGTTCATGCCAGCTTTATTTGTGGTTTTGGCTGAGCCATCTCTCCAGCCCTCCAGCATTATTTGTAAGAATGAAAAATTGAGAGTCCTTCTAATGCCCATCGCTGAGTAAATGCATAAATGAAACCCTGTGAAGACACACGTGAATGGGAATATCACTCCAAGGATGCACACAAAACCGAATACATGTGTTTAAAAATCATCATTGTGACCACTGGCATATGAGAAGACCAACTGTGAAATTGTTTTATCCAGAACATGAAAAGTAAAACAAATCTGCAAAATCATAAGGCAGAATTCTAGCTGCATGAGACAGAGGTGATGGAAGGATGAATTGAGAAATTACCCAAGAAAACTTTCAAGGTACTGGAAGGGTGGGTCTATTATCTGGATTTTAGCCATTACTTCACAGGGATATCTAGCCATATGCGCAGTTTGTTGTACATATGTTTTATATTATGAAGCTATTTACAACAATAGCAAATCCCAGAACTCAAGAACTCAAAGAACTATGTGACCCACTGATCACAGGGTCGGAGGCTGCTTCCTGCCCCCTGCTCCTCACAGCAGCCTCCTGCCCCTGATCAAGGCAGCAAAAAAGAGCTGGCATGTGAGTGGGCTCTGCACACTCAAGTCTCTCACGCTGGACACACGCAGCAGACTGGTCAAAACTATTTCCCTCGCAATAGACTGACCTTAAAAGCCTTCCAGACGCTATGGCATATAATGACATCATCATTCTAACAGCGTTTATGGCTGTGTTAAAGTCTCTATATTAGGTCCGGTGTACGCATTAGAGATTAGCACAGTACATCCTCAGAGGACGTGCACACACCTCTATCTGCCATGACTGGTGGCTTCATAACACCTTAAATTTCTACGAAACGGCAATAGCATAACCAATGTAACACCTTGGTACTGAGGAATGGATCACGTTGCCATGAAAATCTGTAATTTTCAATACATTTACAGTTTCCAATGGACTGGCATGTTACATGACAAAGCTGTGTGACGTCAGGCAAGGGAGATGGTTCAGAGAGCATGCAGTTTAGGGTGCTGAGATCTTCATAGCCCACACTGCACAGTAGCTTTTGGAAATTATCTTAATTTGAGTATAGTACCAGAAATGTATGAAACTACAATGTATGATAGTACACACTAAAATACTCTTTTCATGTATGTTATCAGGACAACAGTTTATTTTTCATATATTTCCAAGAAAATGATTTTCATTTGCTCAATAATAAGATCCTTTTTTTCTTTTGATTTCAAATAATCATATAACATGATTGTGGATTCTTTTACTAAATTTATACTTACTGTCTAGAAATTGTATGTTCTGAGTCTATATTTCCCTAATCTTGTGGGTGATGCTATCATGTAAGTTAAGTGCCACAGTAACTCAGTGTGTCTGAATGCATCATCCTCACACATGGTGGCTCTTTCCACTTAAGCCCGAGACCCCATCACACCATTCATTCCTCAGGACCTGTCTTTGAGGGCATCTCTACCTACGCTTCCCTTACAATCTCCCATCAATCCCGGCAGTCATACATTATTTCATTATTATCCACGTGTTCAGTCATCCACAGATCTCACCAATACTTGTCAGTCAGCCATTGTTACATTCTAGGGAATCGAGTTTTAGAAATTTAGAACAAAACCCCGGACCACACCCTTAAGGCAAAGGTTGCATGTGGAGACTGAGGCCACACAGATTCAACTCAAGGTGTATCCTGACAGGTTGTCACGGTGATGTCAGAAGCTTGCATCAAAACAATCATATCACGTTGGAGATCTCTTTCTGAAAGCATACATAAGCAGGGCTTATATGCTTATGTGACACAAGTAGGAGACACGGGAGTAGAGAAATCAAGAGAGAGTTTTTCAGGAGAAAATATTGTAAGTGGGCCAAATACAGAGACGTAGAAAGAAAGAAGGATGTGATTAAAACCCACAGCTGAGGAAATTGGTTTGAAGCCAGAGGAAGAACGACGCAAGGCAGCAGGGACAGCAGTGTGGCCGTTAGGTTACCAGCTTGAACTTCGTACAGGTGAACTTTAATCCCATTTAAAATGGTGCTAAATGCATGGCATACAGCAAAAAGTGTTGAGATTTGTGTTACCTGAACCAAGTGTCACTTATCACGGAGGCTTCAAGCAATTATAGCCATATAAAATTTACTGTGTAAAACTTGACTGGGAAACAACAGCTGATAATTTCTACCATGAAATGAAACACTTTCTGTGATACCATACAAGTACCTAATCTGGCTTATTCTGGTTTTGGATAATCAAACCTTCGAACTGCCGGTGAGGAGAAATGTCCTTGCCATTCCCAATAATGAAGACAATTGAAGGCAGCACCAAATGAAGCTACTTTTCTAACCACCTTTGTCCTTCGTGTCCATCATGCTGTTCCCGAGCACACTGTATCTGGGCCTGCCTTTCTTAGCTATGCCCCACACGCTGAACGTTAATTTATTTTCATTCCTTAACTTTCCTTTAATTTTAACAGTCTTGTCCTACATGTCAGGTTCTTGATTGAAGTCAGCTGGCAATTGCTCCCAGGCAAGCAAAGTAGTGCGGGATAAAAGTTTTCTTGTGGAAGCCTGGAGGCACACTCGAAAAGACAGCATCAGCCCAGGGCAGGATCAGGAGGACAGAAACTGGGTGAAGGGTAGAACCCCCCATATATGGACTTGCTCTTGGCCACACCTAACAAGTGAGCTGAAGTCTTAAGAGACTGAAGTCAAAGGGAGTCCATAGCCTTATGATGGAGGAGCATGGGGAGAAGAAGATCCAGGGGCTTCAGTTAGGATGATTTGCTTTTCAAGTAAGATGCTAACTGGATCAGGAAATATCACCACTGTCTCCCAAACACTACAGAATGTTTAACACAAGGCAGCATATCTAGGGCATTAGAATTACTCTAAAGCCATTCTCTAGAAAAAGACTCAGAAATAGATGCTGTGCCACATTCAATTACTACTTGGCATCCAAGTGGGCAAGGAGAAATGCCAGCTACAATTAGTGATGGCAAATCTTCCAAGACATTTTAAAATGTCTTAAAGAATCCTGCTCGATGTCAATCACATTTACAAACATATACAGCCAACCCGGTGTAAAAATATCTTGTTTTAAGTTAGTAGAGTGGAATGTCCTAGCACTTGAGAAGCAGAGGCCTTGAGTGTATTGGAGTCTAGCTTGGTGATGCACTAACTCAAATGAAAACAGAACAAAAGGGACATTATATAGGCAGATTTAAATTTTGTCATCTCTGAGGCTGAGCACTTTATTGGATCTATGCAAACCTCCTTCTGTGACACATGTACAACCTTCTAAGTAGTTTACACACGTAGATACTTTTATGAAGCTTCATGATAACAAATGCACAGCTTCATACTGAAATTCCTTGTTCGGTGTTATATGAACTCAATACTATATTCCCATTGGTTGATAGGGAAGCATTGTAAGAGATCTCTCAGATTCTTGAAATCATTAATACTCTCATTCCAAATTTATACATGTTGTTATTTTTACTATATATACATACATATCTATAATAACATTCAATTTCTAAATTGAACAGAGCAAAAGTTAGGAAATATTATGCTATAATAAAAATCTATAATAATACATTGCCACAGAAGTTATAGAAAACTTAAGGATTGTTTATTTCTGGAATCTTTTATTTAATATTTTCAGAAATCAGAACTACAGAAATCAAAACCAAAGGTAAGAAGACTACTCTAATATATGTTTAACTGCTTCTAAGAAAGCATTTCTGAAGCTGTATTTTGATGACTGACAACTGAGACTAAGCAGCTAACAATTTTCTCTCTCTCTCTCTCTCTCTCTCTCTCTCTCTCTCTCTCTCTCTCTCTGTGTGTGTGTGTGTGTGTGTTTAGACTAGAAAAATAAGCATCCTTAACACAATCATGCAGAATTCAAGTCGAGGCTTTTTACTTTTACGAAGACGTACAACATCAGGCAAGGCTTGAACGTTTGCTTCCTCACCACTTAGAGCCAGCATGATGGGTGTGTACTTAGGGATGTTTGGAATCCTTCAGGAATGAATGCAGCCTATGACCATTTCTTACAGTACGGTAAGAGCATTGAAAGAGAATACCAGACAATATTATGATTAATTCCCAAAATAAATTAGAACTGCGAAGACTAGAATTGATTTATGAATGTGTAGTCAAAACTGATATGTATACCTTAACGCCCATCCCCCAACTTTAAAAAAGCATAGCAGAGTTCAACATTACCTAATGAAGCAAATACTCTGCCTAGCATTCTGGTCTTGTGATCTAATCTCTTCTTATCTTGAGTGCCTTGCACAAACGTACTCTGAGATAGTTTCATGGCTCCAAGAAGGCTAAATCACCCCACACATTTTACTGTGTGCTTATGAGACATTCAGCACTTTTCCTAAGTGTCTGTGCACAAAATGGGGACTTAGGCTAACATCTCCTACCCAAATCATCCTAATGGGGAAAAGATGATTCCAAATACACTTATAATATAGTAAGAGAACATGCAGGGGAAGTACAGGGTCTTGTGAAAATGTGTAACAAGACATTCAATTGAGAATTGGACAACAGGAAAGCTGAATCTGTAAAGAACTAGACAGTGTGGCTCTTCCAATATTAGAGCAAGAAGAAGCATAAACACCAGAGCAGAATAAGCAGAAATGCTGTCTTCTGAGGAAAAGGTACCACCAGGCAGTGGTACACAGTTGTAGCTACTCTAAGGACTGAGGCATGAGCTAGGGCTAGGCCAGTCAGACCTTGTCTCAAAAGAAAATGAGCTGTGTTTTGCAAAATGCCTGAATACACAAGCAGGGACCCAGGGTTTGGACCACATATGTGGCAGAGGAGGGCCTTGTTGGCCATCAGGGGGGAGAAGAGGCCCTTGGGCCTGAGGGTGTTAGAGGTCCCAGTATAGATGAATGCCAAGGTGGGAAGACAGGAGTGGGTGGCGGGTGGATGGGTGGGGGAATACCCTCAGAGAGGCAACGGGAGGGGGAGGGAGAGGGGATAGGGGACTTCCAAAGTGGAGACCTGGAAAGGAGGAAATATTTGAAATGTAAATAAAATATCAAAAAATTAAAATAAAAAAAATGTAAAAAAATGCCTGTGCTACTCCCCCTGCCCGATACTTTGATCATGCCCACTCTCCTGCTTCCTGTGGTGCCTCTTGCCTAGTCCTCTGCCTGGCACACACTCCCCAGTACTCTAAAATCTAAGCCCTGTGTGTTCTGTGGAACCCAATCCCCTGACCTTGTTCTGGTTTGTCCTTGGAACTTGTTCCTCAGTTTTTCCACTGCAGAGCTGTCTCCCTCCGCAGTTCTTTAGAACCCATTAAAACTGCCACACACATATCAAGCTGCTCGTTAAGGACTGACATGTATAATTTGGAGACTATTTCTTGCTTTTGCTAGCTGCCATGTGCAGACTTTAAATTCCTTCCAATCAAGGACTGTGTCATCAATGTGGTTGTGTCTCCCCAGTGACAAGTATAATCTGTAATAAACTTTATTGAGCAAAGAACAAAAGAGCGGCTGGTCCTCGAAGAAGGGCACCATAAATTACAAAGCATGAAACAAACCGAAGCTTTTAAAACTTACAATAACAAAAATTGTCTTTTGATTCCTTTTACTGATGGCTAAAGCAATAATGATGGCATTTTTATTAGATGTGGGAAGAGTGTTCTGCCTTCAAGGAGACAAAGAAGGTCAAATGGTACCACATCCTCAGACAGTCTGTGTAACTCTAGACTCAGTGTCATGGCTGTTAATATTGAGACAAAAGGCAAAATAACAAATATATTATTTGGGTTATACAATCCAATAAAACCTTCAAGGTGAGTTTAAGTCCAAAGAATGGGAAAAAAATTACACTACAGAGTACCAACAAGATTTGTGGGTAAGATAATGAAATTGTCTATATATTTGATACATTGATAATGAAATCGTCAATGTATTTTAAATAATACAACGGTGGTGCATTTGGGTGGGGGCAAGTGTGATCATAACTCTCTGGAAACTGAGGCAGGGGGATCATGAGTTCCAGGTCACTAGTTCTGAAATAGCTCACTATATCAGAAGATCATGTCTCAATATAGGAAAGGGAGAAGGGAGGAGGAAAACAGAGGGAACAAGTACAAAGTAGCATAGGACAAGAAATCCAGCCAGTGCCTCGACTTTCAAAAAGTGTTCCACTGACTCTGACCCAGAGAGCTCAGCATTAACACCAGGCATAATTCCAAAACGACTCTTAAAAACATACTATTTAAGCACTGAAATGTGACATGTTGTTAACAGGTCATTATAACTGAACCCAGTGTTACTGATTTTGGCTTTTGATAAAGTTACTTATTATCAATTATGCCGAAAGCAGAAACAGATTCCAGCCAGGAATATGACGATGTCTGTCCATCCTTGTAAACTCCTCGATTATTCAAAGAATGCAAACTCTAAGAAAAGAAAGCCATGAGCCTTAGTAACCTGCAAAACTGTCTTGTAAGAGGATCAATTCACTGATGACCCTGAAACACAAAGAAGTGTCTGGGACCATGTTAATAGTCCTGCCTACTCTTAATTCTATAGTTACTTGTATAAACTATATACTGATAAAATCTGTTAATGCCTCTATGGAGAGAAAAGTTTAATCTATATCAACAAATTGGAATACAAAGAGCCTCTGACCTTTTGAATATGCAAAAGAGATGTGGGAGAATCCGTACTATAGTAAGAATGTGAACGAGAGAGAGAGAGAGAGAGAGAGAGAGAGAGAGAGAGAGAGAGAGAACAAGGGAAAGAAGAGAGAAAGGAAGAAAGGAAAGGAAAGAGAAATGGAGACAGAGATACATGGACTCACAATTACAGCATCCAGTGGAGATGAACCAGTACACTGAAGCATTACCACAGTCTTCACATGTGTGTGTGTGCTCAGCTGTGAGAACTACACTTACTGCAAAGCCAAAACTTCATTCAAAGGAGAAATTTCTCTATAGTGAAGAGCTCCCCCTCCAATCAATATGAATGGAATCACTGGATATTATCTCAGAAATTACAAGATCTATTACATGAATTTTACTCAAAAAGAAAAAGTAAAGATATACTAAAAACTAAGTAATACGTCATTTGGTGTAAGAAAAGAGTCTTTATGTTCAAAACTAGCCTATCAAAGAAAGACCAACTCAAAGGAGCCTTACAATAATTTGTCAAAAGTGACCTTAATAATGTTAACTGAAATTAGGAAATATGATCACTTGCTAAAGACTGAGGATTATCTGAGTAGACTAAGAAAATTGATAAAAAAATCTAGAACATGTGCTATGTACAGATAATAGGTATAGAATAAATCAGGAAGAAAAACTAAGTTCACAGCCTTGTCAACATTAAAAAAATTATCAGTGCTACCCACGAAGTATCCATTGATCTAAAAAGGTAAAACAGGTGAGTTCGTGGTCAAGCAATGGAGGCAGCTGGGTTCCTCCCCTAGCTGCATCCACAGGAAGGAAGGTGTTGATACAGACTTTTCAAGGGAGTTGACAGAGTCTGTTGCATCTTTGGGGAAAGATTTAGGAGTTGAGCAAAGTTGAAATTAGAGTCTAAAATGGGTTGGTAAATATAGGAAACCTTTAGAAAAGGAGAAAAATGGGACAGATATCTAGTATGTTTAAGTTAGTAAAGCTTTTGGAAGGAAAGGAGGATTTGCTCAAAAAAAGACGATGGATCTCTTAAGATGTTTTTAGCTGAGGCTTAAAGTGATGAGAACCACAGGAGACTCTGAGCTTGATGATCCTGTAAGAGAGGAGGTTAAGGTCAAGGCTAAATATAGTACATTAGTAGATACTGAGTGAAGCCCTGACCACATAGGAAGACTGAAAAGCAGCGTGTAAAGCCTCTGTTAGTCTGGATTATAAGGGAGAGGAAATGCTCAGAAGGTCAATGCATGCTGACAGTAGAGATGGGTAACAAGCACAATGGTTGAAAGTGCAATTGGACAGAAATGGTAGATCAGGTGGTTCTGAACATGCAGAACAACCTGTATAAAAGCACAGGACACCAGCATGGTCGTGCTCAGAAGAATCCACCCAAGTGCTCCCAAAACAAGTACTGTGCTCTGCATGGTGCTCTTGAATAATATAACCTTAGGCATGAGACACATAATACCTTATCTTGGAACCAGCAAATCATAGCTCATTAGACACCCACTGCACACCATGCAAGTTTTTGTGAATCCAATGATAGCTGGGATTGGCCAGAGATGCAGATATTGAAACAGACATCTTCAGTGTCATGAAGCAAAATGCAAAGGGTTGCAAAGCTGAGGTGGCCATAGGGTGAACGCGGGAGTTTACCTACTTTCCTTTCAACCATCATCTCTTGTTGATTTCTTGCTAATCCTTACTATGTAGGAGTAGTTGGTAAGTGAGTCTGAGCTAACTTCCATTTTATAAAAAGAAAGGTCTGTTTTACCAAAGGATTAATACTAGACAGAAAGCATGCCAGGCAAGGGAGCTTAGTAACCACAGGCACAGGCTAGCGGAAGTGCAAGTCTGCCGACCTAGACTCACAGAAGATATATCTATATCTATATCTATATCTATATCTATATCTATATCTATATCTATATCTATATCTATATCTATATCTATATCTATATCTATATCTATATCTATATCTATATCTATATCTATATCTATATCTATAT
>CM052704.1:59776137-59798999 GCA_028551405.1 Uromys caudimaculatus
TTTAAAAAGATAAAAGAATAAGAGAGCTCATGAGATGGCTCAGTGGGTAAAGGTTCTTGACACAACAGCTGAGGTTGTGAGTTTGATCCCTGGACTCACATAGTATGACCAGGTACCTGAAAGTTATCCTCTGGCTTCCACATGCATGTCATGGTATGAACTGCCCACACATGCACATTCCTATGTACATGCGCACAATCACAAAATACATAAGTGGAAATAGAAATGGTAAAGAGAATGAGAAATCAGATAGCATACAGGACGGACAAGAAAGCACCCCAGCCCCCACTAAATGGAATGATCCAAAAGCACAGGTTCAACAAAGAACTCAAGGTTGCTAAAAGCTCTTGTGACATGGTAAGAGTTGACAGCTAAAGAAACTGCTGCTCAGACATTCAACAGAGGCTGGACCGAGGCAGCCTGGAAAGAACAATCGCTGTCATTAGGGTTGCCTCGAATGAGAGAGAATCCCTTCTACAAATGTGCAGAAACATAATAAATAGGATGCCTGAGGAAAGTCTCTTGGGCAAATAGTGCTAATCAAATGTCATAAAATAGTTCCATAAAAGTTGGCTATCCTCCCAAAGCAAAGGAAAACAAACAATTTCCCTGTGCATCTGACACTGAAAGTAATTCTAAAATACCATTTACCACAATCCCCCTCCCCCCATCAATAACAGATTTTGGCTTGGTTTGTCCAAATATTACTCTACCGTCCTATTTCCTCTCACTTAAGGAGACTCATTCTTAAAGTTCATTTGGTGTTTATTTCTTAAAGATTCAGTAGAGACTTGGGGGAACCTATCATGCTATCTTAAATTAACTTGTAGACAAAAATCAATAGTCTCCCCTCCCCCAGACACACACTAACTAGTGCTATCAAATGCAAATAAGAGATTTCATGTTTCTTTCATGGCTTCTGACACAATCCAGTGTTACATGGTTTCAATTGTTCAGTAACAGAGGTTTCTTTAGTCTGAAAATACCTATGACAAATTATTGAAATTTTAATCCTCTAAGTATTCTACTGATCTATTACTCATAAGAGCATAATTAGTGTCACCACTTGAGCTTGTAGTGAAGTCTACACATTAAAACAACTTTTCAGAATGTCTTGAAACAAGATTCCCTAATAAGCCATAGTTATGAGACACCAACCCTAAGTACTGTGAATTGTTTCCCACTGCTGGATATAAATCATAATTCCATATTTCTTTCCTCATGCTCAAATGGCAGAAGACAATCATGCACTTTACCTGGACATGTACGGTGGGCTCTTTATGAGACTGTTTCCATGCCGTGCATTACGAGACACTATAGCAAGCAAAACTACTTTATATTTCAATGAGAAAATTGCATTTTTATTTTCTGTCGTAATCTGGAAAGATCTTACTGTGCAAGTAGAAACAAAATCTACCCATCAACACACCACACACTTCTATTAAGTAAACATCAAAGAACTAAGCTTGCTAAGTGATACATTTAATACTGTATTTATGAGTCTATTTCATATGAGTTTTCTTCTTTTATTGGTTTCTTCAGTACGCAAAGCAGGGGATTTTATTGCGACGTTTCTCGGTACATGTATGTGTGCACATGTATGTGTGCACTGTAGATTGTTCTGAGTTGCCCCCCGCCCTCCCCATACTGTGGGTCTTCTGTTTCCCCCAAATGGTTTCTTATGTTTTCACATCTTATAGATCCAGTTGTTCTGCTTTGCCTCCAACCTCTCCTCTCTTTGGCTACTTTCCTCCCTTCTCACAGTCCTTTCATACATGTACATATAAAACTCTAGATCCTGCATCTGAGATGTCTGCTGTCTGTCTTATGGACGTCCACTTCCATTCATTTCCATGAAGATGTCATAATTCTATTCCACTCTACAGAGGAACAAAGGTGTAAATACCCATCATGCACCCGTCCCGCATGCTCTTCATCCATTCACTTGTTGCTAGGCCCTCCACTGGCTCCATATCTTGGCTACTGGGTCTAGTAATTATCTCTGTGGTGGGCTGACACAAAACTCTTTCCTGTATATACCTGAAGGAGTAGATCTCGATCATGTGGTATTTCTACTTTTAGATATTTTGAGGAACCTCTATCCTGACTTCCACAGTAGTTTCCCAAGTTCACATTTCCCCAGGTAGTGTATACAGATTCCTCACCCTCCACCGCCTTACTAGCATTTCAAATGTTTAGCTATTGTAGCACGACCCTTGAAGTCTTCTGCTAGTCTTTTTCCACATGCTTCTGTACAGAGGCTAAGATTTGGACCAGAAAATGTTCGGCTTATGGGTCTTAACTTCAGTCGTTATTTTGCTAAGGGATTCTAAATGTCTCTGCACTTCAGCAGAGTTTGTTCCATCTCCCTAAAAATGCAACAGCTCAAATATTTGGGTATAGCTTCTGAGACCACAAGAGTCCTCAAATAAATCCTTGGACCAGACCATTTAATAATTGATAAAGGCAAGGCCCTAGAGTTGCTCCAGAACTCTAGATAGTTTCATGTTACCATCCTTTGCCACCCTTGATTACTGCCACTCTGCATAATAGAGTACCTGACATGATCCTTCCTGAAGGGGGAAAACATCGCCAGTCTAGGAAGAACAACAGATTGCTCTTTCATTATGAACAAAAATACAAAACTGCTTATCTTTAAGTGTCTCCAAGAGCATGCAACAGAAAGGTGAACGCTGCTCCTACTAAGCCTGGTGCTACTCCTAGTATAGACAAGAATTATTTGGGGGCCAATGATCCTAAGAAACCATTATGAAAATTTAAATGTAGGTAATCTATCTTCCTTTAAACCCAGCAATATGTTGGAAACCAAGATGCATCCAATCACTTATGTGATTGAGGTAGACAACCATCTGATTTACCTCAGAAGATGTAAGGTGCTTATTAACTGCAAACTGAAGGAACAACTCTGTGAATCCCAGAAAGCAAAAGAAAGGCTCAGGAAACCCTACTCTGGAATCATGTGACCACACTGCGATGCAGCCCCTCACACAAAAGTCACTTAGAGACAACACTAAAGACCCGGGACAGGCTGTCCACTTGGATAAGCACAGGAGAATGTCGTGATGCCTGGCCACTGCCTTCCAATGTATCAGAGTAATAAGGAGAAAAGCAGCTAAGGAGCAGTCAGTCAGACACAGGCAGCCGGCGTGCAGGCACACTTTGCTGCTGTCCCAGCAGCGGCTGGAACTTTGCAGTTTGCATAGTCTGGGGTTTTGAGCAGCGTGTCCATCCTCCGGGAAGGAAAGCCAGCATGGGACCACTAGCTGGACTCTCTAGGTTCTGATGTCCCTGCATTGCTGCTGAGGGAGGGAGGCCACCCAGCTGCTCAGGACTGGAGGCCTGGCGTGGGAGACAATCGCCCACACCTCGCAAGTCCCCACTGAGGGCCCACAGCGCCCAGCCAGAGCTGCTCTCGCCGACCGGGATCCCTCTCGGGAGTCCCTTCCTCGCTTCTTCCCAGCGTGGGAACCATGATCTTGCTTCCCAGGGATGAACAAGATCCAGGGAGGGTATGGGAAGGGATTTAGTCAAGACTCCGCACAGGGCCGTATACCCGGGCAGTCCCGGCCAGCGAGGGCACCGCTATCACTTACTCAGTGGCTTCCAGACCTGGGGACCGCGGTTCGCGACTTCCTGGAGCTGCCAAGCACAACCCGGCAGAGCACACCCGCACTGGATCACAGAGGAAGGGCGGCGGCGCTGGCGATGGACCGAGAGGTGACGCTGGAGTCGCACCTGTCGGTCCCGAGCGGGTTCACGCAGGGCACTCAAGGCCACGCCACGCACACGCCGGACAACCTGCGCGGCGGGACCCACGAAACACCCCCAGAGCCTGTTCCCTACCGTGCAGCCGTCACTTCTCGCCTTTGTTTTTTCCTGTCATGACTCAAAGAATTCTCGCCTGTCTCTTCCCTACCGCACAGGACTTCTTTCCACGTCTCCAGTCCCCAAACAGTAGAAAAGCAAGCAGCTGAGCAAACCCACCATGATGCGGTCACGGGAGGCCAGGGGCATCAGGCCGCAGGTGTCTTCGCTCTGCGGGCTCCCCAGGCTGTGCACTGCTGCTCTTCGCCTTGGGGTCCCGCTGGTAGGCACTGGAGGAGGACTGCCTGGAAGGCTGTGTGTGAGAAACCCCGCTGCTCTGAGTCCCTCCCACTCCTCCCAGGCTAAGCTAGAGAACTGAGTCCTGCTCCCCGCCCAATCGCCATCCTCCAAATCACCAAAGCCAGACACACACACAGCAGGGAAGGGGACAAGGAAGAGAAAACAAAGGAGAGACTCTAGGAAAAGTTGGCACATTAAAAACAGAAACATTTTCTCTAGTATAAGCTGGTGCAGAACCACTGTAGTTTCCGTAATTCGAAACTCCAACTCCTGGGGGGAAGTTTCTCTCTCCTTGGTTGGCTTTGGTGGCCTGGCTTTTAGATTTGAGGCTAATCTACTCCTTTCGCAGGTAATTTTGTGGTCACAGAAATATTATTTCTTTTGAGTAAGGTCTTGCCTCTATTTGGTTCACTGCACTCAGCCCTATTTGCTGTTAATACATCTGTGTATGTATAACTGTTATTTTTAAAATCATCGTTCATACACACACATGTTCACACACACACACACAGAGAGAGAGAGAGAGAGAGAGAGAGAGAGAGAGAGAGAGAGAGAGAGAGAGAGAGAGAGAAAGTCCAATTACTCCTGGTGTCTTTTCAAACCTTCAAGTCCAAGAACTCTGAGACAAAGAGTTCTCTTGACATAACTACTTTCTGACTCATCATCTACTCTGGTCTCATTGAGGCTCCCCACATATGAAAAATGTTTCTTCCTGTGTTGCCTACTACATAGAAAACAACCGTAAGAATAGGCCTAAAGAACAGATCTAAGTAGGAAGAAACAGAATTAGCCAGAAATACCAAGACAGCTACAGGAACCAGAAAAGCTTTGCCCTTAAGATCCAACAAATCCTCCTAGCTCCTTCGCTGGTTACAGTCTGGGTTTTGATGTTATTTTCTTGTCATTTCATAAACTCTTACTCCCAAATCAATTCATGAACTTCTCTTAGGTCGGTAGGAAAAAAAAAAATCTATCCTCAGACTACCATGAATATAAGAGCCAGAAGGAAACACAAACGGAACTCAGAATGAAAAGGAGCCAGCCAGCACTATCAGTTTTAAAGTAAAGAAAACGATAGAAACACCCAGAGGCGGGGGCACCACTGTAGATAAAATGTGTCTGAAGGAATGGTGCCAGTATAGGATCTTGAAGAGTCCTTTATTTTTGGAAGAGGATAATGTGGAAGGAACTGCTTGGTGCTAGCAGAGGAAACTAAACAAAGGTCCATAGGCCTGTGCCAAGGTGGCAGTGTGGTGGCCAGGAGATCAGATGGGGTAGAAGTTAAAGGTCAGGCGCAGGAGGATGCAGGGGGCACAGGGTGTTGTCTCTGCTGCGCTGTGGGGTTCATACAAAGAGTCTGTGCTACCTTTCTACCCTGACCTCCCTCTTTCCCATAGTCCCTCCCTTCTGAGACAGGACCTGCTGAGCAGATAAGGGACAGTTCAGTGTTATAGCATCTTCAGGTCTGACATACGGATGTCACTGAGGTGAAAGCACACTTGTCTTCAGTCTATTGAGAATAGAAAATAGAAAAAGTCTCAGGCATGCTGTGGCAGGGAAGTTTTGTATAGACTGTAGGCAAAGAAAAATGACATGTCTGCCATATGCAGTGCTTGTGAGTGGAGGTGGAGAGGCCTGGGGTGGCTAGTGACTTCAAGTGAGAGGGTTGGGACAGCTTTCAGGAATGTCAGTAATGCAGTAATGCAGGACTAGGCTTTTTGTCAACCCTTTCTGTTCATAGACTTCCCAAGTAGTCAGGGTTGGAAAGAGAGAAAGAGAAATGAACTTTACTTGACCATGTGAGAATGTGTGTGTGTGTTGGTGTCTGTGTGTGTGTGTGTGTGGGGGGGAGCAAACCAGGGACTCTAACACAACAAATAGCAAAATCATGAGAGTTTAACATAAATGCTAACAAATGCAGTATTTCAGTGCAAAGTGAACCTTCTATAACCTCCTTGCCTCTTTGCAAAATTGTCAATGATTTAAGCAGACCCATTATAAGCAATAAGTACATAAAATATATTCGATCGTGAATATATCCGAATAATTCAAAAGTTCACAGTTTCACACACTGACTATTCCAATGGCAGAGAAGTTCGTGGTGATGACTTTTGGCATGGTTAAGTTTCTGCATTTTTCCCATAGGTTCTTAATACTGAAGTTTGATGAAAAAAAAATAGAATTTAAATGAATAAAGGTCCATAGAACAGAGCAGCAAGTCTGTCCTGGTCCTGGGCCTTCCTGGGAGGGGAAACTTTAGTTCCAATTTCATTGTTTGTAACAGATTTGTTTATATTATTATTTATATCTTCTGGCTTTAATTTTGGTAGATCCTATGCATTTAAACACTCACCGACTTCTAGATATTTTTTAGCTTTTGGAGGTTTATGTCTTCAAAATATCCCCTAATGGGGTTCTGAATTTTATTCGACTCTGTTTTCATGCCTCGTTTTGTAGGTTCGTTTCTTCTTCCTCATTCTTGACAGATGGGCTAATGGCTTGTCAATCTTACTATCTTTTACAAAGAACTCTTGTCTAGTGGAGTTTGTGTGTTGTTCTTTTAGTCTCTATTTCACTCCCAATTCTATTCCTATTTTTTTGCTAATCTATCATTTCTTGCCATCTGCTGGGCTTGACATTGATTTCTTGTTGCTTTTCAAGAGTCTTGAGCTGTATCATTAGGTTGTTTATTTGAAATTCTCCCCCCCCTCTCTCTCTCAGCACCAGTTCTCCTTGTAAGAACTATTGAGGTTCCAATCAGTTCTGTCTTGGTACTGTTCCGTAGATTCTGTCAGATTGTTAGCCCCTCATTTTCATTTGACTCTAGGATTTTTAAATTTCCTCTCTGATTTCTTGAGTGATCTACTATCTATTTTAAAATGTATCAAGTCTCCCAGGATTTCTGTGGTTTCTGTAGTTTCTCTTGTTGAACCACAAAAGTCAGGAAAGTGATTTTATTTTCAAAATAAGAATAAAATGAAAGGGAAACAAAGGATGCAGATGAAATCATACCATGATGCCTATATGGATCTGTTGCAGGAAATATTTAAAAAGCGACAATATCTTGTGCTGCACCCAGCTTCTCTCCGCCCGCAGTCCTGCCTACTCTAGGCTAGCCTCTGTGCATTGGGCTTCCCAGCTCTGGTTTGCCTGCCTCACAGCCACCTGTATCTTCTCAGCCATCCACCACCTATGGTTGGCAGTCCCAAATCCCAGTAAACAGGTAAATCAAAACTCTGGAAGCTTATAATTAATCAGTCAGATTTATGTGTCAATAAATTCTCAATTCACAAGATGCCCACACAATAATTTCTGAGCCAATAGATAATGATACAAGCTACCCACCTAGATTAGACAAGTTATCCCAATTATTCTATCCCTATATGATATTATATCTACCTGTGGCTATTTAAAGCCACACATAATCTGAATTGTCCTGTTCTTCCTCCATCTTGCTTCCTTCCCTCTTCCTCTCTCTGTTCCCCTCTCTGAAACTCTTAGCTCCGCCTCCCTTGTCCCTGTCCAATCACAGGCTTCTTGAAGTATTAATATTTAAATTAATTGGAAAGGGAAATTTCTGCTACATGGATCCGGTGTAATTATATGGACCCTTATAAAAGAAAGAAGACAGGAAGATCAGAGTCAGAGTCAGACAGCTGGAGTGAAACCATGGGAGAAAGGCTTCCCGTGTAGTTCCCAGCCTTGAGAGTGAGAAGGAGCTAGAATGTTTGCTGCCCTAAAAGGAATAAAGGCAGATCATTTCATCTTGGATTGTCCAGAAAAGAAAGATGTCCCCTTGTCACCCTGATTTCAGTGCCATCAAACTCAGTTCAGACTTCTGTAAGTTAGTAACTCCAGGCTTTTTAAAGCACAGTTGGGAGTTATTTGTTATGACAACAATCAGGACATTCATAGAGTATTTTGACAGTGTAGTAAGCAGGCAGTAATTGAGCAGATAAATAAATGTCTTTGGAAATAGGTAATAGTAGAGTCTGGGAGAAATTTGTCTCATCGACTTTTGAAAAGACTAGATTTTTGTTAATAATAATTTTCAAAGGAAATGTAAATATGAATACTGGTAGGGATCTCAGGTAAGAATCATGATGGAATTAAAACCTGTCTGGTTAGAGGACACATAAATCATTAGGAACAGACTGTGTATAAAAAGATTAAATGAGCGTTACCTGTGGATGAAGATGGCGGTGGATGAGGTGTTAAGGGAAACTTTCCAGAACAACACCCTCCCTCACAGTGGTAAGAACTCAGCCGAAGGGTACAGCAAAGATGCGTGCCCATAATGGTGTTGCATGCTTAGCAGAGAAGTCTCCCTGAGTCTTGAAGTTTTGTCCTTATTACTTTTTCTTGCAGGTTGAAGTGCATGAGAAAGGCAAGTACTGTTGAGCAACATGAAGCAAGAAACTTCAAAAAGTCCTGTCAATATATGTTTCTTAGCGCGCGCGCGCGCGCGCGCGTGTGTGTGTGTGTGTGTGTGTGTGTGTGTGCAGGAAGAAAGAGAGACAAAGGAAGAGAAAGAGAGGGTAGGAAAATAGACAGATATGTTTGTGTGGGGAAACAGAGAGAGAGAGAGAGAGAGAGAGAGAGAGAGAGAATGTGTGTATTTGTATGTGATGACTGCACGCCCAGAGGCCAGAGGAGGCATCAGGTAGCTGTTTTTGATGCTGTCTACTTTATTCCCTTAAAATAAGGTCTCTAACAAAACCTGAAGCTAAGTTAGTGGCCAGAAATCTCCAGTGAGAGCACGATTTATCCATTTATATGTGGGTTCTCAGGATTTAAATCAGGTCCTCATGGTAGGGCCATAAGAATTCCTCACAAATAAAAGTTGACTAATTTTAAATCAAGAATTCAGCAAAGTAAGCCCATGATGTCTATGAGAAAGAATAAAGAAAATCTATGAGAAGATTTCTATAATTAGGGGCTTATTTTAAGTGGGCTCCTCATTTCCTTGTTTTTCAATAATGCTTTCCCCCTCTAGGCTGGCCACTCTTACCCAAGCCTTACATTTTCACAAGGACACTAGGCTCCCTAAAATAATTGTACATTTGAAGACAGATTTTGGTTTATGTGTGTTTGAAGTGCTCTCTTTCTCTCTCTCTTTCTTTCTCTCTCTCTCTCTTTCTTTCTCTATCTCTGCCTCTCTCTCTCTCTCTCACACACACACACACAGACACACACACACACACACACACTTCAGTCTTATCTCCACTCCAGTTTTATTTTATTTATTCTTAATTAGATTCATTTATTAAACTTTGCGAGTCTTTTCCCTGCACATACATACATACGTATACCACATGCATACTTGATGTCCTCAGAGGTCAAAGAGGGCATCGGATTGCCTGAGTTTGGAGTTACGGATAGTTGTGAGCCACTATGTAGGCACTGGGAATAAAACATGGGTCCTCAGCTATAACAGCAATCTTAAACACTGGTCCATCTCTCCAGCACTTATTGATTTTTATCGTGCTGAGGATCAATCAAAAGTTCTCATATACACAAGGCAAGTACTCTACCACTAAATTATACACTATGCTTTTGACTTTTCTATTTTGTTCATAAGAAATCAGTGCCAGCTTCCAACATAGAGATTAGCAAAATAATGAGCAAATGGTTCCTTCACTGTGGCTCAAACAAAAAATAAATGTTGAAAGAATTATGCCAGCTAATATTGTAGGATGTTAATTACATGCAAGCACCATCGAGACCAAGCAATATTTATATTGCTGTAAATAGATTAATTTAAAAGATTTGTATATGTATAATTTATCTTAAAAATCATAATTATATTATAACATCACCTTTTTTTTAAAAATCTGAGATATAGAGACGTTAATTATGTTCCCTAAATCACACAGTAAGCAAATGGGAAAGTCAAGGCTCATACTTAAGTGCTCTGAGAAAAGTGATCACACAGGCAAGTCATGTTGAAGAGTTCTTACAGTATCAGAACAGACGTCCCCATTTGGGCTTGGTAGACCATCTTTTTAAGGTAGGCACCAGAAACTGCCTCTTGACAAACGTTATAATTTTGATAACCAACTTTCAAGACAGAAAAGCCATCATATCAAGAAGGTTCTTGGGCAAGGGCAACGGAAGACCTCTTTATGTCATAGGCCAGAGTCACAATGACAGTACTCCCCATTATTTGATCTCAGCAATTCTTTGCTTGCTATTAGTTTGAGTTACCAATTGATCAGTGTGGAACATGAATCAAAACGTGATAGGCTGATAGAATGGTTCAATGAATAAGATATACTTTGTATCCTCTTAAAGGTCATGTGTCAAGGTCTGGTCTCCAGTGTGGTACTGCTGAGAAATACTAAAGTCATCAGTAGGAAGGGCATAATGCAAAGCATCCATTTAGGTCACTCTACGGGTGCCCTCCAAGGGGATAGGCAGAAACCCAGCCTCTTTACTTCCCTCTCACTTCCTGGCCATGATAAGAACAAGGGTTTTCTGCCACATACTCCTACTATCAGGCACAGCCTCCATCTAAAACATGGCCAACCAATTGTGGAATGTGGCTTCTACTCTGTGAGTCAAAGAGAGCACTTACTTTAGTGGGGGTAGGGAGAAGGAGGGGAAGGAGGGATGGAGAGAGGGGTGGAAGGGAGGGAAGGAGGAATGGAGGGATGGAAGGAGAGAGGAAAGGAGGGAGGGAAAGAGGTAGGAAGGGATAGAAAGAAGGAGGGAAGAAGGGAAGGAGGGAGGGAGAAAAGTAGTTTACTGAAGCAATTAGGCAAAGCATTCTAAGTACATGCAACAGACTGCTTGGAGAGCACACTCTCAGGATGTAAGTCAGTCCAGTTTTTCAAACGTTGTCAAAGTTACCATTCCGACTTCCTTTCTTGGAAAGACTTATTTTAAAGATCGTTGATTAAATAAATGACTCTTTAGAGAGTTGAATATTTTTTTATACCATCTATTTCTGGACATCAGATGCATAATCAACCCCAAACTTCCTGAGACTGAATCTCCTGAGTGGTGGAACTGGCTCTTTGAGCAGTTTTTTGAATAGCTGGACTGAAATAAAGTTTAAAGTCACAGCTCTATGCTGAAGATATAGCTCATTACTAGGTTATTTATCTAGCTCTTCTAAGAAAGGTGTTAGGATTAATCCTAAACATCTAAAAAGGAAAACAAAAGAATAATAAAAAAATCACAGTATTAAGAGACTATCACTTTTCAGAAGGATACATCACTTTTTTTTAGAAGGATACATTTCCTGAAATTTGATAATTTTAAGTATGAATTTCTCTGAGCTTTGATTATTCTCTTCAGGAGATTAAATCCAAGTCCTTGCACATCCTAGCCAAATGCTCTACTTATAAAGTTATATCCCCACTCTTTAAAATGTTATTTTTATTATTTTTCTTTATGTGTTTGTGCTTGGGGTGTGTCTCAGGAAATGTCCCATGTCTGAGTACCTGTGGAGAACAGAAGTGGAGCTTTGATCCTTTAGGGTGGAGTTTCAGGTAGTTGTTAGTCACCTGATGTGGACATTTTGCTGGAGACTCTAGATTTTTATTAACCACTGAGTCATCCTATAGCCCCTCCTTACTCTGTTTTTTTTTTTTTTAATTCTTTCATCTTTTTAAAAATTTATTCTCTCACATACTACATCCCAAGGGAGGTTTCTCCTCCCTCTGCTTCCCCCATTTGGTTCCTCAACCCCCTAATCCTTCCCCCTCCAGTTCCACTTCTCCTCCATTTCCCCTGAGAGAAGATCAGGCCTCGCATGGATATCAACCAAACATGACATATCAAGTTGCAGTAAGACTAGGCACCCCTTTCCCCACATTAAGGCTGAAAGAAACAACCCATAGGAGGTAAAGGGTTCCAAACATGTCAGAGACAACCCCTACCCCACTATTAGGTGTCTCATAAGAAAACCAAGTTACACATCTGTAACGTATGTGTAACAGTGCAGAGGGCCTACATTAATTACATGCATGCTCCCTGGTTGGTGCTTAAGTCTCTGTGAGCCACTATGAGCCCAGGTGAATTGATTCTATGGGTTTTCCTGTGGTGTCTTTGACTCCCCTTGTTCATACAATCCTTCTACTTCTCTTCCACAAGATTCTCTGAGTTCAGCCCAATAATTGGCTGTGGTCTAAGTATCTGTTTCTGTCAGTTGTGGGATGAAGTCTCTCTGATGACAATTGGGCTAGTCACCAATCTATGATTATAGCAGAATGTCATTAGGAATCATTTAGGAATCTTTTCATGTTTGGTTGTATCTCAGCTCTCTGACCTGTCCAGTTTCTGTATCCTGGCCCTCGACGCAATCTTAGGCATGGGCTTTCAATCTGGAGCACCATTGCTTGATCACTCCACAAGTTCAACACCACCTTTCCCTTAGCAAACATTGAAGACAGGACAAATTGTAGTTTGAAGGTTTTGTGGATGAGTTGATGTTTTAGTCCCTCCACTGGAAATCTTGACTGGTTACAAAACTAGGAGTCTTAGCTAGGGTTACCCTAATAGATTCCTGGGAGTTTCCATTGTTCTAAGTATCTACCTTGCCCCTGAAATGCCACCCGATTCTGATTGTTTCTCTTAAAGCTCTCTCCCTCCATCTTCCCCCCCGCCTGATCCCTCCTGTTCCCATCTCCACCCACCCCTACTCCACGCACAATATCTCTTCTATTTCCCCTTCCCAGGGAGATTCATGCTTCTCCCCTTGAGCCCTTCTTGTTACTTGGCCTCTCTGTTTCTATGGACTCTAACATGATTATTCTTTACTTTACAGCTAATATCCACTTCTCAGAGAGTACATACCATGTTTGTCTTTCTGGGTTTGAGTTACCTCACTCAGGATGATTTTTTATTTTAGCTTCATTTGCCTATAAACCATGATTTTTTTTAACAGCTGAGTAGTGCCCTATTGAGCAAATGTATATTTTCTTTATCCAGTTTTTTTGGTTGAGAGATATGTAGTTTGTTTCCAGTTTCTGGTTATTATGAATAAAGCTGCTAGGACCATAGTTGAGCAAGTGTCCTTGTGGTAGGATAGAGCATCCTTTGTGACTTTTCCCAGGAGTGGTATAGCTTGGTCTTGAGGTAGATCAATTCTCAATTTTCTGAGAAACCACTATGCTGACTTCCAAAGTGGCTGTGTACTTCCACCAGCAGCAGAGGAGTGCTCCACTTGCTCTGGATCCTTGCTAGCATGAGCTGTCACGTGTGTTATTGATCTTAGCCATTCTGACAGGTATAAGATGAAATCTCAAAGTAGTTTTGACTTATATTTCTCTGGTGGCTACGGATGTTGAACATTTCTTTAAGTGTTTCTCAGCCATTTGAGATTCCTCTGTTGAAAATTATCCCTTTAGATCTGTATCCCTTAAGGAAATCCAGGAAAATAAATAAATAAATCCCTTGAAGAAAGCCAAGAAAGAAAGAAACAAACAGGTGGAAGAAAGAAATAAAACTGTTCAGCACCTGAACATGGAAACAGTAGCAACCAAGAAAACCCAAACTGAGGGAAGCCTGGAGATGCAAAATCTAAGTAATTGAACAGGAGCTACAGACCCAAGCATCACCAACAGAATACAAGAGATTGAAGAGAGAATCCCCAGTGTTGAAACTATGATAGAAGAAATTGATACATCATTCAAAAAATGTTAAATCTAAAAAATTCCTGACACAAAACATCACACAAAACATCCAGGAAATCTGGGATACTAGGAAAAGACCAAACCTAAGAATAATAGCAATAGAAAAGGAGAAGAATCCCTCCTTACTCTTTAACGAAATATCTCAAAGTCAGAAGAGCCCCTCTATCCAGCAAAGAAAGACTGATGTAGAAAGACCAGGTTGCAAATGTTTCAAGGGTGTCAAGAACAATGTAAGCATATTTTAGTCAGTTTTAGTCAGTTTAGTCTTGTTTTAATATGGTACAAGAAAAGAGTTTTCCCTTTTATACTTTTAGAGTGATAATAACATCTGAGAAAAATAACAGCCGTTATAAACACACTGTAAGAGTAAGAATGGTGATTTTCATTATTCCCACAGAGTGGTCACCAACCTATGATATTTTCATTAATGAGATAATTGGAATCTATTAGCAACATTGAATTGGTAGGTATTGGTTCTGCTTTTGATTCTCACTTTTCTTGAGAAATCAGGATGGGTCTTTGATCATCACACACCTGTATCTCAGGGGTGTTGTTTCCTCTGGATCTCAGACTAGAGAAGCATCCAAGAAGAGTCAAGTCTTCCAGTAGCAGTCTTATCGATAGGACCAAAAGGCACATCCTGTGCCATGGTTGAAAGAGAAAGTGATTCAATCAGCACAATAAAGAGAACTGTATTTTGACATCAAAAAAATTGCAAATTGTGCAATGGAAGACTTGTTAGAATCTCATCTTATGAAAATGACAGTTATGACTGTTATGCTCCTATTAAGGAAATACTTTGCTTAAACAGCTGAAAATATCACCTAAGGGAAATAGCATTTCACCAAATCTCTCCCTTACCATTTTTTTAAAAAAGAGAGGTCTGTTTTGTTCTCATTTTAAATTGAACACAAGATTTTTTTGCTTTGTAATATGCAGCGAAATTCTTCCCCAAGGTAAATATTTAAAAAGCAGATAAAAAACTAAATACACTTTAGAGGTTTAGCATGACTGTGTGTCTAGAAGCAAGTTGAGACTAGACTCAGTGAGAAAAATAAAGGACATCGCTATAGAGCCAGTGGTCCAACTGGCAGTGTCCCTTAGATCACTGGGCTTTGTGAGCTAAGACCTAGAGATTGGACAAAAGAGATGGCATATACAACTAGCCACTCCCAGGTAGTCAGAGCACACCAATAGAAGCCACATGGAATGAGGGGTCAGGGAGAGTATTTTCGTACTAAATACCTTGTCTTTGTGGCTTGGAAAAGAATGGGAGAGAAATGTCTCATTCTTGACAGTTTCAGACCTCCAGTCTGTACTTCCACAGTGTTGGATTGACATCAGTTCTGTAGCTTGAAAATGTCAGGTAGAATATTTATTTTAAAGTATTGAGAAAACTCTAGGAGTTCTGCAGAGACAAACACAGATCTTTGCTGAAGGAATCCACTTTAAAGATAAGCCTTTATAGATAGAGTCTCAAAACTAATCTTTATAGATGGAGTTTCAGGAAAATAAGATGCAATAAGAACGTGTCTTAGTTTCATTGGTGTTTCTGTGATAGAGTAACCAACAAAATACAATTTAGGGGTCAAAAGAATTTACCTAGTTTTACAATTACAAAATAAGGGGTTGGAGAGATGGCTTAGCAGTTCAAAGCTCTTGTTGATCTTCCAGAGAACCTAAATTCAATTTCCAGGACCATCTCTGGGTGGCATAAAATCTGTAACTCCAATTCCAGGAGATTCTCCACTCTTTCCATCCTCAACATGAACCTGTACACATACATGTCAGAGACAGAATATGTAAATAAAAATAAAGTGAAAAATTTACAGGAAGGCCTATCTATGTGGTTAAGTCAATGCAGGGGCAGCTAGTTATGACATATCTTCAGATAAGTTAATGTACACTTAGTTATCTCATTTCCTTTCAGTAGGCCCTATAAATTAATTTTTCTACCTCCCTGTAGCACTACAGGGCAGAGACCAAGCCTTTGACACTTAGAGAACTTTGGGGATGTTAAATAGCCAAACAATATCATTATTCAAAATAGAATATAAAGTAATCATTTTAATATATTTAAAAATAAAATGTGCTAGCTATATAGAGAAAACAGTAAAATATGAACACTAACTAGTTGAAACTAGAATCAAAGAAAATATTCAGGGAAAACTTACAATAATTAAAAAATAATGCATTATGGGTTAAATTGTAAAATAGAAAATTGAAGATAATACTAATTTGTCACTCAGAACTACATCTAAAGGAAAAGTCCAAATTAAAATGAAAAGCAAGATAAAAAGAGAAAGAATAGTATAAAATATATAAAGAATATTACAAAGAGAGAACAGAGATTCAGAGAAAGTCAATATATTCTGTGAGACAGCACCTGAGATTTTCTGGACTGTAGGTCAATACTTTATTCTCTGATTAGCCCAACAACTCCAAATACTAATTTTTTAAAGTTTTTCTTCAGGTAGGCTTTCATACAGTCCAGGCTGTCCTTAGGCTCAACTGATTATGTGCACTTCTGGTCTTCTGTCCCTGCCTCCAAAGTCCTGGGAGTCTATGTCATCCATGCCCAGGAAATAACTAAGGTTTTAAAAGACTACTCATGCATTTTTTGTTTAAATGACTAGACCAGAGATAATGAAATGTTAGAAACAGCAAGAAGCAGGAACAATATGTACACCAGAAAATCCATAACCAACTGCCACATATAATATAAAATATCTTGGTATAACTCTAACCAAGCAAGTGAAAGACCTGTATGACAAGAACTTCAAATGCTTGAAGAAAGAAATTGAAGAAGATATCAGGAGATGAAAAGATCTCCCATACTCATGAATCTGTAGGATTAATATAGTAAAAATGACCATTCTACTATAAGCTGTCTTCAGAGTATGCAATTTCCATCAGAATTCTAACACATTTGTACAGACACTGAAATAATAATATTCAACCAAAAGACCAAGGATGGCTAAAACAATCTTGTACAACAGAAGAACTTCTGGAAGTACCACCATTCCCAATTTCAAGCTGTACTATAACAGTAATAAAATACAGCATGGCATTGCCATAAAAACAGACAGGTTGGTCAGTGGATTTGAATCAAAGACCCAGAAGTAAATCCACACATCTATGGACATTTGATTTTTGACAACGAAGCAAAAATTATACAATGGAAAAAGAGAGAGAATCTTCAACAAATGTTGCTAGTCTAACTGGATCTCTGCATGTACAAGAACACAAATATATCCTGCACAAAACTAAAGTTCAAGTGGATCAAAGACTTCAACCTAAAATAGAATACACTAAATCTAATAGAAGAGAAATGGGGAGCAGCCTTCAAAGCATTGATATAGGAGACAGCTTCCTGAACAGAGCACTAATAGCTCAGGCACTAAGATCAACAATTAACAAACAGGGCCTCGTGAAACTGAAAAGTTTCCATAGTTCAAAGGACACTGGCAAAAGGACAAAACGACCACTTACAAACTGGAAAAAGACATTCACCAAAACCACATCTAGAGGGCTGGCATCAAAAATATATATATACAACTTAAGAAACTAGACACCAGCTAACCAAATAACCCAGTTAAAAAGAGGGGCCCAAATCGAGAAAGAGAATTCTCAACAGAAGAATCTATAATGACTGTGAAGCACTTATAGAAATGTTCAATATTCTTACTATCAGGGAAATGCAAATCACAACTCGGAGATTCCATTTCAAACTAGTGAGAATGGTGAAGATCAAAAATTCAAGCAATAGCTCATGTTGGGAGGAGGATGCAGAGTAAAAGGAACACTTCTCAGTTGCTGGTAGGAATACAAACTTGTACAGCCACTTTGGAAATCAATTTGGTTGTTTCACAGAAAATTAAAAATAGATCTACCTCAATACCCAGCTATACCACTCCTGGACATATACCCAAGAGAAGCTCTACCATACCACAAGAATTCTTGCTCAACTTTGTTCATAGCAGCTTTATTTATAATAGCCAGAAACTAAAAACAATCAAGATGTCCCTCCACTGAAGAAAGGATAAAGAAAATGTGGTACATTTAAACAATGGAGTATTACTCAGCCATTAAAATTAACGATATTGTGAAATTTGCAGGCTAATGGACTGGACTAGAAAGATCATCCTGAATGAGGTAACCCAGACCCAGAAAGACAAACATGGTATGTACTCACTGATAAGTAGATATTAATCATAAAGTAAAAGATAACCATGCTTTGAAAAAAAACCACAGACACAATGAAGCTAAATAACAGTGAAGGTGTAGGGATGGATGCCTGAGTCTCACTGAGAAAGAGAAACAGACTAGACTTCAGGGCTGACCGGAAGGACGGGACTGGGTTGGGGATTTGTGGAGATGGGAATGAGAGGGATGAGTTGGGGGAGGATGGAGGGAGAGAGTACTGGGGAAGACAACTGGATGGGAGTGGGTATCTCTCGGACAAGCTAGAAAGTAGGACAATGGAAACTCCCAGGAATCCATGAGGGTGAAACTTGCTAAGAGTCCTAGCAATGTTATAGAGCCTGAACTGCCATCTCCTGAAAACAGGCAAGATTTCCAATGGAAGTATTGGGACAACAACCTGGTCACAAAGCCTTTAACCTCCAATTTGTCCTCTTTTAAGAGTATGCAGAGGTAAAAGATGGAGCAGAATTTGAGAAAAGGCCGACCACTGGCTGTCCAGCTTGAGACCCATGCTATGAGAGGGAACCCCCCTGTCACTTGTAATGAGACTGCTATACTTGAAGACAGGAACCTAGCATAAATGTCATCAGGGAGGCTTCACCCAACAACTTATGGAAACTGATGCAGAGAACCACAACCAAACATTAATTGGAGCTGGCAGTAATCCTGTGGAAGAAGGGGCGGAAGGATTGAAGAAGCCAGAGAGGTCAAGGATACCATAAGAAAAACCTATAGAATCAATTTAATGTGGTTCATAGGGGCTCACAGACTGCACTACCAACCAGAGAACATGCATGGACCTATGCACTCTGAACATATGGAACAGATTTGCAGCTTGGTCTTCATGTGGGACACCTAAAGCACGAGCAGGGTCTGTCTCTGACTATATCGCCTGCTTTGAATCTCTTTCTCCTGATTGGGCTGCCTTGTCTAACATCAATAGAAGAAGATGTGCCTAATCTCATTGCAACTTAATGTGCCAAGGTTGGTTGGTATCCATGGGAGGCCTTCTCCTTTCTGAGGAGAAGGGAAGGAGTAGATAGGGGACAGGTCTCTACTTATTTCTCCTGAGAGGAGAGAAGGAAGGGGAAGCTATACTTGGAATATAAAATAAATAAATAATAAAATGTCTATACTAAAAGTTAAAATATATAATAAAAATTATTAACTTTATTGAAGTAACCTTTAGTTTATAGAGGACAAGAGTTAATACAGAGTCCTAACTGGACAATATGTTAAAAGCAAGTGACTATGGAATCCTCTTCCCTATATGGGACATCTATCCAAAGCTCAGTACATCAAAGAATGTGAGAAAAAGTACCTGAGCTGAAGGTCAGGAATGAATGTCAGGAGATATGACATGGATGGTTCACAAAAGATCTCACAGCCTTAGTGGCTAGCTATCAGACTTACCAACATTCTAAAATGGATAGAGGAGGGTACATAAGACTTGCACCTCCCAGAGGAGTTCTTGACAGCTAAAGGTTGCAGGGAGAGGGGATAGAGATTTTCTACAGTGATGTGCCTGTGGTAGATTGTCCCTACTCAATGAAATAAGCCCCTACCCACATTGACACGGGATACTCTAATTGGATGCCGTCTGTCATAGGTGATGGTGGTGATGATGATGATGACATCGAACCTAAGTCTACACTTTATTGTTAGGGATATTTGTCTAAAAAATAAATGATTTATTTTTATCTTTCTTTTAGGTAATGAAAAAAAATGTCTCTTTAAAAGACCTTAAAATTCTGATTGAATTCAATTGAACCAGAAAAATCTTGCGAGAAGTACTCTTCTATAAGAAAATTGTATTTGGGGTTTATAGCTCAGTAGTGGGCAACCAGCCTGGCTTGCTTAAGCTCCTGGGTTCCAACCCCAATACTAATAGATAGATAGATAGATAGATAGATAGATAGATAGATAGATAGATAGATAGATAGTCCATCCTTTATTTGCATAAGCTTGCTGATGATGCTAAAGTATTTATCAAAAGGTATTTGGTATTTCTTTTACAAATGGAATATCAGAAAATCATTTTTTCTCACGATATTCCATCTCTGTGTTTAGACACATATATTAAATATATACTACATATTACATATAATGCATAATTTAGTAATGTGCATACATAATCATTTCCATCCCATATATGAGCATGTTATGCATAATGTATATGAAATACACATAGTATTACATGCCATGTATTACTATTAATACATTTATGTCTATTGATACTTATTTGTTTATTGGTGCATTCTGTAATAAAATATTAAGCTTTACCAAAGTTTCATTAGAATGGCCTTCAGCTACCTATGTATGCTTTAATGTTTATTACCAGAAAACCAAACAATGTTTATTTCATCTATATTATTTCTTTGCAGACTTCCAATGTTTCCTCAGCATTCGAAATAGTAGTCTGTTAATCAAGTAAAGTTTCAGTGAGATCCAGAGCAATATAATGAAACTCTGTCTTAAGGAGAGGGAAAAGAGTTATATGTTTTGGGGAAACTTTCAGGACTCTCAAAATGCACCCCTGCCTCCACAGCTTTTAACTTTTAAGTGAACTGCTCAGGAGGGAGACTCTGGCCAGTAAACTGCCTACTAATTGTTCAGAAAACTCCGGAGTTACAGTTTTTGTAAATGGTCACCCATGTTGAAGTCACCATGTCCGAGTGACATAGTTGCTTTAGAAACATCATTGTTCCAGTAAGTAACCCCCCCCCATGCTTCTGTAAGCAGTTCCTCAGCTCCCCACCCAAACTTCCATTAGGAGCCACAATCAAATTCATTGGTTCACTAAGTTGGACCTTGATGTGATCATTACTTTAGCCTCTCATAGGTTACCTTTCTGTCCTGAGTAAGATATGTGTGTTATGTCTTCCAAGAGAGTCTTTCAAAGAACATTAGGCCATTGGTACTTATTGCTGTGAATTATATATGATTATAGTCAGAAGCTGGCACACTGAGCTAGGGAAGGATTTTTCTATGGCAAAACTTGTTAGACTCTGCCGCAGGCCTGGGATGCTGAGAAATGCTGAGCCATGCTGGGGGAAATTTTCAGGAAAGTTACGGAAGGAAAAAATTAATCACGCTAATTAAATTACACAGAGCTTACATCTCTCCTGAACACAAGCTATGGTAGGGACCCAAGGCCTGGGACAGAATGCTAATGTGTTGAAATGCAAAACCATTGCAAGGGAAGACTACCCTGCAGTACTGGGAATGGTCATCACATAGAGAGGGAGATATACACAACAACATAGTGGAGGGTTCCTGCGTCTGTGCCAGCTCAGGACAAAAAGAGTTCTTACCTAGGGAAAAGGTTATCTGGATGATATAAGGGGTCAGGTGGCATGTTTTGTTTAACCCCAGTGACCAGAATAGCTGCAGAAGAAGTCTAGCCATGAGAGCTCAAGGGATGGGGGTAGTAAACTGACAGTGACCCTCTTGGTGTTTTCACCACTAGCTATATCTGATGTGAGCTTCGATTATTTACCAAAGACAATATCATTGTAACAGCTGTGGATTTTGAAACTCTGAATCATGGATATAGTACAATGTTTCATAGAGGCCACTTCTCAAAAATGTAGTTTGCATTTGTCTGAATGAAAAGCAGCATGACACTATTACAGGATGAGCATGACCCATGTCACTAAAGATGTTTCTCTCCATAAGACTAAAAAACATTTTGGGAGGATGAAGGGAAGAAAATGAGTCCTATAAAACACGGATTTTCCCGGAGATCAACTTTACTCAGTAAGTATAAACATTCTAAAACTGACTAGTTTTCATGCTCTTGGTACAACTGTAAAATATGCTTGAGACACCTCTCCTACGAAGTAGAAGACATTTCTATATGAAAATTGGAGTGCGGAATTGGGTGTGATGCTCCAAGACTGTGAGGGTAGAGCAGGAGGAGCTTAAGCTGAAGCCCTACTCTCCTACTCCCAAACAACAACAAAAACAACAGCAGCAAACCACCCACGCACATGGTCCAGAGACTACCTCAAAATCAGTCCTTAAAACAGAAATCACTTTGGTTCAGGACCAGTGAATTCTTTTACTCACATAAGTCGTTGCAACTGAAAGTCTCAAGAGCCCTTAGTGTGTATCAATATTACCTAGCTTATACGTGTGTGTGTAATTTTAAGATCTTTTCTGAAAATGCTATTATTTTATAATTGAATGCAGTAGACTCTTAATTAAATAATTATTTTAATGAGTTTCTACACTGATATTTGGCCTGAGACAAACACATCTGGAATGAAGTGTGCCTGTTTTCCAGGGTTTCTGTTGGCAATAAAATGAATTGCTTTAGAAGTAGGAAATATTACAGTTTTTAGCAGTCAAAATCCCTATAACTTTCTGAATTAATCACTTCCCTATCACTATAGAAAATTGGGAGAACTCCATAATAAGTCACAGACAAGATTTCAAGTGCATCAAATATATTTTACCAGCAGTATTCCAAACATGTTCATAGCAGCCATATTTATACTAGCCAGAAGCTGGAAACAACCCAGATGTCCCTCAGCAGAGGAATGGATACAGAAAATGTGGTACATTTACACAATGGAGTACTACTCAGCTATTAAAAACAATGACTTAATGAAATTTGCAGGCAAATGGATGGAACTTGAAAATATCATCCCGAGTGAGGTAACTCAGTCACAAAAGAATGAACATGGTATGTACTCACTGATAAGTAGATATTAGTCCAAAAGTTTGGAATACCCAAGTTTCACATAACAGTAACCGCTGGACTGAGAGTGAGGTCCCAGATGGAGGAGTTGGAGAAGGGACTGAAGGAGCTGAGGGAGTTTGCAGCCCCATGGAGGGAGCAACAGTGTCAACTGGCCTGAAACCCCCCCCCCCCCCCGTCCTCCT